>PVJH01000305.1:0-357408 GCA_004026705.1 Nesogale talazaci | reverse complement strand
CAAAGAATGATAATAATACAAAACTATTTCAATGAAATATCCATTTTTCTCCCTCTCTCCATTTTATAAAACAATAAAATTTCAGTGAATGACTAAAACTCTTTGGCCATCTAATATATGGCCTAGAGAAATGGTTACATTATGGGTGCACGGGAGGAGAGAGTATCCTTATTATCCCCAGCCTTGTTGCTACAGAGACACCCTGCGGTAGCACAAACTGCTTCGCTGCTAACCGAAAGGTGGGCACCTGAAACAAAAGGACTGATAATGGACTTTCAGAGAAGTAGTCTCATCCTCTACAGAGTCTGAGTCTAGATGTGCATGGGAGCTGGGAGCAGGAGTTGGAATTCATTCCATGGCAACTTTTAAAACTAATTAAACCAGAAAGCTGGGTTGGATAAATGGTTACATAATGTCTTGTCACCCAACTATGGTAACTACTGCCAACCTTTTGTTCCCTAGAGACAAGAGGTCATCGCAGGCCAGGTGATTTTTTCAGAGTTTCACAGTGTGGATTACTAGGTAGAATCTGGAGATTATTAAATACTGGCAAGGAAATAATTTTAAGATAACATAACAGGTTTTGACTTCTCACCAAGATAGATTAACACAGACAATATGTACCTTATATAAACCATCCACTCCCTGCAATGAAAAACTGAAAAAGCAAAACAAAACTGGACCCAATGCTTTCAAAAGTATCTTTTCTTTAAAAGCTTGGACATGCCCACCTTCCTAATATGATTACAGATGACAATTGTATGCATAAACAAATGTGGTAAAGAAAACTATCAAAAGATATAGTACCTGGAGTCTTAAAGGCTTGAAAGTAAACAAGTGGCCATCTAGTTCAGAAGCAACAATGTCCACATGAAAGAAGCACACCAGTCTGTGTGACCATGAGGTATTGAAGGGATCAGGTATTAGATATCAAAGAACTAAAAATTATATCATCACAAATGAGGGGGAGTACAGATTGCAGACCCAAAGCCCATCAAGAGGTGAAGTGACATCCACTTACAGAGGGGTTACAAGGAGGAGACAAGCCAGTCAAGGTACAGTGCAGCAACAGTGAAATATGCAACTTTTCCTCTAGTTCTTTAATGTCTCCTCCTCCACCCTACTATCATGATCCCATTTCTACCTTACCAATCCAGCTAGACCAGGGGATGTACACTGGTATAGATAGGAGCCGGAAACATGAGGAATTCAGGACAGATGATCCCTTTAGAACTAGTGGGGGGCATGGTGATACCAGAAGGGTGCAGAGGAGATGGAGTACAAAGGGAGAATCAATTGCAGGGATCTGCATATGACCTCTTCCCTGGTGTACGTAAAACAGGGAAGCAGGTGAAGGGACACATTAGACTGTGTACAATATGACAAAACAATGATAATTCATAAATTATTAAGGGTTAATGGGGGTGGGGGAAGTTGGAGGGGAGGGGAAATATGGGAAGCTGATAATTGGGACCTAAGTGGAAGGAGGATGTTTCAAGGATAGTGATGGCAACAAATATGGACTGCATACTATTGATATATGTATTGATCATGATAAGAGTTGGATGAACCCCCAAAAATGATTAAAAAAAACCTTGGACACACAGTAACAAAAGCAGTGCCCCTTGAGATACAGGAAATCAATGACTTGAGCACTGAGGGCCGCAGCTCCACATGGAGAGAATTCCAGGCACTGGCCAGGGTGGGGATGCTCATGTGAAACTTTAGACTTTCTCTGAGGTGAGAAGATGGAACTGGTGATCCTGGGATATCAAGAGTATTAGAATTCACAGGGAGAAGTCATGTCCCCAGGACAGAAAGATACATGAAGGAAGAATTAGGGTTTATGCAGAGGCCCTTGTAGAACGGTCAACCCCTGTGTGTTAACTGCTTACCCGATGCCGGGGAAAGAACCGAGAAGAATGAGAACAGCGGACTGCTGATGGGAATTGATGGACATACCTACCAGTCGGAGGGTGGATCCATACATTGTTTCCTATCTCACTGGGAATACTATGTAGCAATGGAAAGAAAGGAATGACTGATATATGCGGGCACATGGATAGGTTTCAGAATAAGTATGGCTTGAGAGAGAAAACAAAAAAAAATGAGGGACATCTGTGTGATTCCATTTTTGACAAAACTCGATAAAATGCAAATGAGGTTGCCTGTGTACCAGGGTTAGGGAAAGAGAGGGAGACTGGGATATAAAGGCCCCTAAGGACTTTGAGGAAGGAAAAGTGAAGAAGAAGCAATGCATTTGAATTAGGGGGCTGGTGAAGGATATTGAAAGTACCATGGACTGTCAGAAGAACCAGCAAATCTGTCTTGGAAAATATGTTATATAGTGTTCTCTAGAGAAACAAAAACAGGACACTAATAATTATATAGATAGATAGATAGATAGATAAGCAGTTGATTAATCTATAAAGCAGTACAAATGGCTCAGTGCAACTCACTTCCATGAGACAGTTAGTACACTGTCAGTCCTTGGAGCCTTGAGGGATGCCATGTAGTCCTCTGTAAGCAATTCAGGCTATCCAGCCACAGGAAGAAAACAGCAAGGCAGGTCACCATCAGTTAGCCATATGACAGACTCCAGCAGTCCCCAGCTCAAGAGATGTATTTTCCAATAGTGTGGTGAAGCAGGTCTTGAAGGAACCTTAAGCTACAGCGACACAGTCCACGGATTAGGTGCTCCACAGGTAGTGTAGCTTGCAAATTGAGGAGGAGAAGAAGCAAGGTGCTGCACACTGGTCCGATGCTCAAAGAGCAAAAGGCAAGAAAGGGGAGGCTCACCAAGTCATTTATCGCTGCCCTTCAATTAATCTCACATGTGCTCATTGGCCTTGTTGGCACAATAAACCTACCTATCACAGAAGTGCGGCCATAATACTCCTAAGAAGTAAGGATGAGGAAACGCCATCTCCCATACTTTAGGCATGCTGTCAGGAGAGACCAGTCCCTTCTGCCCCACGTAGAAGGAAATGGTGGCTGCTCAGGATCTCTTGTCAAGGCTGCTTGTAAACAAAGGAAGCAGCGCTGCCAACTCCTTTTTCTTCTCCCGGAAGGCTGTTCTTTCTGACGGCTCTCTTGAGCTCTTTCCCAGATTAATGCTGCCAGTCCATGGTCTCTTAGTAGCAAGGGATAGCACGTGGGGCAGGACACTGATTTTCTTGCAAGTTCTCACACCGTTCTTCTCCTCTGTGGCAGGAACCATGGGTTGCATCATACCCCTGAGTCTCTACCTCAGATGCCCATTCCCCAGCCTGGCGTTTCCTTTGTAAAAGGAGTTTCCTTGAAAGATAAGGAGCCAGGGCTCCCCAAAGAGGTATAAGATGGCACCTTGCCAAAGGATTCTATTAGACTCCAAATCGCTGAAGACTTTTCCCTAGAGGATACGTTTATCAAAGTATAAAGTAGAATTTTTTAAAAAGCAGTGTTTGGGGTTTTCTTGAAAGCAGGAACATAGGAGCATAACATATGGCCGGAACACACTGGACACGGCAGGCAAACAGAAAATGCTTTATTTATTTATTCTTGCCCTTTGATCCTTTGAATTCATTCTTTGACCCACCCTTCCTTCGACTGGACGAACAAGGCACGAAGCTCTCCTGTGGCCTTTCAGGTCTCCAAAAAGTCAAAGTCACTGCCACCAAGTTGGTTAGGACTTGGAGTGAGCTTTCAGGACAGGCGAGAACTGCTTCTGTGGGTTTCTGAGGCTGGGCATCTTCAGAAGGGTTGAAAGCCTCACTTTTTGCACTGGAGCAGCTGGCGGTTTTCAACTGGCGTGCTTGAGGCTAGCAGCCACAGCACAGCCTGCTACTCCAGGAGGATTACAAAGATCAATTGAAAATGGAGCTATTGCAGATGTAGTTAAACTGCAACACCTTATCATTTAATCTCTACTTTGACTCATTTTAAATTTGTGCCTCTTTCAAATATTTCCTGCTGTCTTTCAGATTGATGTCTTTCTCTGTTGTACTTTATGATTATTGTCAGTTTTTGAGTGTTTTCTTTTCTGTATATGAGATTCAAGATAGGAAATCTATAGAAAGAGTAACTGGGGGTATCGCAGGGGAGGTTGTGGAAAATGGGGAGCTAATAGCAATGAGTAAAAGAAATAATTGATGGTGAAGATTGGACCATCCTTCTAAATATGATTGAGCTATTAGATTTTAGGATATGTGAATTATATGCCAATAATTGTTTTAATGAAAAGTCTACTTATGTTTTACTAAATGACCAGTCTTTCAACCACTGCAAGTCCTTGATTTCTCACTACTCACATTCAGTTTGGCTTTTTTTCTTCTTCTTTGATGCCTCCTCTTGCTATCCAGTCCTCCTTAGGGGTTGAACAGGTTCCTGCCTGGAGGTAAGAGGAGTGATGAGGAAGTAAGGTTGAGCCTACAGTTGGGCCTTTGTAACCTCAAACTAGTGGCGGTTCCATGTCTGACCTGTCCCTCCATAGGAAAAATTCTCGAGTTCCCCACAGAGGTGGTGCCTGCTTCCCCACCATATTCCGTTGGCATGAGCCTTACCTTCCCGCTCATCATCAGGGATCCCAGGACTCCACTTCTCTGTGTGCATAACAGAGCTCTTAAGGCAACCCAGGGGAACTCCCACCAGATGCACCCATGTTTGGTCCATGGGGAATACTACCCAACTCCTTTTGTAATCTTAGTGAGGGCACAACCAAGGCACAAAGTAGTTCCCTATCTTCTTCTCTACATTCCTCTCCTCTCCCCCCTCCTACTTCCCTTCTTCTTCCCCTTCCCCTACCTTTCCTTCTCCTTTCCCTTCTCTCCTATTCCTGGTCCCTCCCTTCACCACTCTTCCTTCCTCCCTCCCTTTCCTCCTTTCTTTCTCTCCTCTTCTCCCACCATTCCTCTCTTTTCTGATCACCCCTTCCCCTCCTCCTCCCCTCTCTTTTCCTCCCCCTCCCTTCCTGCTTGCTCCACCAGGTTCTTTCTGGCCCCTCATTCCACACTATTTTAATTTCTTACAGTGGCTGAAGTATAAATACCACCAAGAATGACTCTAAAGAAATGCAATCCATTTCTCAAAGTTGATGAGACTGGAAGTCTGAATTCAAAGGCTCAGCTACGGGGGCATGTTGGCTCTGTGTTGGCGTTGGGAGAAAGTCTGGGTCCTTCAGCTTCCTCAGCCCCGACATCCCTCAGGTCCTCAGTGGTCTTCACACAGCACCTTTCTTCCCCCCAGTTGTCATCACTCGTCTCTGGGTTCATCTGCTCTTTAGATAACTTCAGAGTGGTTTGCTTTAGAGTTCACCCTGCACTGGTATGTCCTCAATAGCATGGAATTCTACTGCATTGCAGGGAGGGATTACATGATATTACATTCCTTCCACTGGATCAGAATTCCAACATGTGTTTTGGGACACACTGTAATTCACTGCAAGCACCAATTCTAGTGTTTCCTGGATTTGATGAAGAGACTGGTCTATTCTCAAGATGCTACCAAGTTTCCATCTCGTGTGGTGAAAGGTAAGGGAGGAAGAAGTCTCTGTTCTTATTTCCTTCCTAGGCATGGAATGGAACAGAGATGCCTGAGCTCTCAGCCCTCCAGACTCTCTGTGTGGCTGGGCAGAGGGCAGTGGGCAGTGAGGGTCTTGCTGGGTAAGATCTATACAGTTGAAAGAACCCTCAGCAAGTGTGGGGGTGAACTTAACTCCTCTGCTTACTGCTCTGAACTCTGGGAAACTACTGAAAGGCAACAGAAGGCATGAGAAAAAGTCATCTTTAGCCACGCATGTTTACCCAGAAATAGGCACCTAATGAAGGTTGCAGTTATAACTTGTCAATGTCTCCACAGCACTTTTCTCTAATCTGTTGCCACCCAAAGGTGAGATCACTCCCCAAATTACAATGTTCTATGCAAATGACATTCTTCATTTGCTTTCCAACCAATCCTCCCCTGGGAGGTAAGCACCACGATGTCATTTTTTAAAGCATGTTATTGTTTAAAACATTAGCATAGCATATGTACAAAAATACCTCTCAGGAAACGGGAGGCTGTGAAACAAACATAACAGGGCCAGGGTTATTTGTGGGAAAAATCCAGTTGTGCTAGGAACAGTCACTTGATGAGAAGGTTTAAGCTTTTCCTTCCATAGTCATCAGACAATGAAATTTTATGAAGATATGGTCTTCAATCACTGAAACATAATAGTTCAGTGACAGACAATTTTCCTCTGTAATGTCTACATGTGCAAAGGAAGGATTAAAAGCATCTAGAATTCTCTCTGCTAGCACATCTGATGGTAGAAGGGCAGCCCAAAGAGGAAGACCGTCCATGAGATGGCTTGAGGTTGGGCTCAGCCATCGCCATGGAGAGGATGCTGCGGGCATGAGGCAGTGCTGTGTTCTCAGGCACACAGGGTTGCTATGACTCAGAGCCAATTGGATGGCTCCTAACAACAAAGCAAACACATGGCTAACAGGACAGTGAGTGGGTGGGGAGTGGGGCTGTCTGTTTGCATTAACCAAGCCATTTTAGGAATCCTCTTCTTTACGGCTTTGGGATCTTGGTCTGCATTAAAGAACCCTGTCTCTAAGGTCGAAACCCCACTTCATGAGAGAAATGCATGAAAGGCTGCTTCCTCACAGATCTTCCTTAAATATCAGAAACCCCCTGGGGCAGTTCTACTCTGCTCTTTAGGAATGATTTCAGTTGGAATCCACACAGTGGCAAAGGGTTTAATGGCTTGCATTGAGCCTGCACTGTCCCTTTAATAGGAGACATATTCAAAGACTATAAACTAGACTAGGGACTTACTAGACCAATGCTTCTCGCCACTACCCTATGATTGTATCTTAATTATTATTTTTATGTCAGTATTGGGACTCGATCTATGTAGACTCGAGAACACACATGTAAATGGAAACCTGTCTCCATTTGTTTGCTATCTGCTCTCAATATCACTTCTCAAAAGAAATTGGCAGATGGGGCTATGAACTTATTTATAACCCGTATCTCTATAGTTATGAGCCAACACTCGTAATGCTGTTTATACTAAAAATTCAAAGGACATGCAGTGGTTTGTAATAACAAATTGGTATTACTTTGTGACACATCAAATGTTAGAGATATTTTAGCAGACCTGGAATTATTTATCTAGTGCCCTTTGATGCATAAAAGAAACACTGTAATTGTCATTGTAATATAAACATCTGGATAGCTGACACTGGATATGAACCTATTGAAAGACTTGTGCAAATTCAAGTTAAAAGCAGACTAAGGATTGAAATTTATTTGTAATATGGTGTCTGTCTGTCCTATGAATAGCATGGCTGCTGTCTTTCCAGAGACAGACAAACACACACATATGCACACATACATGTGTACCATGCACACAGGCAGACACTTAAACACAGAGCCAATGAGGCATACACCATGCTGAGTTCCTTCTTTGGACAAAGAGAATACTCTGAGAATAATATTATAGTTGGCTTTTGTTTTGTGTTGCTTGTATTCTTTTCCCACAGACCTTCCAAGAAGCCTCTTTGGAATAGGTATGCAATCCATGTTGTTTTTAATGTAATGGATATACTTAATTTACATTATGTTCATTTGTTTACTCATTCGCTCTATCTTGCTGGCCTTTCTGATTTTAGTTTTTACAGTGCTGCATCGAATGTCCCTATTGGAACTTACAATAATTTTCATGTGTGAATCACACCATTTTTCCATGTAGTCTGGTATTGAAAAAAATCTAAACATGAATTAAGAAAAGCAGATAATTCAAAAGTAAGTAACTGTATAGAAGAAAGAGGAATGTATTATATCCTTGATAATGATCAGGCCAGTGAAATAGAATGGCTTTCACCGGAACTCTCTCCCAGTGGGGGTAATAGCTTGCCCTTTGCTCAAACTTATCTGTAGACATTGCCTTGTAAGCACCAGATGGTCTATGAAGCATTGGATTTATTTTATGATTTTCAAAGGTTAGGGAGAAGTAGACACTACAGGCTACTCCTCTGCTGGACACAGAGGCTGTGGCAAACTTTCTGTGGTCCCAGCGAGAGCCCACTGACCTCCAGTCTCTCTGAACATTCTACAGGGAAGGGCTGTGTCCTTGGGAGAGGGCCAGCTTGCCTTTCTGTCTATGTTCATTTGGGGAAAGAGACTCTTTTTATTAATCCAGACACAATGTTCAAGCAAATGGGATGGGTGCAAAGAGACCACCAGGTCTATTATGGTCAGAATCTTCTGTGTATGGAGAGAAAATAAAAAGATTACAGTGCCAACATGGATACATTAAATGTTCATTTTTCATAGTAACAGGCCTATTTAATAAGTAATGGCACCTTAGTTCATTACATTTCGTAGCTAATACTTCCCTCCTCCCTCTGAATCTTGTTTAAAGAAAAACATTTTGTTGGGTAATGTGTGAGATGTACCTTGGGGTATCAATTTATGGTCCTCTCTTACCAGAAATTGCTTCCAAATGCCTCATATGCATATTTGAAAATCTGCAGTGTGATTTCCCTAAATCTGACTTGGGGAGTTCCATGGACGATTACTTAAATTGACTACATGGAGGATCAGGTAAAGTGGATAGCAATTTATTTAAAAAAAAACAAAACAAATAGCCACAGTATGCCCACAAAATTTTAAACATTGTTTATTATATATTAAGGAAAAGAAGAACATTCAGTTGGTGTCTTTTAGACCATAGCCTATGCAATCATATTTTAACCCTTACCCCCTAATGGTAGAACTATCATTGAAACAAGAAATTTAGTGCAGAGGAATTATGGTAACTAAATGTTGAAGTTATCGATTCTCAATTTGTTCCCTCTCAAGTCATGTCTGGATGGCTGCTTCAACCTCAACATTAATTATGAATTGAAAGCCACTTCACTGTGTGAAAAAGGATGGAGTCAGGCCAGTTAGAAACACTTAAACATTTTATTTGAGAGTCTAGCTTTGTCTCAATGTTGAATGCTCTAACGCTGGTGTTTTGATCCGGTAATGTTACTGAAAAGAGGTCTGGTTGTGCAATATTTAAGCACTCAACTGCTAAGGGTAAGAAGTGTGCTTCTACCCCCTCAAGGGGCAGGAGAAAGACACCACCCCATCAACATGATGGCCGAAGAAACCCAGCTGGCAGTTTGGCACATGGGGTTGCAGAGAACACAGCCGCAACAATGTTCTGTATGATCATTGTCCTTGAGCTGCACATCCCTCCAACTCTGGTGAGGAAACTCTTGCACAAAGACTGGGCCATGTGAGCTCCTGGCAAGACAATGAGAAGCACACCATCCTGTATCTTCCCCAATCAATAGAGCTGGCCCAGCTTGTTGTTTTTTGTTTGTTTAAAGAGGCAATTAAGAAAAAGAAAATTAACTCTTGAGAGAGGTTGTCCCCTGGGAGGTTGAAGTCAGCCCTGCTGGTTCCTTGGTGGCATTGCCACCTTATGCCCTTCACAGAACATTAATGCAATGCTATCGTTACATGTATTTCTAACTTTATCAACTGTGTCTTCCAGCCAGAACAGAAAACGAGTCCTTCAGTTAATTATCCCTGCATGCTGAAGGCCTAGAATTGTCAAAGATGCTCAATGAGTATTTGAGGGAATAACATAATTCATTGCACATTCACATTAACCATACCCCATGTTTTGAGGGTTCCACCCTTACAGCGGAAGCCCAGGTGATGCAGTGATTAAGCACTCAACCACCATCAGAAGGATAGCTTATGCAAACCCATTCAGCTGCCCTACTGGGGAAAGACCAGCAGATCTGCTACGATAACGAGTGTAGCCTTGGAAATGCTATGAGGCAGTTATGCTCTGCTCCTGGGCCCTCAGGGAGCCAGCATCACCTGGATGGCAATTAAAAAAATAAAAGGAATCATTCAAAAAGGACTGTATTCTTAGGGTACACAGATATTTTATTATAGACACATAAAAAGGTTTAATTACCACACACATAAATATACCCACATGCCCATAACGCACAGCATTAAAGCAACAAGACTATAGAGCAGAGATGTTGCATTTTAAAGCTCAACTTCAAGTTTATCCACTCTTTAGAATCATTTCTGGTACCAATCCTATTCAACATTATCCATTTGTAAAAACCTATAAGTACCAACTTTCCTTCAACACATGGGCATAACAAGAAACAAAAATAAAATTCTATATGTTCCACTGTTGGCAAAACCCTTAGAAAAGTGAAGTCATATCACAGAATAATTGCATGCTTTATGAAAAGACTCAAGAAAATGACAGAGTCACAGGTAATTGTGTTCAGAGCAAGCGAATGTAAAAGAAACCCTTTGTCTGGTCCATACTTAGGAAAAACTGATCAGAATGAAACGTGTGCCTTTTCATGGAGGATTTGTATACAATGTGCAATCTCTTGTAATAAATGCTGGTTTACTAGTGTGAATTTCACAATAGGATCCAAAGCTTTTGTTTCATCTGCACAGCACTACTACAGTCTCAACTCACATCTCTGCTTTAGAGAAAGGATATTTACTCTTCACCAAGGATTCAGATACACATTGGTCATGCCCAATGTTAGCTATTAAGGTGTGTTTATATAACACAGGAGGTGCTTTCATTTCATGCTTGGGGGTGTTTTCATTTTCACTGGGCCAAACTAGCATCTGGCACATCAAAGAAAACAATTCTAGTGAACTAAAAGGGTCCCTTCACCTCAAAATAATGAGCTTCATGTGGATAGCTCATTTTTCTGTTAATTGTCCTTAATTTATTCAACTGACAAAGACCTTACAGTTTTGCATGATTAAAGGGCATGATGTTGACTTGTCATTGCATTAGTGCAATATAGATATAAATGAGCCAGAAAGTTTCTCCATGATTACATCAGAATAATATGGATGTATCACCTTTCGCTACTTGTTCAAGAAAAAATGAAATATACCTGATCTTTGAGTTTTGAAGCAAATTTCCTGCAGTTTGAAAATGAAGTAAAGGTAGATTTAATATACAAGGACTGTATTTTCATGGAACAATTAGAACGTTCACTGGGAACGAATCTTACTTATTGTGATACATAGTGAATCACAGTAGACATTTCTGTTTCTTAGACTGGCCAGAGATTTATATCTACCAAGAAAAATTAAAATCAGAGTAACATATGCCCAACACTAAACTCTGATTCAACAAGTGATTTAATCTACAACACTGCATTTAGAAGAGCTAATATTTGCTACAAAAACCTCCGTGGGTATGTGTGTGTGGAGGGAGAGAAAAGGAATGAGGGAGAGAGTGAGGGAGAGGGAATTAGGGAGGGAGAAGGAAATAGGGAGGGAGAGGGAGGGGGAGAAAGAGAGACCCTGGGTAGCAAAAACAAGTAAATGCTTGACTAGTAGATGAAAGGCAAGCAGTTCAAACCCATCCAAAAATATCTTGGAAAAATGATCAAGTAATTTGCTTCTCAAAGAAAGATTTAGCAATCTTGAATGCCTTATGCAGTAGTTCTATTCTGAAACATATGTGAGCATTATGAATTGGAATCCCAACTAAAAGCATACAAATATGAGGGAGCTTAAAATATATGAAAAAATAAAATTGAATGTCCCCTTACACACACACACACACACACACACATACACGGAGACTTCAAAAAGTTTTCAAAAATGTGGCATTAAAAGATAATGCAATTTTCTGTGAATTGTTTGAAGCGCTGTCTGCGCAGTTCCATTTACTTGCTGCTAGGTGCCAACACACAGTAGCCCCAAGCACAACAGAACTGGACACTGCTCCATTTTGTGCCGTCCTGCAATGGTTTTTATGTAAGAGCCTGCTGACCTGTGGGGTTTCTCAAAGTAGTTTTTGGAGATATCACTAACCTATCGTATATTTTATTCATTCAATCATATTACGAAGGGTTGTGCAACCATCACCCCAACGACGTTGTAACATTTTCTTCCTTCTTGTCCCATTGCAGTTGACCCCCCATTTCTCTCACATTCCTCTCCCACCCCCTCAGGTAATTTTTAATCCAGTGGATGTCTTTCTAGATTCCCCTCATCCCCATTCTGACTACCCTTACAGGAAAATACACAAAGCAAAGACAAAATATTATAAAGGACTTAGCAACATGAATGAAATGAAACAGTGGAAAATCCCCATTGAAAATAGACTGGAAAAAGGCAAAGAACAACAAACAAACCCAAACAAAACAGAACAAATTTAAAAAACATCTGTGTTAGCTGTGCATCAGGTAAAAAATACCTTCTATTATATTTTTACAAAGAATTTCTCTGTAGACTTGTACCTCGTGGAACGAATCAGAAGTATGCAATTCAAATGTTTCAAATTAAACAATTTTAAACGGTAAGTAGGCCCCCCCCCCCAAAAAAAGGTGAAAGTCACAAGGCTATCTCACTTGGCCTTTTTGTCTCTGTTTGGTTAAGTTTTCTCCATGATGCATTCTCAATTCCTCCTGTTGAGGGGACTCTTTATGCTTTTCACGATGAGGAAACAGCTTCTGGAAAACATGTCCGCAGTTTACCTTCGGGGGTCTAGTGGTACAGTGACTCAATACTTGACTGCCAGCTGAGAGGTTGGAGGTTCTTATCCACTCAACCACTCTGCTGGAGAAAGACCTGACCATCAGCTCTTGTAAAGACAGCTATAAAACAAAACAAAAAACCTCTACCCTGACTTGGCCAAAAGCATCAACAATGAAAAGAAGTGGCACTACCAGCAGTCGCTGCCACCTCCTCTGGGTGCCAAATGATGCCAAGAAGAGTTTCCTCAGACCATTCCCTCTCCCCGTTTCCCATTGTGCCCTCCCCAGGGATACAGGGTTGCAGGGAACACCCTTAGCATATTTATGTAAAGCTAAGCCACCTCACAGAAAGACAGCAAATTCCAGCTTCCCTAGTCAGTATTCTATTGAGACCAAAAAGTCCCAAGGCCAATATGGACCCACCAATAGCCAACTGCTTGGGAAATCTGGGAAGACGGTCCAGGGTTTGATGGGTTCACATCATCTGACCTTTAGGTGGAAAGAATCAGAGCTGCTTTCCCTTTGACCCAAGGTTCCAGGTCCTTAGGGACAGATTATGTTCTGTGAACCTCAGGTATGATATGGAGTCTACTCTCCATGCTCCACCTTGATCTGTGGTGGTCTTCCTTAAAAAAATGCCACACAATGGAATATTAAAAAAAAAAACACCTCTATCCATTCTACTCTGTCACCTGGGACCCATGGGAGTCAACAATAACCACACAGATGTGGATCCCCTGTCTTCTCCCTTTATGTCTGACTAGGACTTCATGAAATTTAAATAGCTGTGAATATGTTACTTGTGTCCTGGTTTCCGTAACCTGGCTTGGAACTGGGCATCTGACACAGCGTGGTCTTATGATGATATAACATGAACTATCTGTGTAATTTTAGCTCCTCTGGAGAAAAGAAATGAATGAACTTAATTTCAATAGAATGTTTCATTGGCTACACTATGGCTCTCTTATTATCATGTCAACATGTAACCAGTATAAATATTAATACGTTGTTGCTTTGTCATTGTTGTGGGCTAAGTTTTTGAAATATGATGAGTCTCTTATAGTCAATTTCAAGAGTTTAGAAGTCACGTATAGCTAGTGGCTGCCTTCTTGGGCAGGACAGAAATGTACAGGTTGCTGGAACTGATGGGGAGAGAACGCTGACTCAGTGGTGTGAGCAATGCCCTGTGGGACTCCTGAGTTTATTTTCCAGCAGATGTCCTTTGCGGCAGTTAAAGAATTGCATGTCAACTTTATAAGTAAGTATAGGGGTGGAGTCTAGTCTGTCAATCAGGTCACAGCATAATGATGTCTCCTGTGGGCATGATCTTCTCACTAGGTGTGTTAGTCCAGATAGACTAGAGGAACAAATTTCAGAGACACACATATAGGTATAAGAAAAGGGCTTATATACAAAAGAAATGTGACCCTAAGAAGGCATCCCAATTCAGTCCAGTGCAAACTCATAAGTCCAATAATAACCCATATGCCTGAAATCAGTCTATAAAGTCTGCTTCCGACTCAGAAAGTCACAGGTCAGTGGGTGCAGAATTCTGGCGCTGGCAGGGATCTCCCCATGGCTCCTTGCTTCCAGGGCTCAGGTCCATCAACAGCATGCCACTCCAGCTTCAGAGGTCTGTCTTCATCAGGGCAAAGCCGTGTGGTCTCTCCACCGGCTACTCCAGCCTCCCAGCCACCACCATTCTCTCTTGCCTGTGGTTAATCATCTCTGAAACTAACTCCCAACAACTGGGGAAGATAGCTTCTCATCTTCACGAGGGAAATACTGTGAGATTTCCCAGGAGTCTCAGGTGAAAGCCATGCCCACAAAGAGGCCTCATCGGCTACTCAATGGCTATCTCCAGATTAACAGGTCAAACTCCACCTCTACATTTCAATTATAAAATTAACGTAAGCACATGACTGCCACGATAGGCTTCTGGGCATTTTCTCTCTTTCTCCCTGGAAGCGGGCCACAGTCTCTCTCTGCTTTACTTTCCTGCTGTTGGGACACTCAGAAAGCTGGAGGAGCCCTGTGGAGACCTGCACCAATGCTGAGATGCTTTTGTCACCACTGGATTCATAAGACTTTTCACCCAGAGGCCTGTGATTTTCCTATATTTGGCATCATTGAGAATGACTATGTGAGTCTGGAGAGGAATTTATGGACTAGTCTCAGACATATGGACTAATATCATAATTATGGACTTGTAGCTGGACTGAGTTGGATGTTTTCTCAATGTGCAATTGCTCTTTGCTGTAAAGCTCTCTCTTACATGCATCTGAGCATGTATAAGAAAGAGGTTTATATACAATTGAATATTGAGAAAACATCCCAGCCCAGGCCAGATCAAGTCCATAAGTCCAATATTAGCCCATATGGCCTATACCATTCTATAAAGTCCTCTTCAGACTCATGGAACACATGCAATAATACTGAATGCAGAAAGAACACAGGCCAGGGTGAGAAGTCTTGTAGGGCCAGTGGTGTTGTAAGCACCTCAGCTCACAGGGGTCTCCATGTGGTTTCTTCAGCTCAGAGCACTAGCATAGTTCCATATGTCTTGTCAGCAAAGAGTTTCTCAGGAAGTGAGCCAACACTGTGTGTGTGTGTGTGTGTGTGAGAGAGAGAGAGAGAGAGAGAGAGAGAGAGAGAGAGGAATTACAGGAGTTCCCAGAATCCTTAGGAAAAGGTTATGCCCACAGAAGCCTCATTGACTATGACTCAATTGACAGACTAGATTCCCCACCCCTTCACACATAATCATCTCAAATCCCAAATTGACACCAGATTATGTAACTACCGCAGAATGCCTCTGGATTTGTTTCTCTAGTCAACCCAGTCTAGCACATCCTTGACATCATGCCACCTCCCACCTGTCATGGAGGCTGGCATACTGCTGTGAGGCTAAGCAGGTTTCAGGAAAGCCTCTAGACTAAAATGGACTAGAAACAAAGGTCTGGCAACATTCCTCCACACATCAGGCAGTGAAATTGGATAGATCACTGAAAACGGTTTTATTTGGCTGTACTATGCAAACAATCCATGGGGTGGCTCCAGACCAGGCAGTATCTTGTTCTGCTGTGCTTGGGGACAGACTCATTGGCAGCCAACAGCAATAGCCTTGGCATTAGCAAGACCTGGGACTTTCTACTGCCTTCAGCAACCACGTCGAATGGTGTTATCTCAGGCACACTGAGTTTTCCATCTTTGTAAATGGAGCAGGTCCAGATTATCCGGCTGTTGTTGGGATTCTATGTGGTTTATAAAGGATCAAACTGGCCACACTATGTCACTTGCATAGTCGCTGCAATAATGGGCTCAGTAATGGGAACAAGCTTGAGGCTGGCAAAGGACCATGTGGCGTTTTCCTCTGTTGTGCTTAGTGTCTCTCTGTGCTAGAATCAACTCCAAGGTGTCTCGGAGCACCCCCAGGGATGTCTGTCCAGCAGACATTTCACTCACACTGCCTGTCTCTTCTGTTGTTTTTGTCCAGTTGATTTTTGGAGTCTAGCTATGCCTCTATCCTTTTTTCAGAAACTCCTGGTTCCAGGGTGACCATCTGTACTTATCTCATCTGGTCTCCTGTGTTTTTGTTTTGGAGGATGGAGGTAGCATTCTAACTAGTCCACCATCATAGCATGCTTTTATAACTGTAAAATGGGGAAATCCTTGTAAAAAAAAAAAGGATTTCCTTCAAAAATTATAATAGAAATACCATATGGTCTGGCTATCTCTCTCTACTTGATGTGCATCCTAAAGAAATTAAGAGTCATCACATGAATAGACATATTCACACACTTGTTCATCCCAGCATGATTCTCATTAACATAGAGTTTGAAACAACCTGCATGTTCACTGATGGGAGGGATAAGTAGACTTATCTGATAAGCTGACATTGTGAGCATTAGGTTTGCAGAAGGTTTGTGTCTAGGGGTCTTCCTAAATCCGTTCTGGGTCTCTTTTGAATTCTTTCTAGATATTAACCAGCAATGTAAAAAGGCTTTCATTTCAACCAACATCTCTTTCAAAGTAGGTTGCCATGATTCAC
Source organism: Nesogale talazaci (assembly GCA_004026705.1). Taxonomy (NCBI): domain Eukaryota; kingdom Metazoa; phylum Chordata; class Mammalia; order Afrosoricida; family Tenrecidae; genus Nesogale; species Nesogale talazaci. Next base: position 340,845 of record PVJH01000305.1, on the reverse strand, counting down.
CACGCGGCCCCCTTAGGGACTTGCTTGGACAGCCCTTTGATAAAATGCAGTATTCTGGTTGCATGATCATGTTATTTATTTATTTTTGGCATCACTGCTGCTGGTGGTCGTGGGCACTACCCGGTACTGCTCCTGAGAACCGCCGCTGGATTTGAACCACCAAGCCCGCGGGCTGCAGTCCCGCACTCAACCACTACGCCACCGGGGCTCAGCCCAAAAAGGGTTCCCTGGGCTCATACTCTCCTCTTACTCTCTCTCTCTCTCTTCATGCAACTTCTAAGCAACAATGATTTGTGGTGTTTCTTTTGGTGGGTGGGGTAGAAACACTAGTGGGGAGACTGTCACTGGCCCATTAGGAATAAAAAGCAATAGAGAGACCCAAAAGAAAGGTACTGAAGCGCATCTACAAGTTAGGATGAAGTGGATGGAAGCAGGGAGACCACCCTGAGAGGATGGGATTCATTGCATGTTGCTTTCCTCATAGCCAATTTCCCTACTTCCATATCAATAAAGAAACAAAGGCAAAAAATAAAAATTCTCACCTCTATATCAATAGATAATATCATGATAGATGGAGAAAATTGTGTAGTTGTCAAGGATTTCGTCTTACTTGGACCCACAAACCTGCCCACGGAAGCAACATCCAGAAAAATCACACAATGCCTTCCATTGGGTCAATGTGCTGCCAAATATCATTTCCACGTGTTAAATCGCAAAGGTGCCCCTTGAGGGCTGAGGTGTCCCAGACACAAGCTGATGTATTTTCCATTGTTTATACACATGTGAAAGCTTGACAATTAATTTTTAAAAGATCGAAGGCTTGAGGTATTTGTATTATGGTGTTGGTGAAGAATATTGACTATACCATGGACTATGAGAATGAAGATGTATAGTCAGAAAGCTCCCGAGAAGCAAGGGTGCTGGGACCACGTTTCACATACTTCAGACACGTTAAGAGAAGAGATCAGTTCTTGGGAAAGGACATGCTTTGTAAAGTGGAGGGTCAGAGAAAAAGAGGAGGACCCTTGGGGAGAAGGATTGACAGAGGAACTGAAACAATGAGCTCAAGCACAGCGATTATTGTGAGGACGGTCCAGGGTTGGGGGTACTTTGTTCTTTTGTACATCAGGTCACTCAGAGTCAGAACTGACTGTTCAGCCTCTAGCAACAAACAGCAACAACTGAGAAGCCTGGCCCAGCGAAATTGGCACAAACCCTCGAGAAGTGCAGCAACCCTCTGCCTTCCAGAGTAGAATTGTGCTCCATGCACTTTCCTGGCTCTGATCCTTGGAAGCAGATTTCCAGTCCTCACTTCTGTGGTACTAGTGAATGGGTTTAAACGACCAACCTTTCCGTTGGTACCTGATGCCCTTACTATTTTCATTACCAAAAACCCACCCAACCCTTTTTGTAAATGAAGAATGTAGACATGACTCTGGAGTAGAAAATCATCTCCTTTTGATTTTTGAGACAAAGATGTATGAAGTTTAAATGTGAAGACCAAAGAGAACCTGGATCCAAATCCCTGGTTTTCTTTTGATAGGAGAAAAAAAATCGAATTTCTGTTGGATTTTCAGCTACTCGTTGAAGATGTGTATTTTATGTATGGATGAGCAGACATCACTGAGAAGTACTGGAATAGAAGTAAGCACAAAGCCCACAATTAGTTCCTGTTCTTGGTTAACTGAATCCTTGTAGACAAAACAAATTACAAAAGAAATAGGCTGAAATTTAGACAACTGGGTAGCACATACACAATCCATCCATTTTCAGATTTCTAGGAACAGAAAAATATATTTGGCATGCTCATGTCTTTACCAAATAAATTCCATCTTCTACATTCATTTTCCTTTTGTAGATCTATAAATTTAAGAATAGAAACAAAAAATATTCACTCTTAAGATTAAGGTTTCATCTCTTCAAGTCCTATCTTTGACAAATGGATTCTTACTGATGCGTAAGCCAGAACATATCTATTTTCATCCTAAGAACATGCAATAGAGTTTCTGAATCCAAGATAATTATACAGAAACACCTAAATGCTTAAAATTTGGAGGTTGATATTTGGATGTTTCACTTAAAATACGTACAATGTGGCATGTAAAAATGTGCTTTAAGAGTCCCCTGTAGATGCTCCCAGAGCGCAGTACTAGAGAAGTTGAGACTGGATTTGGCGAGAAAGCTTTTGCAATGCACTTGGAGAGATAGAACTAATTGTTCAAAAATGAAAAAAAATTGTTAAAGAGTAATTACAGCAAAATCAAAGCATCCCTAGAACAAGTCAGTACATTGCACACTCTTGATTTGCAAGCTCCCTGCTTCATCCAGGCGACTCTGTGGAACTGCTCCACAGCAGGTCACAGTGGGGATGCTATCGATTCAACCATGGGTGACACTCTTCCTCAGAGCATCCCCCGGGAAACCATAAAACAAAACTTTCCTCATTATGATCCCGACTTCAATGTCTTAGACTTAAAACAACCACTTCAGACCATTTCCATTGACCTGTTTCTTGTTTTATTGTTCCTGTAGCTTGGTACTTTTAAAACTTCTTATTGTGAATTTGGGTAAAGATGGCTTATAGAGACAATTAGTTTCCAATTCAACAATGCATATGCATTTTGTCTCATGACATCCTGATCGTAACCACCAGAACGTAGTATCACATATCCCACTTCATTCTTGTGTTTCCCATGTCCATTCTACATTTCTAACCCTACTTAATTTTATCTTTGGGTATGTGCTTCCTTTTGGATCCCAAATAGTTTATTTTTCTAAAGGTGCATACCCCTCATACTGTTATTGTTCCCCTTATTTATCTGCTTATTGTTTGGCTTCAAGTTGAGCTCTGCTGATAATTTTGTTCCCAAACTTGAAGGGTGACTAAGGGTTATAATTTTGGTGCTTATACCAACCAGTTTTGGTGGTGGTCTCTATTGAACCAGAAAACCTGCTGTATTTGTTGATTTTGAATATTGTTCAATTTGTTTTCTCCAATAATACCCAAGACCTTCCCATGTGATCTCTTTTTTAGCAGTTGGTAGTGGTAACCAGGCACTTTCTAGCTCTTCTGGTCTCAGTGTGATGAAGACTGATGCTTATATGATCTGTTAGTCAGTCTATTAGTTCATTGAACTGCTTGTTTTTGTTTGTCTTTGATTTTCTTCATTCTTCTTTGCTCTGGATTCTGTGAGAACAATTAAAACTCCAAACTCACTGCCAAAGCATCATTGCTGACTCATAGTGAACCTCTGGGAGTTTTAGAAATGGTAGGTGTTGACAGTAATAGAGAGCCCAATCTTCTTTCCCAGGGACCTACTGGTGGTTTCAAATCCCTGACCATTTGGATCATAGGCCAACACATTACTGCTATACCAAACCAATAGCTACACCTTATGTGACTATGTAGGAGTCATTAAAACTCTTCCTTATATAATTTAGATACAGTGTTCTGTTTCATGAATGAATTTTTTAAAAATACCTTCTTTGTTTTAGACTAGTGAGCTTTTAGAAGAGTTTCTATTATATTTGCTTTCATTGCAGGCTTAGAGTCAGTTATCAAATCCTGAATTATAAGAAAGACCAAGTAAGCTTTATTTCTTAAAAAAAAAACTAATGTATAGGTTTCCTTTCAGAATTCATAAACAATTCAGAGCATTACATTAAGGATTACATAAAACAGTACAAAATTTGATGAAACAATTTAAGTATAGACACCATAATAGTATCACAGGAGTAAAGCTTACAGAGACCAAAAATACAAATCTCTCATGCAGAAGGTAATTTTAAAATATTGAATTGGACTTCTCCAGAAACTAGTATGGGTTATCATGATGCATGAGTTCACTTCATGAAAATGTTAAACATCACGGAGTTCTTTTTGAACATCTTTATTGCTCATGTGGTGAGTTATACATTGGGCTGCTGAACAGCAAAGTCAGATTTTTTTTTCAAAGTCAGATTTTTATCGCCTTGGAAGGCCACAGGGGCAATTCTGTTCTGCCCTGTAGTCTATTTATGAGTTTTAATCTCAATGGCAGTGAGCTTAGTTTGAGTGTTGCTGAAAGAAGTTCCAGTTGTCCAATAGCTCAGTGCTTGGCTTTTAGGGAACAGTTTGAGATTCAAACCGATGAACTGTTTAACAGTGGGAAGGGGGTGGGGGTGGAGAACAAGCAAACCACCTAGCAATCTGTTCTAATAAAAAATCATAGCAGAGGAAACCATATGGAGGCAGTTGTACTCTTTTCTCAAGGACTACCGTGAGTTAGAATCTATTTCATGACATGACACATGTCAATAACCACAGTAATGTTGCTCAGAGGAGTCTCTGGGTGGAGCAAATAGTTTGCACTTAGCTATTGAACTGAAGGTTGGCTGTTTGAAACCAACCAGCAATGTCACAGAAAAGGGGCCTAGTGATTTGCTTCCATAAAAATCACAACCCAGAAGAGTTCATACAACAGTTCTACTTTATAAGACAGTGTGTACTTATGAGTAGGAATCATCTTTAGGGCAATGGTGTTTGTTGTGGTTGACAGTGTTGTTGAGTCATTCTATCTGGAAACCCTTCAATGAAGTATCTCTTTGTCCACTATGCCCTAGGTCCCTTTAACATTTCCATAATTCTAATCTCCTTCTGGGTCCTTTTCCTCTCTTTGCAGTTTATCAGCGAATTTCCCGGCAGCTGCTGTGATTGGGTCTGATGCAGATTCAGCAAAGACAGTGGAAAGGGATAGACTGAAGAGAACACAAGGAAAAGCATTATACTGCTGCTTCTTTGAAAGATGTGTTTTAGCTTACTTCGTAAAGAGTATTGAACAAATACTCCACCAATTGTGTCTTTTAGCAGTGCTTTCAGAAAGGTCTCATTTCCCTTCCATCAATTATTAAACAAAGGGGACTCCAGAGGAAAGGACACTGATTCTCACTCACTATCCTTTAAAGTTCTCAATAATGCATAGATCCATATGATCTTGGATGAGGCAAAGATCCTTTCTGAGCATCAATTACAGTTTTCTAAGATCTGGACTGAAGTTTGGAACACAGATGTTGAGTGATGTTTATAGGACATCATAGAGAAGATGCACACTGTGTGTGGTAAAAAAAAAATGGTGAAGTGACAGGATCATGTCACTCTCCTGTTTAAAGCCCTCCATGATCTTCCCAGTGCTTTCACAATAAAATCCAACTCTTCATTGAACCTTGTCAACATCGTTGAACTCACCTTGCACCTGTCTAGCCTGTTCTCACTTCAACCCCACCCCACTTATCTTCTTTGTAATACATCAACCTTCTTCTCTTGGTGTCCTCCTGCCTAGAACAGAGGTTATTGTTGTTAGGAGTCATGATGTTGATTCCAAGTCATAGAAATTCTTTCTACAACAGAAAGCAGCATCAACACTGCCCAGTTTATTGCCAGCCTCACAGTTGTTCTTATGTCTAAGCCAATTGCTGCAGGCAATGCTAATGACCTCATTAATGGTCTTCCTTTTCTTCTCTGCCTGTCTACTTTACTGGGCAAGGAGTTTTATTTTAGGGATTGTCACAGGGGTAGAATTCTCCATAAACCAGGTAGTCCTGGGCTTATTTGTGGTAACTTACTAATCTGTAATGAAGTATTTTGTGTGACTAGAAAGTAAGCATAAAGAACTTTAGCTAACCTTGCTGAAATGGCACTCCTCACCCTACCCACAACCCATCATCAGGGACTATAAATTCCTAATGGGATGCTGTTGGTCTAGTTTATACATTGTCCTTGGTGACTCAGTCCAAGTACTCTGGACTACTGGAAATTTGGACTCTGTTATTTCTAGGAGCACAACTTCCTTCATAGACAGCACCAGAAGGGCCCAATGTGGGAACCCCATTGTGAACTTGGATTTACCCTAAACTCACCTGTGCTCATTGGGTTTAAGAATTATACTCCCTAGTGTGAAAAGAAACACAGCATAGACCTGGCTGACATTAGACTTTGGTTCTAAACTCTTGCCTTGAGGACGCCCAATGAAGAGTGGCTCAGAACTACCCTCTAGTTATGATTTTAATGCCCTCCTTCATTATAACATGCATTTTTCTATTATTCTGGTAGATATGGCTCTGCTGCTGTAAATGAATAGTATGCGATGTGTCCTATCCCTAACCCCCATTGTTTGTATAAATAGTGTCCATTCACCTAACAGTCTAATCTGTACAAGTCCATTTATGTATTGTGGTTCATAGATAGCTTATATTTGTAAAATGTCATTTCTCAACAGAGTTTTGAATTCTATGGAATTGATTAAACTAATGACATTATCAATGGGTAAGTGGTTAGACATTGAACTGCTCACTGCAAGATCAGAATTTAGAAAGCACCAGTCAGAAGCACTACAGGAGAAGAGTAACTCACAGGAGAAGAGTACATCTTTCTACTTCTCTGAAGATTTTCAAGTCTGACTCTCACAGGGGCAGTTATCCTCTACCTTATGGGATCACTATTTGCCAGTATTGATGGCATTGGAAATGATGCCCTGGAGATGACTGATAATATACTCTAACATAAAATGGCAATGATAACCAGAGACAGACATAAACCATAGATGCATGACTAGATTTTGGGCTTGAGACAATTTTAGCCACAATCTAAGAACAAATAGTTCTTTATGATGTGGGGCTACTTGATGCTGTACCTTATGAAGAGATCACGGAAGAGATGAGTGCTCTGTTGAAGTGTAGTGAAGAGGTTGGATGGTGATTGGCTATCAGAAACACCCACGTCTGGGGTCTTAAAAGCTTGTTTTCAAACAAGCAGTCATCAGGTGAGGCATCAACTTAGTCCATGGGGAAGAGCATAATGGCCTGTGGGATCCAAGTACTGTGGATAATATAATAAAGACCTAAAGGAAGGAATGGCATCTGAGATTAAAATGTGAAGGTTATGAATGACAGAGGAAGACAAAACTCAATTCACAGGATCTAGACTTAGATTTAGCTTTTGTGAATCCCCTCTGATCATAGTTGAGGAAAGTGAATAATCCTCTTTTCAGAGAGAGAGAGCATTGTAAAGTTGATTATGGCAGACATAGTATGTAGCTAGTACATTTGCCATAAAATGAAATACTTACCATTTGATCTCCATTTACACCAATTTAAAAGCTATTTTAGTTATTTTTTTAAAAAGTCATGAAGTGTAATGCATGTGATAAAGCCTCTGGGGAAGCCTTCTTAACATGGACCAGGGGTATGAATATCCATGCTAGCATTCAGAATACATTGCAAAGTGTATTATTGCAGAGGCAGTTAGGTTAAAATGTAGCACCTTTTCATTTGATCTTCCTTATGATCCATTTGAATTTGTCCTGGTTTTTAATATCTTCTGCTTTTGTACAAAGTGAGATTTTTATCCATTTCACTTTGTTATTCTGGTTAGTTAGTGTTTGTATTCTTGTTTGTTTGTTTTTATGTTTTCCTGTATATGAAATCCAGGACAGGTAAATCAATAGAGATAACAACTGGATTAATCTTTCTTTGGAACTATGGCAAAGGAGGTTGTGGTGAAATGGAGATAATAGCAGTAAGTACGTGACTGAAGAAAATGTTCTGAAACGGAAGGTGGTGATGATTGTGCAATGCTTCTTGAAGTGATTGAATTGTATGATATGTGATTTATATACAAGAAAAAACTTGTGGTAAAAAAAAACAGCCTTCATTCTTAGGAAGTGTCTTTGGGATTGAGACAGACAGAAGGCAGCCATTCCCAGAAACAATATGTGATGTGATAAAAACATGAATTTGTTCATTACATTTTTGTATTAGTTCAAATAAGCCTACACTTTCCTAGCTTATTGGATAGCTGACACTGATCTTGAAGATTTTACCCACAAACTATCCAATGACTAATTATCATTATTCCTAGTGTAATCATAAAATTGTATCAGAGAAGAGCTCTCTGTGGGTATTCACTAAGTAACTTTGTTACTCAACTTCCTGCTTAACACTATGTTCCTTGTAGTGATTGGCATGTCTCAATAATGTTTCCAAAGCAAAATAGACAATATTCTGATATAAACTTTGATATTTCCATTGACTTATTTTCATAAGTTTACTGGTAAGTCTGAAAGTATTGTCACCAGAATTCCAAAATAACTCATACAAACATGAGTTTATGCAAAATAAAATTTGAGATAAGCAGATGGCGGCAGGCATACTCTCTGCATAATATGATTGCATTAGTCTTCCATGCAATTTTTTTTTTTGTGAGTCCGACCAACTATACTGGTTAGCTAAAGGTCAGGTAGTGAGGTCAAATCAGAGGATTATGGCAACTATTTTTGAATTATCTAGATAGAGTTTCTTGAATGACATGGAGTGGTCAGAGTGTCTTATTAGAAGTCACTAACAAAAACTTAAAGCTGTATTGCAAAAAAAAAAAAAAGCTATATTGCTGAGAAAAATATGGAAGTTTTGTTAAGGATTTTCTCCCTCCCCATCTGGACCTTGCACATTCTTCCCATGTGGAAGTGGCTGTGCTGGGAGAGAGAATTTTCTTGGGAAATTTTTGTCGCCCATCCACTTGACAGCCCTGACGTTACTTCTTCACACATCTTGAGGTTCTCCAAACGCTAAGAACATGTTACTTGAGTGCCCCAAGGTTGGCCAAACTATCTATGGGGCATAATATAAAATGAACAATATGGAATTCTTTGGGGGAAAGCTTAGAAAGCTAGAACTGGATCAAGGATAGGGAACCTTTTCTCTCTCAAGGCAATTTGAATAGTCATAGCATCATTTCATGTCTACACAAAATTATTAATTTAAAACTTATCCTATAATATTTGGGTAAAAATTTAGTTAATACTCCACCTAATATGCTGGCTGTGAGGGCTTCTCTTTGGTAAAGTGTGTGGTGTTGTTAATCTTGGTGTTTTTACAAGCCTTATCTGGCCCCTGGGCCAGATGTTCCCTGCCCCTGACTTAGATGGAGGGTATGTATAGGAACAATCATTTCACATTTGAATATTTTTGTTTCAAATGGGTTTCAATATTTTTACCTATATTTTTTGATTTACCTTAATAGACTACAAGACCTTTATTCCTAGTGTGTCTTCATCTGGCATCATTGTGAACATACATTAAGCATCACAGCAACCAGTAGCTGACCACTGCAGACTGGTTGCAGTTGGCAGGAGTGGTTCGATGGGAAAATTCTTGTTGTGCATCTGAAAGATCCTGGGCATTCTACCTCAAGGCTAGGCACCACAATTACACTATGACATAGAATAGATTCACTTCCCCAAATACCACCGGTGCTTCACTTAACCCAATTTTCCCTACTCCCTCAAATGAACAACTTTTGCTAAGTTTATTATCTCTACTTTTTTCTCTATGCACTCATGCAGGTAGATTTCAGACTGACTGAATTGTGAACTTTGAAACAAACAAACCAAAATAAAGGAAAGGGGAAAATTTTTGGCAAAGTACTATTAAATTAAATACATTTAAAAGCATACCTTTAAGAAAAAACATTGAAGTTTATCTTCCTAATTAAATATAGCATAAATGCATAAAAGTGGCCAATTCTATGAGCAAAGTATTATCCTGGAGAAAAGGAGGTACATACAGATCAATAGGATAGATTTGAAAGTCTGGTAATAGATCCATATAATATAATCAATTGATTTTGACCAAGATGCTGGACAATTAAATGAAGATGGGACAGTGGTTTCAACAAATGACACTGCAATACATGTGCACACACACACACACACACACACACACAAACCTAACAGTATCTTCTATCCTATACTAATATTGACTCGAAATGGGTCATAGACCTAAAGATAATGCCCAAAGTCACAAAACATCTCAGAAAACAAACCCCAGATCTGTGAGCTTGAGTTATCCACATGTTCCTTTGATATAAGAACAAAGGCATGATATAAATGATAAAAAATGCTGACGACTTGGAGCTGCAAAAGATGGAGAACTTTTGTTCTTTGAAACACAATGTCAAGCGAATGACAATGAAAGCCACAAATGACGAGATGCTATTTGCAAATCACAGATCTGATGAAGTGCTTTTGTGCAGACCTGGTGTTATATTCTCAAAACTCCACAGTAGGAAAGCAAAGAATTCGGTTGGAAAATGGAAAAGCCACTTGGACAAATATTTCACCAAAGAAGATAGACAGACTGGAACATGTAGAGATGCTCAACATCACTAGTCATTCGAGAAACAGATTAGATCCCCAGGGCGATGCTGCTGCACACTGAATGCAATGAAAAGCAAAAGAAAGAAAGAAATGAACCCGACACGCCCAAGATGTGGAGGCTCATAAACGCTCGTTCGCTGCTGGTGGGAATTCAAAATTGTACAGCCATGGCCACTTGGGAAAGCGATACTGCAGTTTCTTGTAAGGTTAAATAAGGAAACCAGGTGCTATAAAGGGTTAAGCAACAGGCAGCTTACCCAAAGATTGACAAAATTCACTCAGGAGAAAGATGAAACTATCTGTTTCTGTAAAAATATACAACCTCAGACACCCTAGGGAGCAGGTTTACGCTGTGCAGGGCTGCTGGGAGTTAGCATGAGCTTGAGTACAGTGAGAGTGTTTTCATGTTAGGTTTCATGAAAGGGAATGAACCGAGCATTGTTTCATATCACAACATAGATGACTATCAAATGCATTTGGATAGATGTGAGGCAGGGTGGGAATCACTACATATTTAATTCCATTTATGTGGAATCTTTGGAAAAGAAAGATGAAAGCAATCAAGAACATATGCGTGGCTGCCAGAGCTGAGGGTGGATGGAAGGGCTGACTACAGAGGAACAGAACAGGGACATGTGTGAGTGAGGGCTCTTTTCTGATTTGTGGCTGCAATGGTGCGTACAGGATTGTATTTGACAATCCCATACGTGGGCTTCCCACATCCAGCATGCAGTGAACCTTCATTTACAAAAAGACAAGTGTTTAAAACTCCAACCCCCATGAATAGAAATTGTTATATAAAAAGAGACAAACTCACTGAGTCACTGCTGACTCGTAGGGACCCTTGTGAAAAGAGAAAACTGTCTCGGGAGTTTCAGAGACTGTCACTGTTATGGGAGTGGAAAGCCTCATCCCGTGCCCCAGGAGCTGGTGATTCTCAGCTGCTGACTTTGCAGATCAAGCTCAACATATCAGTATTATGCCACCAGAGGTGCTAAAATTGTTATAGAGATGAAGCGACACTGCAGATGACATTGACTTCCATAGTTGTCATTTTCTACACAGTTCCAAGGACTTTGTCAAATAACTCTCAGAAACTTACCTACACAGGATGTTAGGAATGGATTCGTAATCGATTAGACATCGGACAAGTCTTCGGAGGAAGAGTCAGTCGCTAGGATGGCAATCCAAAATGAGTTGCAGGTTACTCTTTCACGAATCAGTACAAATCCACTCTGGCCGTAGGTCCCAGATTCGTTTGTTCATTCATTCATTCATACTTTGTCAATCTCCAAGTATTTGACACTCTTCCATCGTTATCCTTCAAATTAGGACTTGTCATTAGAAAGGTGTATGTATGGCCAGAAACCAAATAGTGACTCCGGAAATATTCTCAAGACCACCTTGTTTTGCAACGAGATCCTGGTGGGTTTTGTTAGGTAACCCCATTCCAAGTCCATGGGCAACGAGAGAGTTCTGACTTGTGTGGTAGAACAGAAATGTGTCCAAGAGGTGTATTAATGACCACGATCATTTAGGGTTAGACCACAGTTTTGTTCTTCTGTTGCAGCACTTGGTCTATTCAAACCTCCAAGCTTTCAGTTAATTAGGGAACACAAACTGTACCCAGCAAAGCTCAGCATCAGGTGGTCACATGTACATCTAGAGGTTCTAGGACTAGCGACACCTGACATGAGAGCCCATGGGCACCTGGTACAGATGTAAATACTTGTCTTCTTGCCTGATTGCGCCCAGCATCATTTGGTAGACGAATCAGCAATAATGATAACAATCACCATACACTATGGTTCACGTGTTTGCCTGTCTTCCTCAGAGCTCCTAAACCCAGGGACTCTGCTTATAGAGCTGGAAAAGAGTACAATCATTTTTCCTCACCCATCAAAGGGCTATGTGAGTAGATGCCACCAGATAGAATTTTGTCAGCTCCATATCCTTGGGTGGGAAAAAACAGTTTTCTCTTGATGCTAGCCTAAAGGTTTGTGGTTCCATGCACTCAGCAGTACCATGGAGGAAAGGCCTGCCAATTTAATTCTGTAAAGATCACAGCAGAACTAGTTCTGCTCTATAATGCACGGGATCGCCATGAATCAGAATTGCAACAGCAGTAGGCTTTTGCATGTAGCCTTTTTAAAAATCCTTTTCTATTTTATAGGGCACTTTGAAAGAAGTCACAATAAAATAACTGCGAACACTGCAACTGTAGCTTCAGTCCCTTGATTTTGAGGGGATCCCTGAAAAACTGCTTTTCAAGGACCTCCCATACCCTAACAGGTCAAGCTCCATCACATTTAGAAGACAGAGCCTCCAGTTCCTGTATCTTCAGCAAGGTCAAGAGATCACAGACACTGTCCACACACACAATATCAAGTTGCATCCGGTATCACCTTTACTGTGAACTTCAGGAGTGGAATGAAAGCCAGGAGAGAGACAAAACAAAATTGCTCTTTTAAGTCGGCTCAGAAGTGCCCGGGACCACAGAGAGGCGGTGGCTTCCTCATTGTGCTGTCCCATCTGCCCTGTTGATACCACCTCCCGAGGCTTCCTCTAGCTGAGACCTTCCCAGAATGAACAATGAGGGCTTGTAGTTTATTTTTTCCCTCCCGTCTGTGTTGCAGATTCATTTAGACAGAAACATGGCAGGGTGATATTGTCCAAAAGGCAACCTGACAGTGATACACAGAATTTCTCTGTAGCTTGTTATCCACTAAAATGATTTAAGGGGATAAAGGAAAAATAAGGTGATTTGTAGTTGGGAGAAACCAAACAATAAATTAGTACCTTTCTAGACGGAAGCAGTGGGGAAACTGCGGGATAAAAAGGCAAGAAATAGTGTCTCTAGTTCACCCTCCTATACTTATGTGCCCATGAAATTGAGCAGACTGTGCGACCTCCCATCGCAAGTGTGGTTATGGTTGCTGTTAAGAGTAATTGAGTCGGTTCCATCTCACATCACCAGGTCCTGTGCCATCCCCACTGCCATTGTTATGTGTGAGCCCATTATTGCAGCCACTGTCAATCCATCATAGGCAGGTCTTCCCCTTTCCCGCTGACTCTATCCTTTACCAAGGGTGATGCCCTTCCCCAGGGACTGCTCCCTCTTGATAACACATGCCAGGCACACGAGATGACACGTCACATCCTAGACCATTCTGGCTGTACGTCTTCCAAGACAGAGTTGTTTTTTCTTTGGGCAGTCTGTGTCACTTTCAATAATTTTCAGCAAGATCTTAATTCATATACATCCATTCTTTCGTGGTCTCCCTTAGTCACTGCTGGGAGTTCATATGCATACATACAAGGCAGTGGAAGATTCCCTGCCTTAGAGCTCAATCCTCAAAGTGACTCCTTTACTTTTTAATACCTTAGAAATATGTTTTGTCACAGATTTTTCCCAGCACAATGCATTGTTTGATCTCTTGACTATAGCTACCAGAGATGTTGATAACTGTGTAGGTACCAGTTGTCTTGTCTTTGACAGAAGACTACTGGGAAAGCATCTAAACTTTAGATCCCAGAAAGAAGACACGATGGACATTTGTTCCCTGGGATCCGATTATCTGTTTTCCTTCCTGGTGGGAGCCTGATCTCCTCTAGGTCAGTGGTTTTCAACCTGTGCATTGCAACGTGTTTGGGGATAGAATGACCCTTTCACAGGGGTTGCCTAAAACCCAACAGAAAAACATATTTCTGATGGTCTTTGAAACCAAGATACTACTTCTCTATCCATCACCAGGCATGTTCACTCTCATGCAGATATGCCCACATATGAGTACCTGGCATGAAGACTGTTACCTATGCTACCCCATGCTTTAAGACAAAATTTTATTTATTTGTTAATAGAAATAAGTTTTCACAACATATAATTACATATTGTTTTTGTGATTAATCACTATGCTTTAATTATGTTCAATTTATAGCAATGAAAATACATCCTGCTTGTCACATGTCTACATTACAATTCATAACAGCAGCAAAATTACAGTTAGGCAGTAGCAATGAAAATAATTTTATGGTTGGGGGTCACCACAACATAAGGCATGGTATGAAAGGGGTGCAGCTTTAGGAAGGTTGAGAATGACTGCTCTAGAGGGTGATGTGGCCATTAATTAGAGAAAGGTGGAGTGAAGTCTCCAGGTGCCTGCTCACACATAGGGCAGCAGCCAAAGCAGATTCTGCAAGGATCTTACACCCGCCTTTACTTCCTCTCTCCTGGAGCAGCCCACCTGAGCACATGACCCAAGCTAAGTCAAATGGAAGCCCCACCTTAGAATAAATAGTGACTAGAGAGTCTGAAATGGTTAATGGTGCTGGTAGTCACATAATCTGGTGTCAATTTGGGTCTTGAGATGACTAAGAGGGAAGGGATGGAGTCCTATCTGTCAATCTGGTCATAGCCAATGGAGCCTCTATGTGGGCATGGCCTTCTTAGAATTCTGAGACTCCATTATTTCTTCCTTGGAGGCAGAAGACACACTCTCTCTCCTCACTCCCTGAGAGACACTCTAGTGAGAAGACACACATGTTTGGAGCTGGAGAAGCCACATGGACCTATCATAATGTAAACAAATCCCTGGACTTGGAGAAGCCACATAGAGACCCCCTACCAGCACTGAGATGCTTACACCACTTGATCCATGAGACTTCCAACCCCTGACCTGTGATCCTCCTGCATTTGGCATCATTGCATGTATTTCATGAGTGTGAAGAGGACTGATATTGGACATATAGGCTAACATTGTATTTATGGACTTGATCTTAACTGGACTGAGATGTTTTCTCAATATTCAATTGCTCTTTTATCTAAACCTCTTTTGTATATACATATGAGTGTCTATGAATTTATTTCTCTAGTCTACCCAGAATAGCACATTATGGTACCAGAAGTGTGTGCCAAGTTGGCAAGGTGAGGACTGTGATAGGTAGGTTTATTGTGCCAACCTGGCCAATAGGAACATGGCAGATTAATCAGGTTGCAGTTTGATTGGAGGCCAAAGAGATAAATGGCTCACCAAACTCCACTTCTTTCTCTCTTGTTCTTTGGTGACCGGACCATGGTGTGGCTGCTACTTCTTTCTCACCTTGTGAGCTACACTACCTGTGGGACAGTTAACTCATTGATTATGTCACTAGAGCTTGAGGTTCTTTTGAGATCTGCCTCACCACAGTGCTGATGCACACTTTCAGATCCTGGCATCTTGCTGACTGTTGGTGACCCATCCTGCTGTTTGCTGCCTGTGGCTGAACTGCCTGCATTGTTCTACAGAAGACTCATCTGTCTACTTCCTTGACCTTGGACTCAGCAACCCTCATGAGCTGAAGGACTTCCAGTATATTAATTATTCCATGATAGTGAGTTGAACTGAGCTCTCCGTATTGCTGTGTGAATTAATTAGCTGTTATATTTCATCATGCTGTATCTATGTATTTATACACATCCAATCATAACTGTCCTGATTTTGTTTCTCTAAAGAACCCTGTCCAACATAATGGTGATCCCAGATGTGGTTGCTTCTGCAGTTTGCTCCTGAAGAAATATATCCTGTTGCTTCTAATACTAAAGGTGTCCATAAATGGCAACCTTGTTTTCTCATAGTCTAAAAATATTCTCTTCTGCTTTCAACAACCAGGGTGGGTTTGGGGACTTGTCATACAACAACTATTATTGGCCAACAAAAGTTTTTTTTCAAAAAGCAAAAACCTAGATGACAATGCAGTTTTCAAAATTGGTTTTGAGACACATTTCCACACCTCCTCCCAAAGCACAATCTTAGGACCTATACATTTTTATCCAAAACATAGGTCATTCTAAATTTTGAAAATGAATAATAAATAATTTCAACTACTAGAGCTAAATTTCTACATCCTTTGGTCCCTTAGATTTTAAAATTTTGTCTAAAAGTATTGGCCAATATGGAATTTCAAACTTTGAGCTTTTTATCATAGTAGTGACTTTGAGCTTAATTTTTCATTATGGTTTTGTGTAACCTTCATTATTCCATATACTTTGTTTAAAAGACCCTTATATCACAGTGCCTTAATATCCAGAGTTTGGAGTAGAATGTTGTCTCTTTCATTTTAATCGCTTAAATTAGGGGGCACTCATCAAAGAGCTGGAGGTTCAAGGACAAGAATTACAAACACATACTATTGTAGACATTTGAAATAGCACCTTTTGACTTTAGCTCACTATTTCTTCCTTGAAATCTTGTCCATTTCTTTCCATCCAGATGCCAGTTCTTTGCAGTTTTGTAAGTGATGTTATCCTAATTTGGTAGATTTATTCAAAAGCTAAAGCTTTAGAAAGAGCTCACTAAAAGCTGATCATCATCCCATTCTTTGAATTGGGAAATTATTCTTTAAAGTCATAATAAGAATACCTATTGAGGTCTCTGTTCTGGTATAAGAATGTATTTCTAAAAAAAAAATTATAGACCTGAAACAGCTATGATTGCATTCACACAACCTTCTGACCTTTACCAGCTGTGTTATATTGCACTCTCTCTCTCAGTCTATGTGCATTTACATAAGCATATACTACAGTGATATTTGTTTCATACATAAATGTGCATTTATATTAATATATAAAATGCACCCAAAATACAGGTTAACTACCATCAACTCGATTTCCACTCATACTGACACTATGAGGTGGGTAGAACTGTTCTTGTGGATTTTTGAATCCACAATATTTTACAGAACTAGAAAGCAGCATCCCTTTACCATGGAAGGACTGGTGGGTTTGAACTGCTTTCTTTGCAGTAATCAGGCCAGCACAATGCAGTAAGTCACCAAGATATATCTATATCACCTCTCTCTATCTCTCTCTCTCTTTCCTTCGCTCCCTTCCTCCCTCTATTTCTACATCTACATTCACATTGGCATTTGTATATATATATATATATATAGTATACATATACTGCATTTTAAGTAATATCTATATTTTTTACATTTAAAGCTACAGTTATATCTATTACCTTTCTATCGATTCTATCTATTGTCTATCTATCATCTAACTATCTATCCTACCTATCAAGTTTCTGCTGTATTGAAAAGGCTAAATGAGTTTTCATCAACATTGGATGATAAATTTGGAATGACTGTTCATATGTTGGCCATATGGTATGTGCAAAAGTCATGGGGATTAAATCTGTGGGTTGAGGCATTATATACTGAAAGATCCATATTAGAGTCACTATAACTGAAGTGATACTGCAGGCTGGGGTACAAGCTCTTGAGTAATTTATAAACTTCAGCTACCTCTACTTCTAGGACCATCTCAACTTCATACTACAAGCATCAATGGGTATTTACCAAAGTTTTATTATGATGACACCAAATCCCATATTTATTCAGGCTAGCAGCATATTGAAGCGGCAGGTCAGTGAAGAGCCAGTGGAATTTCACATGCATCAGAGAGGGTTGGGGTAGGTGCATTTTGAGTATAAGCATCACATTGGTCTCCATGGGAACTGGGGTGATATTAGGAATAAGTGTATAACTTCTGCCCTAAAGTTCAGACGTTTGAACCCACTATACTTCCATGGTAGAGAAAAATCTGGCAATGCTGCTTCTGTACAGATTTTAACTAGGAAACTTGATGAAGCAGTTCTATGCAGACACAGGAATCACCATGACTTGACTTGACAATACACAACAATAGCAGCACTATCTACCTCCATCACAGGAACACACAGAAGGACAACGCCCATGCATGCAGTCTACTTTATACTGACCATACAAAGGAGTGGGGTATAGTCTACTTCAGGTGAGTGATCAGCAGGACCAACCCCAAGAAGAATAAGAACATTCTCAACACAGCTGAACTCTTCTACTTCCCCCCATTCTCCTGCCCATGCCCATTGGAAGGACACAGGCAGGACCTTGATCTCCACTGTGTGCAGAACTAAGCCAGGAGGCAGGTTGGAGAGAAAGCTTTTCTGAATTCTCAGAAGAAATCTATATTTTGTTGAGACTGCCTGACAACATCCTCAGAAATGCTGTATTGTCAGCATCATATCTAAATCTGAACACCCAATCCCATGATAAATAAAAAAGCAAAAACAAACTAACCCAGTTTTATTTGAAATAACTTGTTTAGGAGGCTTAATGTCATTCTTATTGGTGCCCCCAAAGATGCTGCATCATTAAAACAAGAAGGATTGTTAATAGAATGCTTTAGAAATGAAAAAAAGAAAGTTATATTTTGCATTTAACTTTCAGTAGAGGCAAAAAAGCACATTCTTTCATAGTGTATAGTTTAATGGATAAAAGCAACAACAAAATCCAATAACAATAGTCTATTTAATGCTAGATAAAAATTTTGAGGAAAAATAAGCTAAAGAGATATGAAGAATTGAACTCGAAGATCTGGTATCTCTATAATTTGCAGTGGATGCACAGCAACTGCAGAGGTCACCAAACTTTTCTTTGAGGAGGCTAAATAGTAGATGCTTTAGGACTTCATGGGCCATATGACTGGTGTCTGTTACAACTATTGAACTCTTCTTATAGAGTGAAAGCCGTAATTGATAGATACTATATCAATGAATGGATGTGGTTGTGTTCCAAGAATACTTGACTTATAAAATCAGGTGTAAACCCAATTGGCCCCATGGAATGCACTTTTCTGACCCCTGAACTATATAGGGATAAACAAGAAATAATAATTACAGATTAAAGGCAAGTTAGCACCATGATTGATGGTCAGGGCATAACCTGACCTACCATTCATTCTGTGATCATGAGCTGGTACCTATCTCTAAATTGCCATTTCCCACTTTGTTAAATGAGCACCATGATATTGCATATTCTTACAGTCAGACATTTAGATGGTTCTGAAAAAGCTTACCACTGTGCTGGATTCAACAAATAACAAGGCTCATCATTGCAGGTTTTTAATCAGCAGCATATCACATAGAGGATGGATGAACACATTTAATCTACAAAGCATTATTAAAAGCAAGTAAGAAAATGATGGACATCCACACATTTATAGGAGTTGGAATCAATGGACTGAAAATGCACAGAAGAAGAAATATATTAAATTTTTAACAAGGTGAAAAATGTTCAATTTCACCAGGAATAAAAAATATATAGAAAACAAACAAGACTGTCTCTAACTTGGTAAAAGAAAAAAGGTGATCTTCAACCCCACCCAACTTCTCTACTTTTGGACTTTGAAACTCCCTTTACAAAAATATAAATAGGGGGAATAATAATGGATAGAAAGGAATCCAAGCTGAAATGGCTTCTATGTGTTGGTTGTCAGTGCCAATGGCCATTATAAACAACTTGAATACCCAACATTAAAGGCTAGTTAAAAATGTAAGGCATAGGAGCGAAAATGCAGCACAATCATTACAATAATGTCATAGGAAATTTATTTTTCCTCGTTGTTAGCTGGGTTTTACTTTTTGATTTTTTTCTCTTCATTTTATATAGTAATCCTAGGTAATGGAAGCAGAGAAAAGAAAACAGATTCCATTTTTTTAAGAAATAAGCATAAGTCCCTCAATGGAGATCAACTACCAGCCAAAAGACTCCAGGTTCAATCCCACCCATAAGAATCTTGGAAGGCAGGTCTGACAATCTGTTTCCAAAAGATCTTGGTCACATTGAAAACCCCAGAGAGCTGGGTATTCACGTGGGGTTGCCCTGAGTTGAAATTGAATTTATGGCAACTAACAATGTTGGACTAGCAAATATTTTGGTAATTTTAGGTGTCAGCACAAACCCCATGTTTAAATCTGGGTAAGCTAGAGAAACAAATTAATGGACACTGATATGTATATAAAAAAGAGCTTTATATACAATTGTTGTTGAATATTGAGAAAACATTCCAACATAGTCTAGAAAAAATTCATAGGTCCAATATTAGTCCATATGTTGGGTATCAATCTACAAAGTCCTCTTTAGGTTCCTGAAACACATGCTATGATGCCAAATGCAGGAAAATCACAGACTAGTGGAGGTGGGAAGTCTTCTGGATCCAGTCACGTTGTAAGTATCTCAGCGCTGGTAGGTGTCTCCATGTGGCTGTCTTAGGGTAGGTCCATGTGGCTTCTCTTCATGGATATCTAGCAGAGAATATGAGACACACACACACACACACAGAGAGAGAGAGAGAGAGAGAGAGAGAGAGAGAATCTCTCGCCTCCAAGGAGGAAGTACAGGAGTTCCCAGAATCCTCAGAAGGCCATCCCCACACAGACATCTCATTCACAGGCTAGACTCCACCCCTACACTCTTAACTTTCAAATCTTACCAGTTTATGTAACTATCACATCCCCATGCCAGGTTTACTCACTCAAAAGAGAACATGGATAGCTCTTCAGACCCCAAAAGAGAGGGATGGCTTCTCTTGGGATCTAGGGTCTGAAACAAACTGTGAGCATTTGGCTCTCCATCCCAGCAATGTGTTCTTCACTGTTGGCTTTTATCAGAAAGCATGAGTTGAAAGGGGACAGTGGGTATCCAGCTAACCACAGGACTGTCTCATTCAAATGCTTGCACATATCAAAAACCAGGCTTTCCCTGTCAATTGGCTTTAACGTAACAACTTTTCTTCCCTCATCCAATTTTCTTCAAGGTTCTCATGACCACTGGTATCTGACTATTGGGTAATTGTTTGTTTTCTGTCTCCTTTGTTAGAATGCAAGTTCTCTGCTGAAATGAACATTTTGATTGGCTGGTTATCTGATGTTCACAGCTATATCATTAGCTTTAAAACTGTATTCTGCATCCAGTGACTCCTCATGAAATATCTGTTTAATAAATCAACTAATGTATTCATGAGCAGCTAAACTCACGCAGGAAAACAAGCAAAAAGTAAGTTGAGAGACAGAGATACTCACTAGAGATCCTTGTAATAAAAACAGCTGATGCTCTAGTGGAGAAAGGTGAGGCTGTCTGCTCCCAGAAAGATTGACAGTCTTGAGATCACTGTTTTAAGAGTAATAAGAGCAGAAATGGACTTGAGGGCTATCCGTTTGGTTTGCTGGTTGTGCTGTCCTACATAGAGTTGAGAATGATGATAATGATTTTTTGTAAAAAAAAAAACAAAAAACTTTGGGGTTTTTATTGGAATTGTGTTGAATCTACAGAATACTTTGGATAGAATAAGTAGCTTATTCATAGGGTTTCCAATTATTGATTTTTCAGAAGTAGATCTCAAGCCCTTTCTTTCAATGTATCCACTAAGTGGTGTCCTACCAGCCTTTTGTTTAGGAGATGAATGCCCCGACTACTGACAATGAAAACTTGAGCCCCATCTTCAGTAATGTACACTTGTTATCCTTCCCACGGGCTTGTAAGAAGACTCCCTTTGATGACCCACTAGAGTATCACCACTGTGACAGGCTCACCCTAAAGCATGGAGTGCTTAAAATGCTTTGGGGCCTTTTCTTGATCTTCAGGAGAAAATAAAGTTTGTAAATCTGCTCCCCCGTTTTAGTTCCTACCAAACCCAACGTCTTATTTGCTTGAAAATGCCCTCTCATTCTTACAAATGTAGGTAAGGATTGTGTCAGTTGAGATGGTGAGAGGTGGAAAATGAATACGTTTATGGAAATCCAAATCGGAGCTACTCATGAGTACGACCCACTTTAATCAAAGTGTTTACCTTGACAATAGAAGATTGAAGGAAGCACCAATTAAGGAATTTTCTCATTATTCCTCCTTGTTGAGGATATCAATGGCAGATGGGTTTTCAGCCCTGGCAAGATCAATTGTCTGACCAAGCTGAGTCGTTGATTTCTTGAGGGACTCTTCTACAGCTTTTCATTTGTTATGTGAAAACACGCCTGGCTTTCTCCCATGCTTTTGCTACTCCTTCTTTCTTTTAACATAAATCTACCTATGCATATATACCTAGGAATGTTTTGCTTTATTATTCTACACTTTACTGCACTGCACAAATACAGTAAATTTTTGTTCTTTTTCAGATGGAAGGTTTGTGGTAACTCTGATTTGAGCAAGTCTATTGATACTATTATGCAATTTTCACACATATAGAGTGTGCTCACTTTGTGCCCCTGTATAATAATTTTGTAATTGTCATAGCATTTGAAATATTTTTCAGAATGCCACTGGACACTTAACAGACTACAGTATAGTCTAATCATAACTTTTTATATATCCTGGGAAATAATAAAAGTCCACACAACTCATTTCATTCTGATTAAGTGCTTAAACACAGTGGTCTGGAACCCACAATATCTCTGAGGAATGCCTGTATCTACATAACTTTTATTCATAACATCTATCTTTCTATCTATCATCTATCTATCTATCTATCTATCTATCTATCTATCTATCATCTATCTATATCATCTATCTTCTATCTATAATGAGAAAGTGAGACATTCCTGAAGGTACCACAGATATACATACTCAGCTAGTAACAGAAACGTTGGCTATCAGAACTCACCATAGTTCCTCAGGAGCAAGATGGAGAGATCTCCTCCCATACACATTAAACCCATGGGGTATTGAGTAAAACTTGACTTGATGGCACTCAACGACATATAGGTGAGAAGTCTTCAAAAAGTCTATTGGAAAAATGGAATATGAAGGTAAAAGAGGCTGATTTTATTTCTTAATACAAGGTCCATCAAGAGGAAGACGCATTGGTGAGCAATGATTAAAAAGGTTCTGTCCATCCCCAAAGATCAGAAAGTTCTGGAAAATTTCAACATGCCAATGCAATGTTTTTTACATTATTACTGCATCTACTCGTGTATAAGCTGATTTCTTCAGTACATTTTAGTGCAGTTTTGTGGTAAAATTAGGTGTCTAGCCTGATATTTGGGTTGACTTATACTCAAGTGCATATAGTAACTAAAGAAAAATGGGTGCTTTTAAAATATGTTTATGGCTGCTGTAGTTAGTGAGTGCCATGGGGTCAGCTCTGATTCATAACAAGTCTATGTACAACAGAGCAGACCATCGCCTAATCCTGTACCATACTCACAATTGCTGTTACACAGAAGCTTGCTGGCTCAGGCACTTGCCAACCTGTTTTGCTGAGGGTCTTCTTTGTCCTTGCCCTCTACCTTGCAAGGCGTAATACATGCCAAGGACTGGTCTCTCCTGATAATGTGCCCAAAGTGTGTGAGGCAAATTCTCCCCAGTCTTACTTCTAAGGAGCACTGTGACTCAAAATCCAAGACAGATTTGTTCCTTTGTCTGGTAGTCTGTAGCCCTTTCAGTGTTCTTCAACAGCAGCATGATTCAGGAGCTTTAATTTTTCTGTGGTCGTTCTCATTCATGTTCTAGCTTTCACAGGCACATGTGGCAATTGAATGATTATGCTTTGGCTTGGGTCAGGCACACCTTAGTCTTCTGTTTATCATGATGTTGCCTATTGGTCCATTGCTGCCATTGTTCCATTGAGTTGTAATCCTTGCTGAAGCCTGTAGGCTTTTATCTTCATCAGTAGGTGCTTTAAGTTCTCTTCACTTTCAGCAAGCAAGGTTGTGTCACCTGCATATTTCATATTATTCATGATCCTTTCTCCAATCCCAGGAGCCCTGGTGATATAGTGGGTTATGGATTAGGATTCTCATCAGAAGATCAGCAGTTTGAAACCATCAGATTGTACACACACATACACACACACACACACAAATCAGGTTGGCATGTGGTGGCCGTTTTGGGCCTGACCCTCCCCCACCTTCTTGGATCAGACATCAGACTAATGCAGCCCTGCCTAATCTTGCAGCCTGCTCGTGCAGCTCCCTCTAACCTTGCAACCAGGTTTGAGCACAGCCCGCTCTGCACTCCGTCAGGACCCATACGTGCCTTCAATTTCCAATCCCCAGTTATCTTACCTAAAATAGGCACCAGATATGCCAACTATGTATCCTCAGGCTATGTAAGCTCAGCCATTTTCCCACTGGCCCCAGACCTCTTGGCCCCAGACCTCACGGACCATGGGAACTCACCCGGGCTAAATACCTCCCTATGAAAAGTTTGTTTTTGTTATAATTTGGTCCTCATTCATCTCCGGCCATGCTCGATCACCTTACAGTCTTCAAAACCCACATGGGAATGTCACACTGTCCTGTAAGGTCCCTGTCAGTTAGAATGGTCTTAACCTGTGAGGCATTTCCCCCTTTCCAATCCTGATGCAAAGGTATTCTTTATATAATCCAGCGTTTCAGATTATTTGCTCACCATCCAGATTGAATCAGAATGATGAGAGGATACCAGCCTGCTGCACACCTTTCCTGATTTTAAATCATGACTCATCCCGTCCTTATATACAAATGACTGCTGCTTGGTCTGTGTCCTGGTTCCCCATGAGTATAATTAAAAGTTTAGGATTAGGAAACCAAAAAAAATGTTCAAAGAACCTAAATCAAGACTGTACAATGGATGCCTAGTGTTTTCCCATAGACACTCCCTCAAGATTGATGAGAGGAATGATTGTCGTACTGCAGAAGGACAGTCTGGTGAAGTTCTTTGGGCTGTTTCTCTGATAATATTTGGATAAATATTCAAAGCATTCACATAATAACCAGATGTTATCATTCTTTGACCTTCCAGAAATTCAACAAGCAAAATGCCTTGAGCATCCCTTCCTCAAACTGTTGCCATGGCATTTGCCCTTGAGTGGCCTGCTTTTGCTTGGACTGGACCACGTCCAGCTCTTGGTAGTCATCGCTTTGACTATGCTTTGTCTTCGGGATCTTACTAATAAAATTACATTTCAACTTCCAAGAAATGCCTTGGGATTTTGCTTCCTGTTGCTTAACATTTTCTAGAAAATGCTGCTCTTGTCTGCAGCTGGTCTGTGTGCAACAGTCTTGACATCCATCTAATAGAAAATTTGCTCACTTAATATTTTCCTTCCAGAAGTTAGTGAGCTGCACCAATTGGTGTTGGCTTTTGTTTCTGTTGTCAATGGTAGGGGTCTCCAATTAACAGACACTCAAGATTCATTGTTCTTCTATAAAAGATGTGGATTTTCTGTGGCTGTGGGTTTCATCTTCAAGAACACTTCACCCTTTCTTAAAATGAGTTATCCATTTATAAACTGCTGATATATTTGGTGTGTTGTCTCCATAAACTTGCTGTAAAACTTCAATGATTTCACCATTTGACTAGCCAAGTACTACCATCAATTAGTAGTTTGTTCTTACTTCAATTTTAGCAGAATTTATGTTACTCTGATAGGAGCTCTTTCCAAATGGATGTCTGACTCTTCTTAGGATTTCTAATTAGATATGGTTCAGATATGTTATAACAAGATATTGTCAGTAGGCTTTGTTGCCAAAAAGTTAGAAATCAATGTACATATTTTTTCCAGACTACACAGTTTCCTTGAAAAAAATTGAAGATTTTATGTGTGTGTAAAATAAACTATTCAGATAATGGAATATCTCCAGAGACATGGTGAGTGTCTTTCATTGTCTCATGAGTGTATTTCCTTTCTCAGGTACATTGAACTCATTTTAATAAAAGTGGATGTTTTGGAAGTTTAATGGGGAGTGGAGATTTGAGCAGTCTCTGCTATTTCATCAGACACAGTTCATCAAAACAAACAACCAAAAAATTTGGCAGAAAGTGAAAATTTTCATATGTCAACAGTGTCTTAGCATGCATATGTGTGTGTCCTTCGTACACATATATTTTTGAGGATTGAGCACCCATAGTTAAACTATTCAACTAATCTACAAGTGCTTAGTGACTAATTGTCAACACTAATTACAATGAGGGAGGGCGCTAATGTGAATTTCTCCAGTTACTTTGCCCTTCTCATGAGTTTGTCTTGAACTGAACATGAGATGAGACAGAAATTTCCTTTTTTTCTTATTCTGATTTTAATCTTGCATCATCCTTATTGAGTGCATATGATAATATTAAGTTGACTTGTCTAAATACTTGAATATAAGTTGTTTACTCATCTACTATTCAACAGCATCAATCACAAAATAATTGTTACAACTTCAAAGGAAAAACTGGTTGTTCTGGAAATACTAAGATATATTTTCAAGGATATCTTTAATTGTTCAAGATGCTCACCTGGCACATTGAATAGACCTTGCCCGTGTTCCCTAATGTGCATGAGCACAGAAACACACACACAGACACACACAGACACACAGTCCTATGAGAACAGTGTCTTTCAGTATCAGCCTTGAATATGAGGCTATTTTAATATCTTCCAACAGCATTCACAGGGAATATTGTGAATTTGTAAGCAGAGTTGTGGAGGCTGGGGGCTACAACTGAACCTGAAAATACTATGAATATATTGGAAGTAGTTGGTATCTGGGAGAAAAGATAAGAAATATTCAAATAATAAAGGAAAGTTTGTTTATTACCATCACGACTTTCCTGTCCTCAAGCCTGGACATTTATCAAGTTCTAGAATATGAATGTGCCAACAAAAGCTAGTTTTCCTTCCAACATTGGAGGCACGTTGGAGCCTGGAGACCTCATATAGGCACTTTTCTGAAGACTAGGAAGCCAATTGAACCCCCAGATGCAGAGAGTAGTTTCTTTGAAGAGTCCTCTCATACGCATCATTAAAGGGCGGCCAGCAAATGTTCTGACCTCTTTGTGATTATTATTCAGAGGAAGAATCTTGTTTAGCTTCAGAGCAGAACCACTAACTCTTTTCATTGTAGCCGTTAGACACACACACACACACACACACACACACACACACACACCCTTCTACACATATTGACCTGTCTCGCAAAGAAAAAGGACTTCTGGTTGACTTTCAAAGATGTTTGATACAATCTCAGAGAAAGAAAAAAAAAGAAAGAATGCTTTTTTATCATATCCATATACACAATTGTGCTTAATTAAATAAGAAAAAGAGCCATATGAAATTATTTCAGATCTTCCCCATTTTCCTTTTGAAGGCTGTGGCAAATGAAGATGTAGTTCTATTAAAAGGTCATTGCTGTTTTAATCCACTCCAAGTCCATCCGGCCTCCCAGCTGTTGCCAACATCCCTGATAGATGGTTGGAGCACTGATGTGACGGGCAGGTGGCTTGCATTCTTCTATCAGGCAGCTGCCTGCATCCCAGCTGTAACCTTTTTCAAGTCTCAAATCAAACTCAAAACCTGGCATCTGATGGCTCTAGAAAATTGATATGTGCTATCATCTGATTGCTTTTCAGAATGACTTCTACTTTTTCCTTAGTGAGAAAATGGCTGACAATTCTTACTTTCAACGCTAAGTAAACATATAAATGAGCCTTGCAAATAGATCCTCAATGATTATTACATTGGGTCCTGCATTGCCATCTGGTCATGGTCAGGGTCATTATCAAAGGCACCATTGCTAATGTTGGTGAGATTTTTCTGACAGAAACTAAGTTCCAAGTCGGCAGTGTATAGTAAGTAGAGGAAGACACTTCATTTCATTGTAGAATTTTATTGAGGCTTTGTCTTGACTTTAAAAACCGATCTGTATAGAACAGAAATCCATTTAAAGGGAGCAAAATCCTTCATATAAAGTGTTTTATAGTTTTATGAAATTAGCAAAGTAAATTCAGGGCTGAAATGATGGTTCATAAAACAAGCCCCAGAGTTTGTTTTATCCACCAGGGTTCTCTGCTTTTAACCAAACAGAATTGGCTCTAATTTAATCTCTGAAAGATATGAGATAGATAACACAGATTCCCTGGGAGCAGAATCATGGCCAAATGAGGAGATCAGCAAAACGTCTCCCCCAAAACAAATGACAAGTATGGACAAATGAGACAAACCAACCATTTCTGAGCTCTGAACATCAAATGAAACCAGACAACACTCTAAGAAGTGTTTATTATTGAAAAACTGGTGAGCTTTGAGAAAGAAGGAAAAAAATGTAGCATGCTGGGTAGGGAAGCTCCCATTCCATGTTAGCCTTATAATCATGGAAATTTGCCTGGAACAAGACAGGGTATGGAGACTGGCAACTCCTGTGTCCTGGTAGAAGGGTGCTATTTGACTTGGGTATGACCAGGCCTGCTGCTTTATTGATATAAATGCCTATGTCATAGTCAAGTGATAGAAGAAGACAAATAGATATACTAAGCAGAGCTTACATGGTGTTATAATATGATGTAAAGTGGACTTTGACCTGTAACTGCCCTGCAAGACAGAATGGGATAACTCAGAGAGTTTCCTAGACTGGACTCTTAGTGGGAGCAGATCACCAGGTCTTTACCCCCGTGGAACCATTGGTGGCTCAGAACTGTAATCTTTCAATGATAGAGTCTGAAGAGGACCCACTACTGCCACCCACTTCTGGTTACGCCCTAGACTGCACACATTTGCATAGGGGATTTGCAGGGACCTGGGAGATGTTGAGCTCAGGGCAAAAAGGAAATTTGCTCTGCATCCTCCAAGCAGATGTACTGAAAGCCAATGAAAGTCATGTTGATGCTAACTGGCTGAGTACAACTTTTGTGCAATTATTTGCTGATGTTAAAGTGAATTCTAAGAGTAATCCATTGAAATCCAATCCTGAAAGTAAAAAACAAAACCAAAAAAAAAAAACAAAACAGAAAAAGAAAAAGAAAGCACCTGAAAACTAACTGAGGAGGGCCCCCAGCAGCCCCACACTAAAGGGAGTGAGAGTTTTTTCAGAGGAGCAATCAACAGAGGGAAATGGCTACTGTACAGTGGCACATACCTTTTTTCCCAATGTCTGCACCAACAACAGGTCTTGGATTGGAAATCCTCTGAACTGAGGTCCGCTGCCTAGGAGGAAGGATCCTATAATATTTCCTCACCCTTTTCCCAAGGAGAACTTTGGTGACTACAGTGATACATATGTATGTATGTATAAGTATGTGTGTGTGTATATCAGATGGAGCAATTTACCTTTCCAGAGATTAACCCTCCTTCTTGGGGCAGCTTACATACACTGCCAGGTCAGCAGGAAGATGTAAGCATCTAACCACCTCCCTTCCACTCTGGACTCTCCAGAAGGATCATCTGGGCTTCTAAGCTGCCCAGGGAATTATCTGCCATTCTTTGGACCCTGCCTCACAGATCATCTTCGCCCCCTGCCCCATTCTGTTTCTTTTGTTTCCTTCCTAAGCATACACCAGATTATGCTTCCTACATGCTTCTCCCCTTGCCTCTGCCTACTAGACTCCCCGAGTCTCTTTGCTCACAATATGTATATAGACCCTACATTGTAGGGTATTGTTTCTCCACTTTCCAGTTGTTCTCTGGTGAGAATTTCATAGGCATCGCTCAAACAAAATCCAATCATGACATACGAATATGGAAAGATGTAACCTGTCAGATCACATCAAACAGCAAATCTACAGTGGCATGTACACATTTGATTCTATCAGAACATGTGAGTCTACCAAGAACATTTAAAATGTAAATATACTGCAAATAGACAATCTTGACATAAATGTGACAGCATCTGACTCGGTCAAAACATGAAAACATGCAAATCTATAACAACCATAAAAACTTGCAAATCTATCACAATAAAATCTAACATAGCCTATTGATATTCAAGTTTGTCATAAACATAATAAACTTGTAAATGTACTACAACATGTAAGCATGGAAATGTACCATAATATATAACCATGTGAATCTGTGACAAACATGTAAAACTATTAAGGCATATAAGCATGTGCTTCTGTTACAGGCATGTAAATATGTAGCTGTGTCATGAATATGTAAACATAACACAAAAATAAACAGTTCTTAGGGAACCTTACAGGATCCTTCTTGGGGGAAACAGAACTGAAGCACTGCCTATCTTTGAAAATCCAGAGTGGAAAGAGTAGTCATCCATTGTGCATCTCAATCTCATGAACATTTATGTGCACAATTAATGGTCCCGTACCCCTGGGTTTATTGTCCACGATAAACAAGACTTGCCAGACCCCAAAAGGATGCTCCTTGGTGATTAACTAGTGTTCTCATCCTGCTATCATTCAGGCTTACAGCTTAGGATACCTGGGGCCCTTTTCTTCTATGATTTTAGTAAAAGAAAATTTGTTTAAGCAACATAAAAAATAAATGAAAGAAGCTTAAACATCATTTACTTTTTTCATGTTAAATGAACCAGTGATTAGGGAGAAAAAACATAGCTCTTATTCTGCTTCTCCAAGACTCAGAGTATAATGACTATTGAATAGGTTGCAATGATGACAACGATGATGAGAGGATAAGAACAAAGGGGCAGGAATGGCTGGGTTTGTTGCAAATGTCAGCACCTCCTTGGCTGCCAAGCACAAGGTTATAGTCTCCTCTCTCTGAGAGTACAACCTTTCATATTCTACCTCTAAATGGAATAGGGCAACCATTCTGAAACTGGGGGAATGGAGAAACAAAACTCTATTGATATCATAGTGTCTATAAGAAATCTCAATGTGATTGTTCATTGATTTTTGAATAACTTAATTTTCCAGACTTGAACTCAGGGCAGTAAGTTACCTAGAATAATGAGGACAAATGACATCCAATCCAGGCAATCCAGGTGTGTCTTGCCTTCGGTGTCTGCTGCTGTGAGTTGTCATTGACTCAGTCATGACTCAAAGTGACCCTACGTACAACAAAATGAAACACAGCCCAGTCCTGTGCCTTCCTGACAATTGTTCATATGTTTGAGCCCATTGTTGCAACTTCCAGGTCAGTGTGCTTTGTTGAGCGTCTTCCTCTATTTTGCCGACCATCTGCTTTACTAGGCATGGTCTTCTTTTTCAGAGACTGACTTTTCTTGAGACTATGTCCAATGTACACAAGACCAAGTTTCACTATTGTGCTTCAGGGAACATTCTGACTGTAATTCTTCCATGACAGATTTGGTGTGGAGTAAGGAATGAACATAAATGGATACAACTTCTGACAGACATTACAAGGTGAGTCATGCGAATCAAATTCTTCTAAGCAACAAGGCCTAATGTTGACTAATATTCACCCCTGAAAGACAACAGAATTCCATATTTATGGGGAAAACACCACTCTTACAAACAAAACACACCTGTAGACAGAGCAGTAGTAAATCCATGACGACTTTTGTTTGGGATTATTTTGAAATCTCCCTAAGTTGACGAAATGGGGCCACTTGAGAGCCACTTTTATAGAAACCGTACTTGCTAGAGGTAAGAAGATTCCAGAAATCATGCTGCTGCTCTTAGATGCTTTCCACTCTGTTCTAACTCATAGGGACCGTATCTATGTCCAACAGAACTCAACCCTTCTCCGTCCTGTGCCATCCTTACACTTGGTCTTACGTTTGAGCCCAGGGATCTCACTCATTGCCCTCAAGTCAATGCTGGTTCATAGTGAGTTTCTGAGACTATAACTGATAATGGGAGTAAAAAGGCCAGTCTTTCTTCTGAAGAGCTACTGGTGGTTTTGAACTGTTGACCATGTGGATCGCAGTCTAAAGCGTATGCAGTCCATCAATGCAGTAGAAGCAAATTCTATCTTGTTGAAGGCTGTCCTCTCTTTTTTGTCCAGTTGCTTTACCAAGCATGATGTCTTTCTCCAGGGACTGGTCACTCCTGACAGCTTGTCCAAAGTGTGTGAGATGAAGTCTTGCCCTCCTTGCCTCTAAGGAACACTCTGGCTGCTGTTCCTCCAAGACAGGTTTGTTTGTTTGTTTGTTTTTGTTTGTTTGGCAGATCATGATACGTTCAAGGTTCTTCTTCACCACCATAATTAAAATGCATTACTCTTCTTCAGTCTTCCTTATTCAGTGTCCAACTACATGTGCATAGGAGTTTATTTCCAATGCCATGGTTTGGATCAGGAACACCTTAATCCTAAAAGAGATATATATATATATATATATATATATATATATATATATATATATATATATATAGCTTTACAACACTTTAAAAAGGTCCTGCACATAGATTTCCCCAATACAATGTGTCATTTGACCTCTTGACTGTTACTTCCCTCCATGAGCATTGATCATGGACCCAAGCAAGATGAAATCCATGACAACTTCAATCTTCTCTTCATTTATCATGATGTTACCTTGGACCAATTATGAGGATTTTGGCAGTGTGGGAGGATGGAAATTCCATTAGTAGTTATTTGGAAGTCATTAGAAGAAATAATTTGTGAGAAGAAGACAAGTTCAATTCCAATTAAGTGACTGGGCTACCTGTCAGTCAGACATTGGGAGACATTTCGGGGTCATATGGTCACAAATATGGAGGTGAAGCCAAAAGGAGGGGCAGATCAGGTGTGAAGATTTGTGAAAGATGATCAGTGAATCCAAGAATTCCAAGAAATTTGCATACACCATAGGAGGCCTCATTGAAGATATCTGTTACAATCATTAACTCCAAACACACAAAAAATATTTAAGAGCAAATTCATGCCCCTTGAGGTTGGAATGTTTCTAAAGTTGTGTGGCCTAGCTGATCTCTTGCATTCTTTCTCTCTAAGGAGATATTTTGCACTCTGCTCAATGCCCTAATGAAGAAAAAAGCTTTTTCCTTTCTTATCCAAAATGTGTACTTTCACTTTCCAGAGAGCAAAATGACTTTGCAATATTGAATTGATATCGCCAGCATAGAGGTTGTTCATGAATACAGATAAAAATGACAATTTTCTGGGGAGAAAGAAGTGAATGGAAAGTGACCTACCTGCATCCTAAGTGTCATGCATCTCTTGACAAAGATTAAATTAAACAATGAAGATTCCTTTTCCTTCCTAATTTGCTATTTACTGTAAATTCTCACTATTTCCACAGACCTCAACATGTATAGATTAGAGAAAGAGAAATGTAACAGCTGAAGAATGAGGCATTTCGTTCATTGTCATCAAGAAATCGATTATTGATTTTCTAATATTATGATTTTTGCAAGTATTTCTTGTTACTGAGATATGATGTACAAAATGGTAAAAAATGCAAGCAGAAATGAAAACCACAATTCTAAAGTTCAGATATAAACATATCATATCAACTTGATATATACATTTACATAATAGATATATGCATATATTAGATAGAGCCATACTGTAGGTGTTATGTATACATTATATGTGTATGTAAACATTTATAGACATCTACATACTCAATATTCTATATGTGTATATACACATACAGACATTTGACTAATAGATATTATATATACATTACACATGCATACATACATTATATATATGCATCCACATAATTGACATTGAATACATATTATATGGGTACAGATGTATATTTTATAATATAACTTATATACATTTGCATGATGGGCTATACACACATTTATGTATATATATTATATACACACATGCACAGTACATATTATACAAACATTATATATACAAATACACATCACATAATAGATAACGTATACACACTGTATGTACACATATATAGAAGCATCACATATACCTACACATAATGGGTATCATATATACATCGTGTGTATGCATTAACACAACAAATTATATATGCACATCACACGTGTACATATATGTGTATATGTACATTCACA
The DNA here is from genome assembly GCA_004026705.1 of Nesogale talazaci. NCBI lineage: Eukaryota > Metazoa > Chordata > Mammalia > Afrosoricida > Tenrecidae > Nesogale > Nesogale talazaci. Next base: position 307,189 of record PVJH01000305.1, on the reverse strand, counting down.
TATTAGATATGGACTGCTGTTAGGTGCTGTCTAGTTGGTTCTGACTCATAGCAATCTCACGTACAACAGAATAAAACACTGCCTGGCCCTGGGGCATCCTCACAACTACTTAGGTTTGAGCCCACTGTCGCAGCCACCATGTTAATTCATGTCATCGAAGATCTTCCTCTCGTTCACTGCCCCTCTGCTTTACTATGCACGATGTCCTTCTCCAGGAACTTGCCTCTCATGTAAAGTATAGCTTATTACAAGTGTAACGGTTACATTTTAGATTTCCACATGGATGCATTCTGAAAAGCTGAACAAAAGATTTATTTTAATTGTTAACCAGCAGGCTATAATTTAGCACAGATTAAGTCATGCTACAACCCTCTTACAAGTCTCCCCTTTGCTTTTGACTAGATAAGGAACTCTAAAGTCTAGATACAGGAACTGTAAACTCTTGTAATATTATTTTGGCTGAGACATGTTGATAGGATTACTCTTGCTGTCAACATGTTTATTCCCCATAGAAGGGACAGAAGTCACTGGCACTAACAATTAAACCCTCAGCTACTAAATGAGAGGTTGGTGGTTGGATTCCTATCCAACCTTGGAAGAGAGGACTCCTTGTCTACTGCAAGCAGCACTATTATTTTAAACTTTGTGGAGCACAGTTTTAGCCCAACACATACAGAGTTAGCATGAGTTGGAGTTCAGTTGATGGGCAACTTTTGCAGGTGGGAGATGGTGTGGGGGCCTGGAGAGGTTAGCAGAAACAACTGGTTAATTCACACGGTGCTATGGTTTCACTACATATTTTCACCACAAAGAATGATATTGGAAGAGTTGACTAAATCATGATGCATTCCTAGCCTTTCTTGTACTTAAGAAATGCCATGTGACTAGTTCTTACCCATGTAATGTGCGTAATGGAAGTGAGGTATTCTTGCAGCCAAAAATAGTCACAAAGTGATTACTCTGTGATACTAAAGGAAAGCCAAACCATAGTGGGAAGCAGCCTAAGTCCCGGACTGTTCAACAGAAAAATCATCCAATGATCGATCGTGAATATCTGAACTAGTCTGACTTGTTTTTTAATATTATGCCTACAAAAATTTAATGTTTAATATACATGAACATCGGCTTACTGAACACAGTTGCTTTGTTGAGGAAAATATAAGAGTCTAAGGATGAAAAAAGGGGGAGCATCATTGCTTTTATTTCTATCTCGAGTTCATACATCGATGTGGAATTGGAGGCAGTAGAGACAGCAGGAAACTCTCTTGCACCCATTACCTTAAAGAATTGTCTCTGCTGATTCTTAATTACAGCTAGAATGTGAACAGCTCGTAAGCAAGGGAGCAAGAAAGCCTATCAATTTAGTATTTAAGTATCAGTATTAATTACCCATTTGAAGAAATGTGTGATTGTACAAATTGCTCAATGATGATTACAAAGGAGTTTGCATTTGCAAACAAATGCCTATGCAATTTGCCTGGTAAGCACCACTTATAGAATTAGAAGGGTGTAGTCCTTGAAATCAGGCAAACGATTTAGCGACGCCTGCTCATACGTTAGACATCCTCTGTTGGGATTCTGTCCATTTCCAACAGCTCCATGGACCCAGGATGCAATAATTTGAGAAGCACCACAGTGCTTGTTTACTCTCTGCCTGATTTGTACTATTACTTAATTAAGACTTTCCCAAGAATAAGCTATTTTTGAAAATATTTACATAAAACATTTCTAAACTCTATCACTATTGTTTGGATGTGATTGAGCCATTTAGTTGCTTTCTGTGCTGGCACCTTCCTTAGAGAAATGTCTCCAGCTTATTGCTGGTACACTTCCCTTTAAGCCTATTCCTACATCATTATTATCTTTACTGTTGCACCTGCCTGTATAGCTTTTCAACATCACTGATGACTTGCGTGTTTGTAAATTCTGAGGTCAATGATCAGTCCTCATTTTACACAACCTATCAGCAATGTTTCTTGCAGTTCATGAAACCTTCTCCCTGATACTCTCACTTCCCTTGTGAATTCTCCATCTGTCCCACTGACCAGTCCACTGGATGCTGGACACCCATTCTCGTTTTCCCAACTTCTTTGTGCCTTTGTGTCTCTGATTTCATTCTGTAGTCCTTTTCCCTGCCACCTTTTTTTGGAAGTCTCATCGGTGTCATGCTTTGCTAGTTGATCCTAGGGTTGATTTTTATCATGTAAGTCTCGTGTGTTCTGCTGGATTTTCAAAAGTTATGGCACTATGGAAGCTGATTATAAGAACTGCCTTCTCAGCTGTCTCTAGGTGGTGATGAACCACCAACCTTTCAGCTAGTAGAAGAGCACTCAAGTCAGTGGTTCTCAACCTGTGAGTCGTTGGTCCAAGGACCATTTCCCAGGGGTCACAAAAGGCCATTGGAAAATACTTATTTTTAACGGTCTCCGAAACTGAGACACCAATTCTCTATCTGTCTCCAGGTGGGTCTACCCACATGCAGATAAGCCCACCAGCACCTAGAGTGAAGACAGTTACCCTTTCTACACCGTGATTTGAGACAAAAATTTCATTTATTTGTAATTATAAATAAATATTCACAATATATAATTACATACTATTTTGATTAAGATCACTGTTTTATGATCAATCATTATGCTTTAATTGTGTTCAATTTGTAGCAATGAAAATGCATCCTGTAATCAGATATTTGCATCATGATTCATAACAGTTGCATAATTAGAGTCATGAAGTAACAATGAAAATAATTTTATGGCTGGGGTCACCACCACGTGAGGATCTGTATTAAAGAGTTGTAGCATTAGGAAGGTTGAGAGCCACTAGTTAAGTGTTTATACCACCCAGTCTATTTTTTGTCAACTACTCCAAAAATTTTTTTGTCCAATTCCTGGATTCCATCTGCCTACTTGACACCTTGAAATCTTTAAATATCTAATGTCTACTAGGAAGTACAGTCTAACATGCTCCCAACTGAGTTTGGGATGTAGCACTACTTCCACCAAAGCTTCTGTAGCCACAACTTTCAGCACCACGTATTATGACACTTTTCAAATTCCTCAGGGCCAAGAAAGGTGAAGTACCCTTGATTTTGCTCCCTCTGTCTTAAACTTCATTTGTCAGGAAGTCCTAGTGATTCTACTGTCTGAATACATTCTCACCATCTCCATCCTTATTGGACGGAGCCACCACCATCTTTCACGTGGGCTCCTGAAACAGGCTTTAAGGTTCTTTTAAATACAAGTAAAGCCATATCCTTCTCTCTGTTCAATCTCTTTTATTCAGAGTTAAAAAAAAAAAACCCTAAATCCTAACAATGATCTAATTAGATCATTGCCATCGATTTTGAGGTAGCCTGCGCCATATAGGTCACCCACTAAGCTGTTAATCACGTGGGTGGTGGTTCGAATTTACCAGCCGCTCCATGGGAGAAAAATGATGTTATCTTCTCCTATACAAATTTTCAGGTTCAAAAACTCAAGAGGGGCATTTCTACTTTGCTGGACAGAATCACTGTGGTTGAGACTATTCTTATTAAATTCCTCATGAAATCACAGAGTATTTGTTTTGTAAAGTTGCAGAAGGCATCTCTGGGTAGTCCAAATGATTAAGAGGTCAGCTGCTAACAGAATGTTCGGAGGGCTAATCCACCAGGAGCTGCATGGGTGATGAGTCTGATGATCTGCTTCTGAAAATACAGCCACTGAAATTCTCCAAGGAGCCCTGATGATGTAGTGGCTATGTGTTGGGCTGCCAACCACAAGATCCTCATTTGGACATCTCCAATCACTCCTCCAGAGAAAGGTGAGGCTTTCTAGCCCCAATCTCATAATTCCCTGGGGGCAGTTGTACCCTCTCCAGAAAGGTCCCTTTGAGTCAGAATCACTTAATGACAGTGCATTTCGAGAAAACCCTGTGAAACATAGGGCACCTCTGACACAGAGGAGTCACCATGAGTGCCGGGGGAGTTCACATCGAGGTGTCTGAAGTACAATAGACATGACTGACTCCAAAAGTTAAATTTAAAAGACACAAGTAATACACGGTACCTTTGTTTTAGAACAGATTCAATGAAACGGAAATATAAAGTGGCCTTTGAGTCCCTTCCTAGCCCCCTTGTCAGACAGAGTAGAACTGCTCTCTAGAACTTTCAGACCTGTGATCTTTATGGAAGCTGAATGATACGTATTTCTCCCATCGTGGGTTCAAGCTCCCAACCTTTCCATGAGCAGTCATTTGCTTCACTGCTATCTCATCAGAGATCCCATTAAAATTGTAAGCTATTCTAAGTGCTTACTCTTGATTCTTGGATTTTCTCATAAACATAGATCCTACCATCAAGAATAAAGAAGAGTGGCTTCCTAGAAGGTGGCCATGGACTCTGCTCATTTATAACACAAGCCTGCTCTCTTTTCTCTCGCTCTAGCTTCTCCACTCAAGGCTGATAACTTTTCCACACAGAATTCCAATCTCATTCTTATGTTGCCACCTGTCATATCCATGTGCAGCAAATCATGCTGTGTATACACAAAGGAGTCCTGGTGGTGTTGTGGTTATGCATTGGATTGCTAATAACAAGGTCGGGAGTTCAAAACTACCACCTGTTAGGAGAGAGAAAAATAAGGTTTTCTATTCCTGTAAAGAGTAACATTCTCAGAAACCCACAGGGGCAGTTCTGCCTTGTCCGATTAGCTGGGGCTGCTCTGAGTTGGAATTGATTTGATGACATTCGGTTTGTTTGTTATTTTGGGTGTTTTGGGTTTTTTTTTTTTGGTGTATGCAAATCTTAGTCTAGTACTGGTGCAGTGGACACTCAGACTATGCAATAAAGATATAATATGGGCTTTATAAACATCCCTGTCATGAACCAAATACCATGTTTGAGTGCCAACCTTGTCCCTTCCAGAGACCCCTCAGCAGAATCTGGTGTCTGTTTGAGGGTAAACTTGCTGCCTGAAAGGACTGTGTCCAGGTCACACCTTTCAACATGAGGCAGCAGCTGTCCTGGTTTTCCCTCACAGGGGAACCTCAGAACTGGGAGAGCGCACCTTTCAGTGTAAACGAGTGTGTCCAATGGTCGTCTCGGACACAGCTTTGCAATCTGTGTTTAATCAAATTCATTGAGTTTTCACAGCCTTACAAGCACTTCATTACTGTCATTCTCCCTGCAGATGACTCTATTCCTCAGTACCACTTAGCCATTTAACACCTCCTGGCAGTGGCCGGCACCAGCCATCAGCTGCTCTGGTGCCAACAGTAATAACTTGTGGTGCAGAGTGTGAACATGATGTTATTACATTTAATCTTCCCTCTGTGTGTTATCATTCAGCATAACCACCCTTCTGGATGATCGAGAATTACATGGCAAATAATATTGCTTCCATATTGCTTTCTCCTCTCGGTTTCTGTGGTCCGCTGCCAACAGCTAGCCGCTCTCTGGACACCAGCAAACCATTGGCTGTTGTTGTCAATGCATGACCCCTGCTCAGCACGGTCAGCGTATTGGCTCATGTGGCAGGTCTAAGCAGCATCGTCTCAGCTGCTGAATCTGCCTGAAAGAAATTTTCGGAGGTTTTGAACATGAGACATCTTGCAGGGCATTGCTTCCTCAAAGTGTCATTTTTATCCTCTGCATAACAATGGGGTACTTGCTTTCAATTCCCGAATTCTCTGGTGGAGAGGCATAAGGGATGGATTTTACATGCTGAGCATGACGGCCTGATGATTCCACTGTGAAATCTTGGACAGATGAGATGTGGCTGATGGCATTCCCAAACCCGTGCATGCCAGCAAAGGTGGGGGCGGGGCGGAGGGGAGGTGGGAGAGAAAAGCAAAATTGGCAGGGAGCATCTTGCAAGTAAAAACTAGTTTCTTGACCTCAGTATTTTTAGTATCCTGCTCTTTGGTACAAGTGCTTATTCCTGAAAATTTGGTTTGACGATCATCCTAGAGTTTGAAAAGGGACTCTTCATTCAGTCCATATTCTCTTGATAAATATTCATTAAATGCCTATCTATTTTTGTTGCTGTTGATGTTTAAAGATGCCTAATGCAACATTTCTGCATGTGCCTTCAACAGGACATGAAGTTCATGGGTGTTGAGAAAAGGAATGACTGTATGGTCAATCACACTTACACAAACAAACAAAAAATGGGCTTAGCAAGGAGAACTCTGCTATTGTATAGCCTGATTTCTCAGAGCTAAGAATGTGCATAAAGAATTTGCAAGTGGAAAATGTAGTGTTGTGTTATCAATAGTGATTAAGTTAACAGAACCCTCCTGTATTTTGCATACCCCCACCCCCACCCCCACCCCCGAATATCTAATAGTCCTGGTATTTCTCAGCATATATTTTCAAATTTATATCTTCACTATCTGCTGCTCACTGACTCCCTTCTCAGCCTTTTCAGCTCCCTTGCAATTGAGATGGGTTTGGTTAATAGTTTTGGCCAATGATCCTCAGCAAAGAGAAGCAGAACCAAATACTCTTGGAGTCCCCCAAGCTCTGGGAGCTTCCCCTGCATGGGTGATCATGGAGGATCCATGATGAGACAGTGGGATCAAGAGATGGAAAGTCTGCATCTCTGAATAAACATTTGAAGGGTGTCATATTGGACCACCACAGGACTGCTGCACAATTTGGAGGAATAGAATGTAACCTCTTGTGTTTAAATTACTCAGATTTGGGAATTTGGTACTATAGTATAGCATAGCATATCTTGACAACAAATGCACAATGCATCTTTGGTGTGTTATTCATCTGTGTCCTAGAGATTTTCCCATGGAAGTTGACCAAGCTCATTGCCATGGACAGTAAACCAGGTGCTGGAGAGTTGATTTTGACTCATGGTCACCCTTTGTGTTTCTTAGTAGAATGGTGTTCTAAAGGGTTGACATGACCTGTTTTTGTGTGGATGGCTGATGTTTGCAGAAGTAGTTCAACAGGTTTTCCTTCTGAGGCACTTGTGGATGGACCTGAACCTCCAACCTTTTGGCTAGTGACCCAGTCTATCAGCCATTACATGTTCTTCTTAACTATGCTCAGTTTTTATGACCTCATTATTACTTAGTTAAGTATTTGGGAAAAAAAAACATTTTTAAATATAGAAAAGGAATATCCTTATAATAAGATGTGCATTTTACTAAAAGAGTTCCAACAGAAACTGTAAATAAGAGAAAACACCCCTTATTGTATCGTCTCTCTTTCCTTGGACTTGAGAAAAGATCTTTTCTTTATGCATGTGTTAGGCTGAGTTCTCTAGAGAAGCAAAGCTGTATGTGTATGTATATAGAAAAATATTTATTTAAAGAATCAGGTACCATTTTAGAAGTAGGTAAATTTTATGTGTTTTAAGTTAAGGTCAGGTGTAAGCCGGTGGCTTCTCCTGACTCATGTATCTGTGGAAGCTGACCAACAGGAAGCAGAAAGATGAAGTAGGAGGTCTATAGGCTGATGGATGCAAAGACAATAAGTCTGAGGTCAGCTGAATGAATCCAAGATTGGGAGTCTGATGATGGTTCCTGACCCAGCAAGAGGTCAATGAATCAGATACAGGGTCCAGATTCACGTGAAAGGAAGGGACAGGAGAAAACTCTGTTCTGCTGAGAGTCTTTATACAAAAGACTGCACCACCAAGAAGATGTCATCAGGCTGCAGACTGATTGATAGGTTGGGCTACACACTGACCATTGCTCAAGTATGTCTTGCTGACATAAGTTGTAACCATCACAATGCAGTTAGGATTTTTTCATTTAATTTATGGGTCTAAGGGAAAACATAACCCTTCTTTACCTTCAAGGAATGTTTTGGTTCTAATGTGGTTGTGTGGAGAAATAAGTCATTTACTCAGGAGACTAAATATTTCATGACATCAACAACATTCATTATGTTCACTGGTTGGCAGGACACTATACTGAGCTCTGTGGTAATTTGCATAATTTGGCCCCTGGGATTTTTTATGGTCAAAAGAAGCAGCATTTAACATTTTCCCTCGCCTCAGCACACATGATGAATGGCATTGCATGAGCAATGAGCTTGCATCTTCAAACCTAGGGTTATGCCCCATTTCAAGCAAGATATTGAGTAATCCCTCCACTTCCTCTTTCACTCAAGAGTGCTTTCTGGATTGCAAACCAGTTAGAGGCATATTCAAAGTATAGCCTTGAACATATCCTAATTGTTTAAAGTCATACTAAGTAAACTTTGGCATTTTAATTCTTAAAAAGTTAAAGCTATTTGGGACCTGCATGTCAGCTGACAATGATATGATGATGATGATCGTTAACATTGATTCAGAGTTTTCTATATATAAAGAACTAATCCATAACTATTCATATAGATATATGTAGTTATTTTTATATCAGTTGAACTCATCTTTAATCTCCATCATAATCATACAGAAGGACAGTATTAATTCTCTTTCCTGCTTTAAAGAAGCCTAAAACACAAGTGACAAGGGACCAACACATTCTCCAGTTGGTAAAACCTTAGGTTTAAGACTAGGTAATGTACCAGAATGACCTCAATATTTCGTACCACAGTAAGAAATACTGTGAAATGGTGCATTGGATTGTGTTCCGTGTTGAAATTCTAATCCCCATAAATATGAACTGATCTAGAATTAGGGCTTTTCTTTTATTACATTATTGAAGTCATGTTAGAATAAAGTGGGTCCTAATGTCAGTCACTTTCAAGTTATAAAAAGAGAAAACATAGTTACAAAAACCAACTCAGAAGGAAAAGAAAGAACCACAAGGGCAACAGATGCAGCTACAAGCCCAAGGATGCTAAATATTTCTGGTAGCGATCAGAAGCTGCCCTGGATCCCAGGTAATGCCTTATTTAACTCCCAGCGACTCACTGGAAGCCTGCAGTTCAAACCCACTGGCTATCCCATGAAAGAAAGATGGGGAAGCCTGCGACTAAAGATCACAGCCTTCAAAACTCTCTGTGAGAGGTCTACTTGATCCTACTGGTTTGGTTTGGTGGCATAGCATAAGGACCTTTGGTTGTCCTGGGGTTCCCTGGAGGAAAGCAATCAACTGGAGACTTATAATTGTTCAGGGAGGAAATCCATTTCAGGCCAAACACTTGCTTGTTGCAGGCTCTACCATCTCTGCCAGTGGTGAGCTTTGTGGTTGACTCAAGAAGTAGATACATCCAATGGGGTGCACACACACACACACACACACACTTGTCACCATTCTAGGAAAACTGCTTTGCAAAAATAAAACAAGAGCATATGCACATGCAAAGTGGTATGACTTTATGATTCAGAAAATCACCAGTTTGTCAGATGTCCAATGTAAATCCTTAGATAGGAGGATGACCCACCTGTCAGTGATCCCAGTTGCCACAGATGGAGAATAAAGGTGTAGTATTTAGCATTGTGCTGAATGTTATCCACATGATTGGCAGTTTGAAAGCACAAGCAGCGCTGAGGGTGAAAAACCTACTCCAGTCAACAGAGTGTCAGAAACCCACAGGGGGTTGTTATGAAAAGGCAAGAATCTGAACTATAAGATCAGAAGTTCAAATTCCCTGGCTGCTCCTCAAGAGAAAGATGAGACTTTCTGTTCCTATGGGGATTTCAACATTCGAAAGCCCCAGAACAAGTTCTATTCTGTCCAATAGGGTACAATGAGTAGGAATCTACTGTATGGCAGTGAATGAGTGACTGACTAACTGAAAGAATGAATGAATGAATGAGAGGGTGAGTGACTGACTGAGTGACTGACAGTGAATGAGTGAGAGAGAGAGTAAGTGACTGAGTGATTGAAAGAATGTGTGAGTGAGTAGCTGAAACAGACAAACGAGAAATTCTCCCCAAACTGTCAGCCTGAATTTCAATTTCTAGGTTTCTGAACAATAAAGCAATCGCTAATGATCCTCTAAAGCCCCCCACTGGATGCAATTTCTGTTGTGGTAGCATTAGACAACCAGACCAATAGGATCATAAAGAAGAAGTAAGTATGAAATTGTGTGCAATATTTACAGTTGAGAACCACCAAGAGACCACAGAACACTTTTAGTTTGTCATTAGTGTTTGGGATTCAAACTTGCTCTGTTTTGGAGAAGTTGGGAAGGTGTACCATGATGTCCCTTGCAATCTAGAGATTGGAAAAATGTCAGAATGGGAAAATGCATGTGGTCTAATCTTCTATTTTATTATTATTATTTTGAATCAGAAAGTAGACTCTAGAGTCAATGTTCTGGATTTGAAAATTGGCTCCATTACTTATGATTTGACTACTCTATCCATTGCCATTAATTTGGCTCAGATTCTTAGAGACCCTATAAAATAGAATAGAACTTCATGGAAGCAGATTGATGCATCTTTCATGAAGCAGTTGGTGGGTTTGAATCAATGATCTTTGGGTTAGCAGCCGAATGCTTACCAGAGCTCCTTCTTAGTAGTTCTCCCAAAACAACTCAAAACAAACCAGGAGCCCTGGTGACGTAGGGGCTATTTGAGTTGGTCACTACATCTAGGTTGATTTACCACTCATCCCACAACTCCACTGTAGCCCTGTGTAGGCTAAGCCATGTCCATATCTTCATGATGCTTACCTGCCTGTGGGAGGTTGCAGCTAGTTCTCCGGGAACCACAAGGACACTGGAGCAATGATTTCAGAAGATGATGAATTATCTAAAGAATAATGTGAGTGGCAGCTATTGTAGGTCAAACTAGAAAAACAAAGCAAGTCTCTGAAGAAAATCTGAAGGATACATTGGGCATGATATAAATGAAAACTGCTGAACATAAAATCCTCTCTTTTGTTTCATGACATGATATTGAAGATGCACATCAATAAATGAACCCTTTTTGATTTGGTTCTGGAATGACTTTGTGTTACATTGTCTCTAGTGTTGATATTATATGAAACTGTTTTCTGTCATAACTTTGAATGTTTTCCCTCAAAAAAATTAAGCCCAAACTTAAGACTTTACTGAAACAATTAAGGTGGGAAAAATCAGAAACTACATGAAGCACGATTACGCTGGGCATGGTACAGACTACTCAATTTTCATTAAATGGTAGAATCATAAAGGCAATGTAGCAACATCATAATGTCTAAGATCCAGTGAGAAAATATAAAATACAAAATCATTTAGTGTTGTTATTTTTTGTAACTGGAACCTTTTGCATAAATAACAACCACAACAACAACAGCAACGAGGAGGCAAGCAATTCTCAGACAATTGAGCCCAGAACAGCTAGGGAGACTGTTCTTTTCTTAGGAGTTTATGAGATAATTCTTACAGGGCTACAAATGATTTTGAAACAAAGTCAACACACGGTTTTGAGACTCCTCCCTTATTTTTTTTTTGGGGGGGGGGTTGGTTTGCCAGCAAAAGTTTCCCTTATTTGACTTTCACTTAAAGTGTTATTCTGCAAAAATTTTAATATATGTTGCTCTTGCAAATGGGCATCCCAGAGCTCACATAAATCCCTACACTTCATATCAATTCAGTAGTTAATCGTACCAGACAGACACACACTCCAGAAAGCTGCTTAATCCATCACTGGGTTGATCTCCTCAAGGTGAGTTGCCCGTGGTGTTTGACTTTGATTCTTCTGTTTATCTTTTGTGTGTGTAAAATTTGCATCCGTGCCGAATCAGCTCTAGAAGTTTCCCCCTCAGCATGCGGTGTCTTGGTAAGATGGCTAATTTTCTCTCCTAAGTGTGTGGCAATTATAGTTTTAGAATGTTTTCTAATTTTAGCATCTATTTACTGGATAGCTGGCAGATTTTGCATTAAGGTGCTTTTTTTAAAAATGGGAAATTGTTGCATGTTACCATCTCCACTTACTATATGATATGCCCGTGGAATTCACTTTAGAATAATCAGAAAAGTCCACATTCGCTGCTTTGGAGTCAATGCTGACACCATGATCCAAGAGGACAGGATAGAACTGCCCCTGTGGGTTTCTGAGACTCTAACCCTTGTTAGAAATAGAGAGCTGCTTCTTTCCTCTAAGGAGTACCTGGTGGTTTTGAACTGCTGACTTTATACCTAGCAGCCCAAAGCGTAACCACTGTACACCAAAGCCCTTTCACTTTAGAGTTCTCAACTCACTGCCATCCAGTCAATGCTTTCTCATAGCAGCCCCCTGTGGGTTTCTGACACTCTCACTGTTGACTGGAGTAGGTCTTTCACCCTCACCATGCTTGTGCTTTAAAACTGTCAATCATGTGGATAGCATGCAGCACAAAGCTTAAACAGGTAGGTCATCCTCCTATCTAAGGATTTACATTGGACATCTGACAAACTGGCGATTTTCTGAATCATAAAGTCATGCCACTTTGCATGTGCATATGCTCTTGTTTTATTTTTGCAAGGCAGTTTTCCTAGAAAGCTGACAAGTGTGTGTGTGTGTGTGTGCGAGTGTGAGTGTGTGTGTGTGTGCACCCCATTGGATGTATCTACTTCTTGAGTCAACCACAAAGCTCACCACTGGCAGAGATGGTAGAGCCTGCAACAAGCGAGTGTCTGGCCTGGAATGAATTTCCTCCCTGAACAATTATAGGACTCCAGTTGATTGCTTTCCTCCAGGGAACCCCAGGACAACCCAAAAGGTCCCTATTTCTTTCTCAGGGACTGTTACTTCTCTCCTGTCCTGCTTTTAATACAGCTCATTGGCAGTCTGTGCCTTAGAGCCTTGTCTTTTTGCTCTCATCCATCATTACTTAGTCAAGAATTTATGTGCCAGGGAAAAGCCAGCTTGACGGGGTACCAGACATCAGCCTTCTGTGCTCACTGACCTTACACTAGAGATATAGACTGTGATCCACTTAAATACATGCATGAGTATGTTCCGGTCACAGTTCAAAGAGCTGTGAAGGGCACTTAGCAGTTTAATGGGTGAACAAGCGAGGGGTTAAATTAGAGGCTGGCTTGCTCAGGTTTGTGGTCTGAGCAAGACTCCTTGAGAAATACACATGCATCTTCTATCTGGTGAATCTTACTAAGAACCTCACCCATTTCAAAAAACCTTCTTTAAAGAAAGCTTTCTTATGCCTAATGTACATCTAGTCTACCTGTTCAATTCCGCCAGCAAATTGAGATCATCTCCAGCTCCCTCTAGCTGGACACCATCCACCGTCTTCACATTTGCTTATGTACTCATTTTGTCTTCAGCAATTGTGTTGGGAGAGTGAGCATCACAGAATGCTGACTTGTTAGAACAGTGTTCTTGTATTGAGGTAGGGGCCTGAATATGAGCAGAGCCTAAAGTCCATCACTACCCTAGTGTATTGCTGAATAAATATATGTGCTTAGGCCAATTCCCCTATTTTGTGCATTAATGTATTTATATATGTACACACTGTTCTTAATATTTGTGGATTAAAGTCTGTAAGACAGGGACAAGTGAACCTCAAACCAAAACTTTTGAACATCTGAGCAGCCTCTGCTTGTGACAGCAGATCATTGAATAAAGTTCACTTACTGGCAGATAGACACACTTCGATTTATGAATTGAACATGCATACCTTTTTATACCCCCTACTCTAATTACTGCTGTTTGGATTACAACTTGCTATTTGGAGTCTTTATTCCAGGCCCAGAAATAACAAAAAGCAGGCAGTTTTCTTACATTATCTCCAACTCTGCCAGGTGTTCTTCCATCATCAAATTGTTAAAGAAAACACACAAAACATATGTTTTCCATTGTTCCCTGCATAATCTGAAACTATAGAAATACAGGAGGCTCCCGCTCTCAGCAGAATCCAGCAAGCATGAAATATTCATGCGCTTCGATGTTTTTGATGATGAAGTCAAGGTCAATGCTAGTGAGTTGGTGTGTGTGTGTGTGTGTGTATGTGTAAAAATATCTAGTATTTATTAAGCAATTGAATGTTTTCAATACCACGTGGCTGTTGCTGTTGCATTGTTGTGTCAAGTTGATTCCAAGTGCTAGCTCTATGGTAGATCTCATTATGATAGAAGCTGAGGCAGATTCCCCAGAGGCATATTGAAGACTGTTGAAAGTACAGGACAGAAAATTATAGGGAAGGAATGCATTCAGCATAAAAGAAATTGGCCATCTTTAGGGTCTTAGAAAGGCGTCTGCCATCATAAACATTTTGGGTTTTTTTTTTTTTTTGCATCACTGCCCTCTGGTGGGAGTGGGAAGCCCAGCCTTGCTCCTGGAGAGCTGCTGCTGGATTTGACCTGCCAAGCCAGAGGGCCGCAGTACCACACTCAACCACTACACCACCAGGCCTCAGTCCCTTTTGTTTGTTTTTTAAACTTTAAAAAAATTATCATTTTATTTGGGACTCTTGCATCTCTTATTACAATCCATACATTGATTATATCAGGCATATTTTACATATATTGTCTTCTTTATTCACGGACATTTATTTTATATTGAGCCCTTGGTTTCAGCTCTTCATTTCCCCCCCTTCCTTCCACCCTTCCCTACCCTCTTTGTAGATTACAAATTATTATTGTTTTCATATCTTACGCCAATCACTGTCCCCCTTCTCCTGTATTTTCTGTTCTTATTTCCCCAGCAGAGAGGTATATGGTTATGTGCCGATCATTGTGATCAATTTCCCCTTTACCCCTCCCCCACCCCTACTCTTAGGGTATTGCTATTTCCACTCCTGTTCCTGGGTTCCATATATCGTGACCTCTATCCCTTTTCTAAATCTGTGTACCTGTTCTGGTCTAGTCTGAATTGAGAAGCAATACTGTGGTCCTGATAGTGGAACCAGAGAAATATAGTATGTTTGGGTTGCTTTAAATATATATATATGTATGTATATATATATATAGAGAGAGAGAGAGAGAGAGATATGGTATGTTTTATGGATGCTTTACTGTTACCTGGTTGACTCATCCCTTCCCTGGGGCCCCTCTGGAGGGGAATTGTTCCATTGTTTCTTTGATCTATTCTATTCTTTAATTACCAGACACCACCCACACTCTTTGCATTTGCTTATGTACCCATTTTGTCTTCAGCAATTGTGTTGGGAGGGTGAGCATCTCAGAATGCTGACTTGTTAGAACAGATGTTCTTGTCTTGAGGTAGGGTATGAGCAGAGGCCTGATGTTCCTCCACTACCACAGTGTAGTGCTGAATAAATATATGTAGATAGGCTAATTCCTCTATTTTTGTGCATTAATGTATTTATATATGTACACACCTATTCTTATACCTCTATCCACTGCTTCGATTGCTAGGTCATTCCTCTGTTTCCTTTTACCTTTCTACTGTCCCACCACCACTTTCCCCCTATTTCCTCCTCTTAGAATTTCCTCGTAGCTAGTTTGCTGTTGCTCAGACACCCACAATAACTCTATCTGCTTCTTGTTTTTGACTCTAATTCACTAGCTATTTCCCTGTCTATGACACTCCCTGCTCCCTGCACCTAACCCTTGCCACCCTCCTCTCCCAATTTTTGATTGGTCTTGCTGGATTCTCCTAGGGTTTGCGTTCTATGCCTATCTTACATAAGTAGGCAAACCAACTATGACATAGACCAAACAAAAAGAAAACAAGAGATTAAAGAGAAAAAAGAAAGATAAGATAGATTTTTTAAAAAAAATGAAAGGAAATACATATATATATACACACATATATACATATATCGATGTATACACACATATACATATATATTTCCAAATCTCTTCGCTGACCTTCATAACAATCTCTCCATGGTTATTGAGGATCTCCCCCTCCCATTTTGGGGGCTCTTCAGGGACTTCATAGCTTTGCTTTGCTTCAGGTGCTGGTCTGTTATGATCCCTGCTTGGTTCGCCCTCTGTGGGGGGGGGCCAGACTACACTAGCTCCCCACTGTGAGACCCAAGATTTGTCCTCTGTCGTAGTCTCCTCCGTGAAGGGGATAACATGGCACCAGCCGCTGTGGGCCCCACAGTCTGACCTGTGTCCCAGTCCTCCCTGCAGGGCCTGGTGTGCCAGCATGGGCTCCAAACATGCTGACCCTTTCTCTTCTTCTTCCTTCCTGGTC
Source organism: Nesogale talazaci (assembly GCA_004026705.1). Lineage (NCBI taxonomy): Eukaryota > Metazoa > Chordata > Mammalia > Afrosoricida > Tenrecidae > Nesogale > Nesogale talazaci. The sequence goes on along the minus strand of PVJH01000305.1, from coordinate 291,206 downwards.
TGCTTCCCTGTGGGCATGGCATGCTGGCCCATCCCCAACCCCTTGGTTTAGTAATGTTCTCTGTCACCCATATTTCTAGGGATGGGGTCAGATTGGCTCTATTTGGGACCAGTGATTTAGCCAGCTTTTTTCCTGCTTTCCTCCATGTGATCACGTTTCCCTCATGAGTTGGTTCACCGTGGTAGGGTCTGCATGCCCACTCCCAATTCTGTGGAGACAAAACCAACATTCTCTCCTTATGTGGGTTCATGCACTGCTTTCCCACTGTCATCAACTCTATTTTGTCCCCTTATTCCCTATTCCCCTGCCACCACCACCCCCCCCCCATTCTAATTCTACTTCCTTGTGTTGGAACTGCATGTACCTCCTTGGATTTGGTCTAACCTCCTCCCAACTCCCTGTACCTCGACCTGAACATTGTTATAGAGATAGCTTCTTTTCGATGTGTTTGAACCTCCAAGGAGGAGAACACTCTGGACAGTGGGCACAGTCACCCCGAGAGTTGAGTCTTTCTCTGTCCTTTCTTTGCTTTTTGTACTAAACTTCACTTAGTGTCACATGAACATCACCTCCTGGGGTCGCTGCAAGCAACAGATGAGTTATCACAAACTGAGTGTTGACTTCAGAATACTGCACTGCGAAAAGTTTATGTGTATTGCTTTTAATGAGTGACTGTGTGGTGGATTTGGATTTTCGATGGCCACATATAGGCATTGTAGTATTGCAAAGAATGTCTTCTCCTAGAACCAGCACTCTGAAGTTGAACTTCAGACTCCTGACCAGTGAGAAAGTACAATTGTGCTTGTTCAAGCCATCCACGTGGGGGTTTCTTTCAAAGCAGCCCAAGAATAAGAAGACAGGTATCTAATATCTTCTCTCCCAAACTGACATCCATCCTGGGGGATAGCAAGGACTACAACCTGTTGAGATAGGTCCCCAAGGAGTCAGCAGGTTTGCATGCCAAAGAGGTGCCACTGAGAGATGGTGCTGCTGTTCCTCATCTTCGAGACTTTGGATGAGTCCCTGGATCTCCCCTCTGTGGACCCTAAAATGAGAGCGGTGGTTGATTTGCTTCCACACATTTAATGAGCTCTGAAAGAACATCAAGCTATTTGACAGATTGTGTCGCTATTAACATATTGCATCTTCTGCTGACTCCATTGTGGCATTAGATAGGTACATGCGAGTAAACGCCCTTGCGTGGACTCATTTTGAAGTGGCTTCAAGAATAGAGACACATCAAATGTTGCTTTTTGAGATAGCTATCTCCCCAGTTTCCCCTCAGTGACAAAGAAAGAAATCCCCACTGTGACAAATTCACATGTTGCCATGAGGATGTTGCTCAGTGCCATCAAGTCGGTTCTGATTTATAGTGCCCCTCTCTACAAAGCAGTGAAACATTGTCCTGCCCTATGTCACCCACACAATTGCTACTGTGCTTGAGCCCATTGCTGCGGCTACTGCGTCAATCTAGCTCGTGGGGTGTGTGTGGGGGGTCTTCCTCATTTTTTTCCTTCTCCCTCTGCTTGACCAAGGAGGCTTGTGGTGTGGTGGATGTGAGTTGGGTTGCTAATTGCAAGGTAAGCAGCTGGAAACCACCAGCCACTCTGAGGGGAAAAGATGGGGCTTTTTTCTTCTGTCAAGGTGTGCACCCTCAGACACCCACAGGGGCAGTTCCACCCCATCCTCTAGGGTGACGGTGAGTCAGCGTCAACTCGATGGCAGTGAGTTTGGTTTGGTGTTTTCATCTACTTGACTGAGCATGGTGTCCTTTCCCAGGAACTGGTCTCTTCTTCTAGCAGCACGTCCCAAGGAAATGAGATGGAATCTCACAATCCACACCTCTAAGGAGCCTTCTGGCTGTACTTCTTCCAAGGCAGATTTGATACTATTATATGATAATGGGCATTTTACATATGTGCAAAAGCATTAGTGCAAAATATTTATCCAATGAATGAAACATAGTTTCCCACAGGAAATCCAGTGGGAAGGGGGGATCACGAGACATAATAGTAGGCAGAAGAATTGAATAGGATACATTTTTTTCAAAAGACTCTTATGCAGTCTTCAAATGAATATGGAAGGTATACTTGAAAGGCAAGATTCTTATGCTGAGAAGTGGAGCTGAAGGAACACATTATGGGAAAGATGTCTGAAGGTTTCCAGGGTTTCAACCGCATTCTGTTTCTTAAAGTGTACTGATAGGTCGGCAAGGATGGTACTGAACAGGGCGATGTTTCCCTCTGTGGTACACAGGGTCACTCTGGCTCAGAGTCAAGCTGGTGTCCCCTAGCAACAACAGCATATGCAGGTGAATGAAGAACTCCTCACTGCGGGCAGCTTCCCTGTTTCTCAAACTGTGTGACACTGCCTTCTTCCCCAGAGGATGCTGAGAAGAGTGTCTAGAAGGGTCCTAGTATCATGCCAGGCTTAGCGCATACACCTGTATGTATCCATACATGCGTGTGCTTGCCATGGTTATTATTAGAGTGCCACCTGTGCTAAGCAGAAGCCGATCAGAAGAGAAGTCTCAGTGATTTTCTACTACAAAGATTAATAATGAAGTGGCAGGTCGGCAGCATGGGAGTCCTGGGAGAACAAGACAATCCCTGCTGGGAATTGATTCCCACAGGTTTCTTTCTTTTTTTTTTTTAATCTCAAACATACATTGTGAAATTAAAAATAAATATAAAATAAAAATAAATAAATAAATAAAATAAATACATATAAATGCAAAATAAATTAACATATACAATATTATAACATATAATATTATATAATATAATTCTATATAATTAGATATATTACATAATTACTATATGTAATATAAAAATTAAGTATATATATGAAGGATACTGTTCACATAGAAGAGGTTGAGGGAGCGGGCTTCAGAGAGTGTGGAAAACTGGAAGGAATTCATGACTATCTGTAAGACCCTTCATAAGTGTGTTAATGCCAGAAGAGTCTATGTTGTGGGATAGGAAATACATATCTTAACATCTAACACACCTTCCTGGATAAATAGAGAAGAGGTTAGTCACACTGTTAATCTCTCGAGACAGAATATGGGTCACATAGGATGGAGCGAGGCTTTTCCCTAGCTTGAAGGGAATGTTCATCTTGAAATAGTGTTCATAGACACATACACACGCATCAGCTCTTAACAAAAAATCTGAAAACCCAGAGCCATTGTGGGTAGGCTGATTAAATGGTTAAATGGAGTCAACGTGGCCCACTGTTACAGGAGGAGGGGTTGCATGCATGTTGCATCTCTCATCTCTTGTCTTTGGGCCATGTGGTGAACTGGATTTTGTTCTGGAGACTGTGTCTGAGTGCACATCTTTGTTGTCGGTGGGCCCTGTAACCCTCTGGGTTCATTTTGAAAGGTGAATGATTTTCAGCACAACCATGAATGTGTTCAACAATTAAATATCCTGGAACCAACAGAAGCATCGAAGGACCCAGAAAGTGTGCTTCTGGGAGAACGGACACCTCGGGTCTGGAGAAATCGCCAGCTCTTGAGGGAGCACTCAGACAGCCCCCTGCGGGAAGCCCTGGAGTATCCCACAAAATGGGGTCAATTGGATTCTGTCTCAACACATTTGCAAGCAGGTTTTATTAAGAGCACTTGCATCTTGGAGGGCTTGGCAGCTATTTAAAGTGAAGGGAAAAGAAAGTTAAAAAAAATTAAAACCACCCTCTTTCGATGGTACATCAATTTATGTAAATTGTTTTTTATAAGTAGCCGCAGAGGCACTTAAAGCATTTTATTGAATCCTATGTGTGGGCGAAGCCTAAAAGCTTTATGTGAGTGTGTGCGTGTGTGCGCGTGTACGAGCTCAGCACTGGGTGGCTTTCAAATGATGCTCACAGCACTTTCAAAGAGGAGCTGTCAGCACATAGTCAGTGGGACTCAGAGAGGTCTGTCCTTCAGAGAGAAGGCTGGACACATGGCCCTCTGGAGACAATACTGGGCCAAGAACCACACCCCATCTCTATGCTTAGCCAAGTTGACCATGAAGGGGTGAAGGACACTCCCTTTCAGCCTCTCCTCTGGAGAAAAAGACACATGACCCCAGGGAAATCAGTGGGAACAAAATAGATCACTAGTTCTGCAGGAAGGAACCTTTTTCATTTGCTGTGACCTCATGGCACAGTAGGTTAACCATGGCGCTGCTCGCTGAGAGGAGAGTGGTTCCAATCCATCAGTTGCTTCCTGGGTGGAAGATGAGGCTGTCTATCTCCAGCCGATATCTCCAGCCATAGCAGCCCAAGGAGACAACTCTGTTTTGTTCTCTAGGGTCCCCTTTATCCAGATCAACTCAATGACAGTGGGTTTCACTGGAATGCCAGTGCCCCGTCTATATTGTCTCTGAAGACAGGGAGGCTCTGTATCTCATTAGCTAGTCCACTGTTGTTCTTTGCCTTTCTTGTTCAAGGTTCCTAATCTGCCAAGTAGGAAAAAGTGTATTCTTTTGATTATTTCTCCAGCCACTATTCTGTGGAGAAATGTGTTGTAGGCCTCAGTAGCCAAGATGAAAGCCCCTGAGGTCCTTATTGATCACTATGAGGGAGTTCTCCTTCAGTAGCAGATGGCAGAAGAATACTCTACCTGAGCTTCGTGATGATGATAGAGTCTCCTGCTGAGGACAATTCATCCTTTGACTAGGGATGTCGGTGTTGTTGGGTGTCATGGAGGCATTTCTAATTCGCAACAACCCTACCTACAGCGGAACATGGCCTGTGTCATCCTCACGACTGTTCTGATGTTTCAGTCCAACATTGCAGCCATGGTGCTTTGCCAAGGACGGTGTCCTTCTCCAGGGAGATTGGCTTCTCTGGACAATATGCACAAAGCACATGAGAGGAACGTTTACCATCCTGGTCTCTAAGGAACATTCTGTCTGTACTTCTTTCAAGATAGATCTATTTACTCTTTTGGCAGCCCATGGTAATTCTAATAATCTTCTCCAGCACTGTAATTGCAGCATGCCTTATTCAATATCCAACTTTCACTTGCATATGAGATAATTGAAAATACTATATCTTGGATCAAACTATGGACAATGATAAGTTATTCTCCCTTCAGTTATTGATAATGAAGAAATAGTCCTAATGTCATTGGCAATAGAATATTTACCCTAGTGTTATCCTTAGATAATGAGAGAATATTTCTCCTAAAGTTATTAAACATTTTCATAAGGTTACTAAACATTTGATAGAATGCTGTATACTTCTTTACAGTGACCTGCACAGATAGGGTTTTTAAAACACTTGTTTCTATCTCCAATGATCAGCTGCTTAAGGAATTTCTGAGACTGGTTCAAATCAAATCCTTCTACTCTCTGCTTTCAAAGATATTGGACTGTTTCTTTCATGTTAATCGCTCATGTGATTTTATAGTAAGTTGTCAGTTATTTGATTACTTTTTTATTCCCTAGTGGAAAAGTCTGATAGAGGGTAAAATATATATTTGGGCAAATTAGCCCTGCCCCACCCCCAAAACACCTTATAAGTGTTAATGAGTGAAAATATAATGTTGAGGATTAAGGTATGCCTGACACAATACATGATATTGTCAATAGCTTTATACACATTATAAAATTTGGACAATGAATAAGGAAAACCATGGAAAAATGGATGCCTTTGCGTCACGGTGCTAGTAAGAATATTGAAAGTGTTACATCATGAGCTGTCAGAAGATCAAGCAAATCTGTCTTGGAGGAAGTTTGGTCAGAATACTCCTTAGAATTTCAAATAGTAAAACTTTATTTAACATACGGGACCCACTCCTGAAAAAAGTGATTATGTAGTCCTGGTAGACTAGAGAAACAAATTCATAGACATGTATATGGATATAAGGGAAAGGTTTATATACAAGAGGAATGGAACATTGAGAAAGCACCCCAACCTGGTCCAGTCCAAAGTCATAAGTTCGATATTAGCCCATATGTCTGATACCAGTCTATAAAGTCTCCTTCCGACTTATGAAGCATGTGTGATGATACTTGGACAATCACAGGTGAGTGGGTACAGAGTCTTGTGTATCTGGTGGCAGTAGAAGCATCTCAGCACTGGCAGGAGTCTACATGTGGCTTCTCTGGCCCCAGAGGTTTGGCTCCATCAGGACAAGCCCATGAGGCCTCTTCTCTGACTCCTCCATTCTCCAGGAATCAGGATTGATCAGCATCCTGACATTTCATCTTTCCAGCAGTTTGTCATCTTGGAGACTGCATCAAGCCTCTTTTCTTCAATTGGAAATACTATGAGACTTCCCAGAATTCTCAGGGGAAAGCCATGCCCACACAGAGGCCTCATTGGCTATCTCCAGATAGACAGGCTAGACTCCACCCCTAGACTCCCAATCATGAAAATGACACATGAGTACATAAGTGTCACAGTCATCATGCTTTGTAGCATAGAGGATCAGCAAAAAATAAATAAAGATGCCTGGTGAGATGGATGTACACAGTGGCTGCAACAGAGGGCTCATATGTAATAGCTATAAGGGTGATGCATGGCCAGCTTGTGTTTGGCTCTGTTGCACACAGGGTTTCCAAGAGTCACCACCGAACTCATGCCACCTAGTAACAAAAGCAAGTGGATTTTCAGTTTCATCAGCCCAAGAACCATGGCTTTTGTTGCTGTGGTTTCTCTCCATTCTCTTCTTCAATAAACCTTAGACACTCATATTTGTAATGGTTCAACTAACACATGAAGCAATGATGTTTCCTCTCAGTCTCCCAATTCTGTTTTGAGATATCCAACTATGTGTTATGGATTGAATTATGCCCTCCCAAAATAGGTTCTGTAAATCTAAAACCCTATGGCATGGCAAATTATACATTGGCCTGCTAACTGCAAATTCTGACATGAGTTGGCATCCACTTGATGACATTGAGTTTTGTTTGTCTGTTTTGTCTTGTTTTAAATACGCATTTATGGATATAAGCCTATTTGGAGTCTTCTGGTAGGTCTATGCGTTTTTGTTTATGTTTTTTTTTTTAGGTCAGTGAGACCATATTGATGTAGAGTTTATTTTAAATTACTCTCTTTTGAGATTTACCCAGAGACTCAATAAGGAAGTGAGCATCAAGAGTGGGGGATAAGAGAGGAGCAGAAGTTCACAAGACACCAATGCCTTCCTCCAGAATTGCCAGAGAAAGACTTACCCAAGGGAAGGCACCCTGACTTTGGTCTGTGAGAATATAAATGTCTGTGCATGGAATCCAAATCCACCTATTTGGGGTACACCTATTACATCAACATGAGGCAAATGGAAAAAGAAGTGCCTCTGTAATATCCCCAAGGCATGATCTCAATAGCTACAGATGCACCTTCTCTGCCGGCTCATTCACAGAGTATGTGCAGAGTCTCCCTATACTAATGCGACGGAATCCCTCTGGGTGTGGCTGATATGTTTGCTGACCCCCAGGCTCTGTGTGACCTTGCTGGGACTGCTGGCTTTTCCCCGTCCTTGGTGTTGATAGCTGGACTGTGAAGATCATTGTTGGCATGTCTGCCTCTTAATGGTCTTATTAGGCTTTCTAGGGGAACTCTGTGATGGGAAAATTGCCTCCCACATGCTTAAGGGGGGCCTCTGTACACTCGTTCCTAACATCTCCCCGGCAGGTGCACTGGCTGTGCAATGCTCTCCAAAATAATTACCTTGGAAATCCGAACCTTCATACAGTCTCAGCACCTGGGAGGGATTTAGCTGAATGCCCATGTTAGCTTGAAGCTCAGGCTGAAGGGAGAGAAAAAAAGGGAACACCTGCTTTTGACATTTTAACAGCATTTGTGCAAAGTCGCGGGCATGCTCTGCAAGTCTGTGGCAGGGCCCAGCCTTTCCCTGCCTTCCTCTCTCCCTCCTCCTGCATTCAGGGCTTCTTTTCCACAGTGAGTTATGTCTTTCCTGGAATTTACCCACATTCAATTTTATGTTGTCACTCCAAACAAGATTTTCAGTTTGGATCTATGAAAGACCAAAGTCGTGTCAGAGAATGAAATCAAATTAACCGAGGGTCAAACGCCCGGGGGCAACCCAGACCAGGCATGGCTCTGAACTCATCAATGAAAGGGCAACCTTGAAGGTGCTTATGCAAACACGGGGACAAAAAATGCAGATGAGGACACTGGGAAGGGCTGCCGAGGAGCAAACCTACAGCCTCCTCCAGGAAGGGCCTGGGCATGGAGTTGTCGGTTGCTCCTGACCCATGGGGCCCCCATGTACAGGGAGTGAGGCCCCAGTGATCCATAGGGTGTCAGAAGTAGATCAGCAGGAATGTTCTCCTAGTCCTTGGTGGTCAGGGAGCTCTACAGACACCTGCTCAGCTTCATAGCAACACATCAGCCTCCCTTCATCTTCGGCAAACAGCTTCAGGTGAGGCGCTTTGGCCAGGAATCTATTCGAGGGGAGAAACGAGGCCCCACATGCAAAGCTAATTTATAAACACATGTACTAAGTCTGGAAAAAAGGACACAGAGAAGACAAGACAAATTGTCCAGGTGAGGGAGACCATCAACATAAAGCCATAATGTCTTCAGGATTGACCGAAAGCCAACCACATAACTTGGTCCACTTATTGAGTACACAGGAAAGGATTACAGAGTCTTTATTGTATTCAGACCAATATCTGTTGGTTGCAGGAGGGATTACAAATGTGGGAAAGGGATCATGATTGGGACATATAGACTACCAAAATAGAAGAGTTTACCAGATTAGTTTAGGCAGGCAAAGGGTGACTCAAGACCATGTGGACTATGGGACTCTCAATTCCAACAAGCGTACCTCAAGAAAAATCCCAGAGGGGCAGAGTCCTATTCCCTGGGCTGGCTAAGTGAGTGACAGGACTCCACTTTGGAATACTTGAGGGCCAAGGGAATCACATTGCTGGTCAATGGCCAGAAAGAACTCAACAGAGGCTAAAGCTAGGTGGAAAGTTATAAATGGATTTAGTGCTCCTGCTGTAAATGATAGCTTTTCAAAGACCTGACACTCAGTGAGCTGTAATACAAATTCAGCCTGGGTTTCTTGTATGAGAGGGGAGAATTCTACCACCAAGTCAGATTTTTCCTCCAAGAACATAGAGCAGGTGCTCAAAATTATGTCTTCATGATTTTTCAGGTTGACCTCAGATTTGCGGCACTAGATCCAGGAAAGTCCCAGGCTAACCGGAAGAGGTGAATGGCTTTAGGTGAGAATATAATAACTTTGGAATTCAATAATTTCTCAGATCCATCCAACCAGCAAGGGTAGTAACCAAGGTCAAAACCAGTGTGTCTCACCCCTCTTCTCTCTTTCCACAGTTCCAAGTGCATGTCCATGTTGTGTTCCCTTTGGACCATGTCCTTGGATAGGCAAGAGAAGAAAGAAATGTAATCCTTTGATGTAGGCAACTGATTCTTTATCCTCCTTTGCCTTTTATTCTCTCTTCAGAGAGAGGAATGTGGATCTGAACACTTAAGAACCTTTAAAATATCATTTCAAAGGCAGGGTCACTTCCAGGAAAAGTTATCAAATGCACTGTCCCATGGCTGTGCAGGCCCAGCAAATGAAGGGGACACATCAGATGCAGTCACTCCTCTGGTACTAGAAAGTGTCCATGGGCCATATTGGCCACAGAGGTTAGAAGAAAATTAAGCAAGCAGAAGATGTTGCAGCCCGGGACAGCAGCCCCTGGGGAATCCTTTTGCTTCCTGGAAGTGAGGCAAAGCTAGTGTTAGCGATCTAAGACAGAAAGGAACCCTAAGAGAAGAGCTGAAGTGAGTGCAGGAGAGGTAAGATGGCGCTTTAATTATAGTCCAAAAGAGGTGGGGTGGAAGATGAGGGTCCGAGGCTGGAGGAAGGAAAAGCTCCCAGATGAAGAAGGGAGTCCAATCAGCATCAGTGTTCAGCAACCAGTCTAGGACTGGAGCAAAATAAAGACAGGGGGCTCCAGCATAGGATGAGAATGGGGGCAGCATGGGCCCAAATTAAAAAAAAAAAAAAAGAAAAGTTCTGGTCTTTCTACCACTGAGATTCAATGAAGCTAAAAGAAAAATAAAGGAAGGAGAAAGAAAGGGGGGAAAAAACTCAAAGCACTTGCACTCTGGGAAGGAAAACCAATAAAGAAGGCATTCTGCAGAGGATGCTGGCAAAGAACAGGTGGCTTGGCTATAGGGCTTATTTGACCACAACCCCATTATGGCATTTAATTCATATGTGCCCCAAGTGTGTGTGCCAGGCTGAGGGGTCAGAGAGTGCAGAGGGCCACATGGGGATCGTGCTTGAGAGACTAGGGGAAGGCAGGGCCAAGGTGGGAAACAGACCAGAGCCTGTCCAGGGACATGAAGCCCCATGTGTTTGGCAGCTAGAGCTTTAGTGGAAAGGCTGTTTTTCTTTCACATGGCAAGCCCCCATGCCAGATTTCCCTGCTCATGCAGACACCTGTGATGGACATTCGAAATGGGGCTTTTTGGCAATGACTTGAACATGAGCATGGTGCTTAACAGAGAAATAGTAGAGAATCCCCTCATGGCATGGTGCCACCAGGTTCTAATTTATCGCGATGCCCACCATCCTAATCACTTATTCGAAAGCTTCAGTTAGCACCAAAGACCCACATTTTCTGCTCTCTGCTCTGCTCAGTCGTGGAGGGAAGACAGTAAGACTGGATCTCTACCTTCAAGACACCACTGAACTGATGAAGATGGACAGATAAGCAGGTGAAGGGACACAATAGGGTTAGTTGGAGCCACCACTCTTACTGCTGAGACTTCCCCACTACTGAAAAGGGACATCACTGGGAGCATTTGTCAGGAAGAGAGAACTGACATCAATGATATCCCATGAAGCATAAGAAGCTTGTCAAGAAAATCAACGCAGCAATCTAGACAGGGAGAGAGAGTGGTTTGAGGAAACTGTAAGCCAAAGGATACTATGACTGGAGACACAGTGGGTGGGAATGTGGTAGACTTAACACAAGAGGATATTCAGCAGCCAGGTGCTTCTAAGACAGGCATTTCTCAGACTTCACTTATGTCTTGAGTCTTTGAGAGCTTTGGATATTTTTAAATGATCCCTGAGTGATGGTGACTCTGTTGTATGCACCTTCACTGGAACCCCAAGATTCTGATCATTAGCAAGCTTGGGATCCACTGATTCAGATAATAAGGAGTCCCAGTGAAAGTCTGGGTTAAACTCAGGTATTGGTTGTTAACTGCAAGGTTAGTGTTTCAAAACCACCACCTGCTCCTTGAGATAAGGATGATGCTGTGAAGATTCAGCCTTTGAAACCCAACATTGGGTCACTATGAATTTCAGCCTTCAATATGGATTACTACTCAATGTAAACCAGACTAAAATCCTCCCAACTGAACCAAGAGGTAAAATCATAGTTAACAGACAAAAAGATTGAAGTTGTCAAATATTTCGTTCTGCTTGGATGCACAATCAATCCTCATGAAACAGTAGTCGAGAGATCAAGCAATACATTGCATTGTGTAAATTTTCTGCGCAGGGCCTCTTGAAAATATTGAAAAGCAAGGGTGTTACTTTGAGGTTAACAGCGTGCCTGACCCAAGCCATGGTATTTTCAATCACCCCAAATACATGTGAAATGTGACTTCTGGATAAGGAGAGTTGTATGAAAATCGATGCTTCTGAACTATGGTGCTAATGCATCGTCTTAAGAGTACCATGGACTTCCTAATAAATATATCTTAGAAGAACTAGATCCAGAATGCTCCTTAAAGGCAAAGATTCTGAGAGATCACATGTTATCAGAAGGGACTAGTCCTTGGAGAAGAACATGGTACTTGATGAATTATAAGGACAATGAGAAACTTGACAAGATGGATTGACACAGGCCACAACCATGGACTCAAGCCTAAGAACCTTTGTGAGGATGCTGCAAGACCAGGCAGTGGGTCGTTTGATTCTACAGAGAGTTGAAATGGGTCAGAACTGACTTGATGGCACCCAACAACAGCAAAAACATATACTGTATTAAGAATCCTGAATGGTTACATTCTGTTACATGTCGAGCTGCTCACCCCAAGGCTAGCAGTTGGAAAGTACCAGCTGCTGTGCAGGAGAAGGACAAGGTGTTCGTTCTATCTTCAGAAAGAGTGATGGTCTGGGGAACTCACAGCAACAGTTTTACCCTGTCTTAGAGGGCTGTTGTGAGTTACAGTCAACGTGACAGAAGACGGTTTGGGTTATTTTTGGTTTTATAATGTGTCGGCAAAGAGTGTAGTGGGTTTGGTCTTAGATGCCAAAGGTGAATCAGGAAGATGTATAATGGGAAGTATCTGAAAGGCCAAGTATTGATTGTCTGAAAGCTAAAAGCAGGAGCTTCACTCATTTAATACCTTGAGTTAAAGATCATGACACATTTGTAAAAGAAAACACAGAAAGGATTGGGTGGAGAAGAAAAATGAAAGGACTAGAAAAATGATTCCTATATTTGATTTTGGCAAGGAAATAAATGAAATAAATGAAATAAACAAAATAAACGAAATTAATACCACTGCCTCTAATGCACACACACCTGTTATTGATATTATTTCATAATAAAGAAATTTCAAATAAAAACTTGGGAAAGATTGATCACAGAAGTAATACAATGATTGTATCAATTATCTCCTGCCACCCTAAAAAGGGACTGCAAAAGTTGGTGGCTTCCAACAAAACACATTTTATATCTTACACTTCCAAGCATTGAGAGTCTACAATGTATTTCTCTGGTAGAAGTCAGTATGTATGTAAGTAGGGCTCTGTTTCTGCTGGGTTTCTAGAAGAGAACAGTGTCTGTCTTCCCCTTTTCTCATTTCTGGAGGCCATCTGCAATCTTTGGATTATAGTCCCTTCCCTCATCTTCAAAATTCACAAGAAACCCACTGTCACAGAGTTGATTCTGAACCATGACAGTCCAGTGGGCTACTGTTTGTACTGTAGGCTATTGAACACATGGCCAGCCATTCAAAATCAGAAGCCACTCAGCATAAGGAAGATGAGGCTTTTCACTTCCACAAAGAGCTGCAGTCTCAGAAACCCACAGTACCCACAGGGATATTCTGCTCTGTTTTGTAGTGTCTATTTGAATCTTATTGACTTGATGACAAAGAGCTTGGTTTTCGGAATGCTTCCCAAAGTGAGTGGGAAGCACTCCACCCCTGCTTGAGTATGCAATCAGCCAGGTCGAGATACCTATACTTCATCCAGGATTGTGAGTTATAGTACAGTACAATTTTCAAAACTGTCACAGTGGGGGTAGGGGGGAGAGATTGAGTATTTTTTTCTACAAAGGGTCTGTAGACCTGGCTGAGCCCCGCTGGCATAAGTGGTTGAGTGTGGGACTGCGGCCCGCGGGCTTGTTGGTTCAAATCCAGCGGCGGCTCTCAGGAGCAGTGCTGAGTAGCTCCCATGACCACCAGAAGGCAGTGAGGCCCACAAAACAAAACAAAGAAACATTCAAAGGGTCTGTAGACCAAATATGTTTGGGAATCTAGACCCTAAAAATAGAGCAGAGTACTCTCCAGAGTAAGACTATAAATCTTTTGTTGTTGTTGTTGTTGTTTTGGGGGGGGCATCGCTGCCCCCTGGTAAGAGTAGGAGGCCCAGCTTTGCTCCTGGAGAGCCACTGCTGGATTTGAACCATCAACCCAGTGGGCCGCAGTCCCGCACACAACCACTGTGCCACTGGGGCTCAGCCCTGAGACTAAAGATCTTTATGGCAGCAGTCAATCTCATCTTTCTTCCAGAGAGCGGTTGATGCCTTTGAACCCCCTATCCTCACAGTAACAGCCCTTTCCTTAGTCTACATTTCGACCAGCATTCTTTTCTTCAAAGGCAGCCTTTGCAACATTGCGTTATTCTCCCCATTCTCCTGAAGTCACAGCTTTCTTTCTGACCAGTCGAAACAGCTCTTCTGCTTCTGAGGATCCATATGATGAGTGTAAACCTACTAAGATAATCCAAAAATAAAATCTCCCCTCTCTGTGGAATCCTCTATTGAAATGCATTGGCAAAGTTCCTATGACTGTGCCGAGTATCCCAGCTGCAGAGGACAAAGACTGGGATGTGGTCATCTAAGGGAAGACATTATCTTGCACACTACCAAGAAAATCTGATGTCTTGAAAACCCTTTTCTGTTACCCTAAGTTTCTTCACTTTGATCTGGCCTGATGTCCACCACAAAATCTCCTTGCTTGTTCATTTGAATTGTGCCTCCTCTCAAATATGTGTCAGAATCCTAAGCCATGCTTATACATATAATACAATTCAAAACTGGGTTTTCCTTGCTACCTTTTTGAGGCAATATTGGTGTAAAGTATATGCTAAACCTAATTGTTTCTGAGATATAAAAGAGCAGATTTGACAAAGAGAGAAATGCGTGCAATTGATGGAAATATGAATGCCACCTAGACATTGCCAAGGAACTGAACAATCTAGGGTTAATAAGTAGGGTCAAAGGACTTCCCTGGAGCCAACAGTGAGAATCATCCCCTGGAGATGTCCAATGCCAAAGACTCATTGTCATCCAGTTGGTTTTCACTCATAGTGGCCCTATAAGAGTGAAACTTCCCCAAAGGTTTTCAAGACAGTCATCTTTACCGAAGCAGACTGCCTCCTCTTTCTCCCCTGGGTGGCTGCTGGACTCAATGCCTAAAACAACCCCGCCCCGGATCTTCTCTGCCCTAGAATGAGGCTCTACCTCCAAACCAACCAACTGTTCCTGTCCTCAGGTGCTTTTGAGTTGATTCTGATTCATGGCCTCCCGGGGCAGAGTCAAACTCTCTCCAGTCCTGGTGCCACTCTTACAGTTGTCAGATGAGAGCCCTTTGGTACAGCCACCATGTCAATCCATCCCAGGAACAGTCTTTCTTTTTCTTACTGACCTGCTACTTTACCAAGCATGATGGGATTGACCTTTTCCCAGGCAGATGTTTATCATTGAGAGGCAAGGGAAACTGCCAAAGTATATGAGAATTCTCACCGTCTTCACTTCTGCGAGCATGCTGGCTGTACATCCTCCTGAATTCTGATTTCTAGCTTCTGGACTGTGAGAAAATGAGTGTCTGCACTTGCTAACTATCCATTCATGGAATTTCTGTTGTCAAAATGTTAGTAATGGAGTCACTGGTCCATAGAAGTTCTCCTAAGACAAGAGAACACAGAATCCATGAAGGGGGCATAAAGTGAGGGGGCCCCTCATCATATGTCAAGACTTCAAAATCACTAAGCTCCCTTAAAAACTCCCCAATTATTCACTGAGGAGGGAAAACCTGCTTCCTGATTGTATTCTCACTCACAGGCAGGGAATTCCTTCAGCCCTGTTTTACATTCCATAGGAATAGAGAACCAGAAGCAAGGAAGTTATCTGTAACGGTCTGTCAATGTGAATTGCTAAAATCTTTCCCCTGGATAGTGTGTGGTGTTCATGTGTTTAGCATGGTTCTTCCAGAGGGGTGTCCTCCCTGCCCCCCCCCCCCATCTGTAGATGTTGTCTTTTCACTAGGGAGTCTTTGTAAGTTAGCTTTGACAAACAAACCCACTCAGTACAAGAGCTAACCTGTGTAAGGATATTAGTCATTTCTTGCAAAGATTTTGAAAAAATAACATCTCAGCGCATAATAGATGAATCTAAAGTGGGTGAAAGAAGCTTCATTTAGAGGCAAGGAAAAGAGCACTGGGATATCTGACAATATTTAATAGCTGAGAGAAATGACTGGACTCAGCAGACAGCCTGGTTGCTTTCAATCATACCGGAGTTTGCAGGCATTGTTTTCTTCCTTTGTGACAGATGAAGTTCAATAGAATGTATTTACTTTTCTGAGTTTTTTGACTTGGGTTTGAAGTCACTTCTGTCCAGCGCTTGTCTTTCTTGAAGGCTCCACAAAACCACTGCTCAGGCCAGGTAGCAGAGAGGGAGCACAGGATAAAATGAATTATTCGTGGCTCAACAAGATGCTTTCATGGAATTAGCTGTTTTGGATTCAACCAAAAAGGGGAAAAGGAGGGGGTGTTAAGGGTCTTTGCTCTGAGTTTCCCGAGTGGTTTCTGTCCATCATTTTTGTCTTCTGAATGCCTCACTGAAGTTCCTCCTGTCTCTCTACATACAGAGAGCAGAATGATCAAGAAATTGTTCAGCTCGCAGGAAAGCAACAACAACAACAACAAGAAAACACACTCAAAAATGACATCAGTTACAGAAGAAATACAAAACAGAATGCCATTAGAAGTCAAGATGGTAGAATTCTATCTTGTTTGCTTTGAATATATCAGCACAAAAGGTTAACCTCAAAAGAGGATAACGTATTTGAGGGAGAGAGTGAAAATGAGAAAAAACCTTCAATGAGGTCGATTGGCACAATAGCCACAGCAATGGGCTCAGTCCTAGGAATGGCCATGCAGAGATGAATGGAGGAGGCAGCAGTGTGTTCTGTTATACATATGATCATCATGACTCAGAGACTATTTGACAGCAGCTACAAGCAACAACAAGGCTTTGTTGGTTATATTTTCAAGTTCTTTGAAAGAAGCATCAGAGTTCCAGTTCTGGGTTAGATGGGATAAACACTTTTCACCTTTGGGCACAAAACACAGACATAAAACGTTGGCACAATGTATGGAAGAGCAATGTGGACATCTTGGCAATTAAATAATTGGAGACAGATTGGGGAAGAAAGTAAATAGTTGAGGCACTAACTGGAAGTTTATCATATATATCCACCACTTCTCTGTCAGTTTGTCATATTGTGGTGGTTTGTGTGGTGCTCTGATGCAGGAAGTGACATCACTGGTGTTTTAAAGAGCAGCAGGTTCACCCAAAGTGAACAGATTTCATCAGTTTCCAGACTACAACTGAGAAGAAGCATCTGTAAACATGTATTAGAGAGAAGAACTTAGCATTTATGAAGGATGATTCAAGGAAAATCAGAAGTTGTCAAAAATGAAATAGAATATACAAAAGTCTATGTGCAAAAGTCTACAGAGATCTTAGGCATCGGTGAGCCAGAATGGGTTGATATTGGCCATTGTGAATCAGGCAATCATATGGGTAACTATTTTAGGAATGAAAAATTATAAAGGAATGGTGTTGTATTCATTATCAAAACGGACATTTTGAGTTCTATATTGAAGTACAGTGCTGTCTGAGATAAGATAATGCCTATCACTATTCTAGGAAATCCAGTCAATACAACTACTATTCAACTACAATATAACTACTATGCATCAGCCACTGAAGCTAATGATTAAGAAATTCACCAAATTATTTTGTCTGAAACTGATTAAATATGTCATCAAGATGTATTGATAATTATTGGTGATTTGAATGCAAAATTTGGAAGCAAAGAGGAAAGAAGAGTATTTGGAATAGATGACCTGGTAATAGAAACAAAGTTGGAGACCACATGATAGAATTTTGCCATATCAATGATTTTTTTATTACAAATATCTGTTTCCAACAATACAAGCAGTGACTATACTCCTAACCTTCCTCAGATGGAATAGATAGAAATAAAATTTACTATTTACATGGGATGAGATTATTGGGAAACTCAATATCAGCAACTAAAATGAATCAGAGCCCAACTGTGGAACATTCTTTCAAGTGTGCATATGTAAATTCAGGTTGGAACTACAACAAACAAGCAAACAAACAAACAAAAAGTTCTTGTGATTGAAAACACAATGGTGAGTGAGCCCCACCTGTTTTTTCTAGAACCTTTCAAGAACAAGTTTAACACATTGTAAACTAATCACTGAAGACCTAATTAGCTGTGGGATGACATCAAGGACATCCTACATAAAGAAAAAAGTCATTAAATGAACAAAAAGATTGAATAGAATGTTAGAAGAAACTCTGAAATTCACCCTTAATCATAGAATAGCTATGGTAATCATAGAGTAGCTAAGGTGAATAGAAGCAATGGTAAAATAAATAAAAGTTGAGTAGAATATCTTAAAGAACAGCTCAAGAAGACAAAGTATTATAATGGAATGTGCAAAGAGGTGGAGTTAGGAAATGAAAATCGAAGAACACACTTAAGCTGTCTTAAACTGACAGTTTTAAAGAGATGATTCAAGTCTTGAGTTGCAATATTGAAAGTTTTCATGGGCAAAATATTGAATGGTGCAGGACATGATAAAAGAAAATGGCAATAATACAGAGTCACTGCAATAAAAAGAACTAGTCCCTATCCAACTCTTTCAAGCGGTAACATATGATCAAGAACCAAAGAGAATGAAGAAAGAATTTCAAGCTACACCAAAAGGATTAGCCCAAAGCAAAGCTCCAGGAATTCATGGAATGCCAATTGAAATAACAAACTGTTGAAGCACTGGAAATACTCATTCATTTACACCAAGAAATTTGAAATATCTGACCAACTACCTGCAAAACCTGCTCACGCACTGCCAGTGAATTGATATGGACTCATAGCAAAGAGATCCGTATTTGCACCCATTCTGAAGAAAAGTGAGCAGAACACAAATTATAGAACATCATTGATACCACATGCAAGTAAATTTTTTAGTAAATTTTTAGTAAATTTTTACTAAATATGATTCAGTAACAGTTACATAAGTACATTGACAAAGCTGCTGGAAATTGAGGCTGAATTCAGAAGTGGAGGTGGAGCAAAGGAAATCCTTGCTGATGTTAGATGGATCTTAACTGAAGGTAGAGAATACCAGAAAGATGTTTACTTGTATCTTATTGACTATTGTGGCAGTCATGTGCTTATGTTAATTTTATGATTGAAATGTAGGGGTGGAGTCTAGGCTATTTATTAATCTGGAGATAGCCATTGAGTAGCCAATGAGGCCTCTGTTTGGGCGTGGCTTTCTCCTGGGACTTCTGGGAAATCTCGGTATATTTCGCTCTTGAAGATGAGAAGTTATCTCCCAGTTGTTGGGAGTTAATCTTCAAGAAGATGAATCACAGAGAAAACAAGATGGCAGCATCCAAGAAGCTGGAGGAGTTGGTGGAGACACCACACAGCTTTGCCCTGATGGAACCAGACCTCTGAAGCTGCAGCAGCCACATGGAGACCTCTGCCAGTGATGAGTTGCTTCTGCTGTTGATGGACCTTGAGCCCTGGAAGCGAGGAGCCATATGGAGACCCCTGCCAGCGTCGGGATTCTGCACCCACTGACCTGTGACTTTGTAAGTCAGAAGGAGACTTTATAGACTGATTTGGGGCATATGGGTTAATATCGGACTTATGACTTTGAATTGGACTGGCCTCAATGTCCTGTTCCTCTTATATATAAACCTTTTCCCTATATCTATATACATGTCTATGAAATTTGTTCCTCTAGTCTACCTGGACTAACACAACTATGGAAAGATATTAACTGTGTGGATAATTACAAATTTTACATAGCCCTTGAGAAGAGTGGGAATTCCAGAAGACTTCACTTTGTTGAAGGGGAACCTCTACATGGATCAATAGACCGTTGTCTGAAGAGAACACGTGAATACTGGATGGCTTACAATCTAGAAAGCTTTCCATCAGGGTTGTGTCCTCTCACCATATTATCCTTTCTGTAAGCTGAGCAAAGAATTGATGAAGCTGGACTCTATGAAGGAGATCATGGTATCAGGATTTGAGGAAGGCTTATTAAAAACCTGTGATATGCAGAGTATACAACCTTGCTTGACCAAAGGGAGAGGCCTTGAAACACTTACTAATGAAGATCAAGAAGTGCAGTCTTCAATACATGGACTTAGCAAACTTAGCAAAAATCTTACAACTGGACCAATATATAACCCAGCATAATAAATGGAGAAGAGTGTTGTCCAGTCACATTATTCTTAATCAACACCATACTAGCAATTAAAAAAATATGCTAAAAGAAGAATAATAAAAGTTGAACAAATTGCAAAGAAAGACATATGGTCAGAATACTCCTTAGAAACAAGGTTGGCTACACTACATCTCACATATTTTTGACATGTTATCAGGAAAGGCTAATCCCTGGGGGGTTATGCTAATTAAATAGAGGATAGAGAAAAAGGAGGAAGACCCCCAACAAGATAAATTGACACAATAATCAATGTCTCAAACATAACAATAATTGCGAGGAAAGTACAGGGGAGGTCACTGCTTTGTCCTATTATATGTAATGTCAGTATGAGTTGGAAGTGACTCAATGGTGATAGCAAAAACATTCTAGGATGACATGATTGCCTTCATAGACAATGTCAGAAAATCTGAAAGACACTTTCTATAAGCATAAAAACATGATTAGCAAGCCTCAGGGGGACAGGATTAACAAAGCCAACTCTATCTCGATTTAAGAAAAATGAAGAATAGAATTGCAAATTAATTTTAAAAGGTAATTTTTTAAATTAGAAGATCATTTGGGGGGGAGGTCTTATAAGAATCCATATATCAATTCTATCACATGTATTTGTAGATATGTTACCATCATTCTTATCTAAACATTTGCTTTCTATTGAGCCCTTGATATCAGCTTCTCTTTTTTTCCCTCCCCCAATCCATGTGACCCCTTGATAAATTATAAATTATTATATTATATTATATATATTATATTATATATATTATATATTATATATTATATTATATATAATATATTATATATATAATATAATTATATATATTATATAATATTATATATAATATAATTATATATAATATATATTATATATTATATATTATTATATACATAATATAATATATTATATATTATATATATTATATTATTATATTATATATATTACACTGACCACTGTCTTCCTTCCCCCATGGATTATGAAAATGTAATTTTTGATAACACTCAAATGTGAAATACTTAAGTAAATAACATTTTTAAATACTACTTCAAAGTTAACTTATAGTCATTGGGGATTCTGTCTCATAGAGACTCTGGAGAACAGACTAAAACTGTCCCGACAGGTTTCAGAGTCCTGCAATCTTTACAGGTATTGAAAGTCTTATCTTTTTCCCAGGGAGTGGCTGGGGCTTTCCAACCACTGACCTTGTAATCAGCCAATTACACTATCAGTGTACCTAGAGAAGTCAAAGAGGACTGAAATAAATGGAGGTATGACTATATGAGTGGATTTAAACACTCAGCATAATTCTTCAAGTGTTCTATAGGTTTAACTGTGCTTCAATAAAAAATTCCAGAATTTTTCATATAAACAAGTTGACAATAAAGCATTTATGTCAAGAGAAGGGACTGAAATAGACAAGACAACTTTATAAAGAACACCACTAGAGAGCAACCATACCCAGCTTCAAGACAGTGCAAATTCACAGGTAAGTGACCCAATGGTACTGATGAAGGAATAGGCAGACCAAGGAAACCTGGAGCAGAAAGTCCAGGGATAGACCCATGTAATCATATTAAGCTCATTTTTGGAAAAAGGGTAAATAGGATTCAACAGTCCACTGAATGCCCAGATACATAAAAACAAAACCAACTCGTAAAAATCTCACACTTCCAACAACATTTTACCCAAAAGGAATCACTGACCTACACTTATGTTGTGAAGCAGTACAATGTGTAGTGGAAATGATGGAATAGCTTCATGACTCAAAAGCACACTACACCTTCTGAGGCATGATATAATCCACCAAGGGGAAACACTGATAAATCTGAGTCAATAAAAATGAACAAAACTTGCGTTGTGAAAGACATTGTTAAGAGAATACAAAATGCAAACTGCAGACCAAAAGAAAGAATATGTAGATCACATATCTGACAAAACAGTTGTACCTAGTATAGAGAACATATCCTTAAAACTCATGAGAAAACTTACAAACAGTCCAATTAAAATCAGAGCAAAAAGACTTATGCACTTCCCCAAAGAGTAGGTGCAGAAAGATGAAAACACGCAACATCATTAGCCATTGGGAAAGCATAATTAAATCAAACTGTGGGACTACTACATACCCATCAGAATAAAGTGCCCTGGTGGTGTAACTGGCTAAAGGAAATGCCAGCATTTCCAGCAAACCCAACAGCTAAGTAGCAGCATCTACAACTATAATCTGTTTCCTTAAAGATGTCAGCCTAGTAAATCCTATAGGACATTCTGCTCTACAGAATCTTGATGTGTCAGAATCCATTTCACAGCACCTAACAACAAAATCCCATTAAAAAAAAATGAAGCCTAAAGTCTTTCCTTTCATTGAGTTGATTCAGACTCATAGCAACTTAATACAACAGAATAAAACTTCCCTGTAGGATTCTGAGATTTTACCTTTTTACAGAAGGAGACAGCCTCATATTTCCCCCCAAGGAGTTACGAGTGGATTTGAACTGCTGACCTTGTGGTCAGCAACTCTGGATGTAAGTCACTAGACCACCAGAACACTTTGAAATCCCGTTATTCAGTTTTCACATGCACCTATGCACACACTCATTTTGAAAATGTAACTTTACCAGAATGGAAAGCCCCTTCTTTCTTTCACAGAGCACCAGGTGGTTTCAAACTACGGACCTTACGTATCATAGACAAACTTATAACCATTGTGCTAACTGGGCTTCACAAGAATGACAAGATAATAATAATTTATAAATTAGCAAGGGTCCATGAGGGAGGGTGCGTGGGGAGGAGAGGGATAAAAGGAGGAGCTGATACCAAGCGCTCAAGTAGAAAGCAAATGTTTTGAGACTAATGATGGCAACAAATGTACAAATGTGCCAGACAAAATGTATGTATGTATGGGTGGTGATAAAGGTTGTATGAGCCCCCAATAAAATTATTTTAAAAAAATAGGTGAGTAGTCTTTAAAAAAAGCTACAAAAAAAAAAGAATCTATAGCAACTGAGACTCTCACACCTTGCAGATAGAAATGTCTTAGGAGACTAGTTCCATTCCATCCACCAAACTTTTTGAAATCCCTTCATACCATGAGACAGCTACTTTGAAAATGTTTAGCAGATTTAGTGTTTGCTTTTTGTTGTTTTCTTTTTTAAAATAAAGTTAAAAATAGTCTTACTATTTGACCTAGTATTCCTAATTTTAAGTACGTATCCTAAAGGAATAAAATTGTGTGTTCTTATAAATGTGAAAATACAGATGGTTCTCACATTCTTATTCATAATTTTAGGAAAATAACCCAACTGTCTTCCAGCAGGTGAATGGCAAAATAAGCTGTGGTGCATCTGTACAGGGAATAATTCTCAGCAATAAAAGAAAGCAAATGATTTATGCACCCAAAGACTGGAATGGGACTCAATAGCATTGTGTTTAGTGAAACACCTCAGTCTCAGAGGAATACATCCCATTATTATTTCATTCATAAGACAATCTCAGAAAGATAAAACTGAAGTGCTGAGGAATAGAGTAGTGACTGGCAAACCCCAGAGAGTAGGAGAAGGTGTGTCCCCAAGGGGATAGCACCCCCCACACACCACAAATCCACTGCTATAGAGTCCATGCCAACACACAGAGACCCCATGTAGCATCCAGAGACTTTATAAATGTTTACTGGAGGACAGAGTCTCATCTTTCTCCTTCGGAATGGCTATTGCGTTTGAACCGTCAACCTTGTGGTTAGAGAAAACACATACCTTGCAGGACTACTCAAGAAGATAACATGATAAAATTTTTTCAAGTGATAAAACTGTTGATTTCTACATTTGTGGTGGTTATACAAAACTCCGTGTGTGTTAATCAAACTCACTTCCATTGCATTGATTGCTACTCATCGTTGCCTTGACCTGAACTACAGGGGAGAACTTTCCCTTAAGATTCTAAGGCTGTACATTTGTATAGCAGACAGCCTCAACTTTCTCCCACAGAGCAGCAGGTGGGCTTCAACTGCTAACTGTGTGATTATCAATCCAATATTTACCTCGCAGGGCTCCCAAGAGGCTGCCATAACAACCTTGTTTTTCCTGGAGGGACCAAACTGATTTTGAGGTGGTTGTTTGTTTTTGTTTCCTTACACTGGGATAATGATTACACAAATCTGGATAGGTATTTGTGAGAAAGACGAGGCTTTCTTCTCCAGTAAAGAGGTAACAGTCTCAGAAACCCACAGGGCAGTTCTACCCTCTACTTTGTTAGTTAGAATCAACTTAATGACAGTGAGTTTGATTTGAATTATATATGTATTAACATCAGTAGGGCTCAGTGCTAATTTTAAAAGTAAAGCTTTAAAAATAAGAATTGGCTGTCTTCTGTTCAATTCCTAAATTACTAGGTGCTCATTGGAAAGAATATGGAAGAAGAAGAGAAAATTTTAAAATTAATCTAATCTAATATTTAATCTAATCAATAGCATTGTTTTATCCTTATTACAGATATTCCACTTACAGATCAGCACAGATAGATGAATGGGAGAAAGAAAAGGTATGTACACTAGGGAAATGTTCTAAACTGTTAAAAGACAAAAATTCTATATTTTGCTTACCAGAAGATAAAAGTAAACATAAGGAATTATTAAAATGCAAATAAATTATCCTATGCCAAAAGAGATAGGTATTCCATATTTTGCCATTAGTTAATCTTTTTGTCATGGAGTTTCCATGCAAACGAAGTTCTTTGTTTCTGTTTAAATCTTAAATAACTGCCTGGCTTTCCAAGTAGCATTTTCAAGGATGCATTCATTCAAATTCAGATTGCAAAAGTGGCCTATTGCCTTTGTAGTGAGTAAATTCTCAGTTGTATATGATGCTCTTATCTGGATCATCCCTCTGAATTCCATTGGCATCTCACTGTGCTTTCTAAAACCTTATGCCACCTGTTCACACCATACCTGGCCTGCAAGCTAAGGCCACAAATCCATGAAACTAAGGATTGAGTGATTCCAAAGCATAGCTCTTTCAAACATAATGTTTTTCCCCCTACTTTCAGAGCTTTGTTATTAGCATAACAGCACTGCTGTTGCAGTAATTAAAGTGGTCCCTTGATAAATCCAAGGATTAGAGCTCATGCAGTGGACTCCTGGGAGAAGGTATGGCACTCGGCTTCTGCTTCAGTAACTATTACAGTCTTAGCAACCCTGCGAAGAAGTTCTACTCTGTCCTGTAGCGTCAATATGAGTCAGAAACAATTCAACAGCAATAGATTTGGGTTTCATGTTCATTTTTATGCTAGCAAAAGGATGGAAGATGGAAGAAATACTCAAAGTCTATGTGCCCAACATAATTGATTATTCAATCTTTCAAAAGATAACACGTAATGAAAACTGATGTTATTGAGGGAAGAAGTCCAAGGTACATCAAATACATTGGTGAAAAACAAGACTCCAGGAAGTAGTGAAACACCTATTAAGGTATTTCAACAAAAGGATACAACACTGGCGGAGTGAATTATCCACACCAAGTAATGTGGAAGACAGCTAACTCTTCAATCAATTAGAAGAGATTCATTGTTATTGTGCAACAGAGTGAAACACTGCCAGATCCTGCACCATCCTTATAATTGTTCTTCAAGTCAAGCCCATTGTTGCAGCCACTGTGTCAATTAATCTTTATCCAGGACTCTATTTCCTCTTTTTCACTATTACTATACTCTAGCAAGCAGGATGTGCTTTTCCAGAGACTCATCTCTCCTGATCCCCAGTCTGAAATATTTAAAAGGAAGACTCACCATCCTTACTGCTAAGGAGCATTCTGATTGTACTTCTTCCAAGACAGATCTGTTTTTCCCTTTGACAGTCCAGGACCCTTTCAGTAGTCTTTGTCAATATCATTATTGGAGTGTACAGATTCTTCTTCGGTCTTCCTTATTCAATGCCAAAGTTGGAGATTGACATGAGGCTGTTGAAAAACCCTGGCTTGGATCAGTTGAGGACATTCATCCTCAAAGTAACCTACTTGTTTCTCAACCACTTTCAGGAGTTTTGGTGTAGCAGGTTTATCCAATGCATCTTTTAATCTCTTGATTACTACTTCTATATGCATGGATTATAGATCCAAGCAAGAGGAAATTCTTGACAACCAAAGATCCTCCATCTTTTCTCAATTTATCACGATGTTACCTATCATTCCAGTTGTGAGGATTTTTAAAATTACATTGAGTTGTAATCCATACCGAAGGGTGAATCTTTGACTTTCAGCAGCATATGCTTCAAGTCTTCCTCTCTTTCAGCAAGCAAGAGGAGAGATCAATATGTATGCCAACTCTAAGATCCAACAGAATATGTAAATCACCAATAATGTCATTAATATTATAAACCAGTAAAGTTTTACTGAAGATATTAAAAATATTTGAATCTCTGTATTGATAGGGAACGGTAAGAAGATCAAGGTAGCATCAGAAGAGAGCATGGAATGAGAGATCATTCCTGATGTTAGATGCATCTTGGCTGGAAGGAGAGACTATCAGGGAGATATTCACCTGTGTTTTATTGACTATACATGGGTATTTGACTATGGAAATCATAGCAATGTATGAGGAGCACTGTGAATAATGGGAATTCTAGAACATTTAATTGTGCTCATGTGGAATCTGAATGTAGACTAAGAAGCAGTTTTTGGAACAGAATAAGAGAATGCCTCATAGTTTAAAATGGAAAGGAGATGCCTCAGGGTTATATCCTTATAGTATTTAATCTATACTGAGAAAATAATCCAAAAAGTTGAACGAAGTGAAGAGTATGGTATCAGGATTGGAGGAAAACCCACGAACAACTTTGTTTGATGAAGCAAAGATGATTTGAAGCACTCACTGATGAAGACTAGAGTATACAGCCTGCAGTAAAAATTACACTTCAACATAAAACTCCTCAAAACTCAAAAATCCTCATAACTGCACCAATAAGCAACGTACTAATAAATGGAGAAATGACTGAAATTGCCAAGGATTTCATTTTATTTGGATCCAAAGTCAGCACTTATGGGACTGCTGACAAGAAATCAAATAACATATTGCATTAGTAAATGCGTTGCAAAAGTTCTCTTGAAAGTGTTAAAAAGCAAAGATATAAAGTTAAGGACTCAGGTGTGCCTGAGCCAAGCCACAATATTCAATTATCTCATATCCACATGAAATCTGGACAATGAATATGAGGAAGCAATGAATACTTTATTCCTTTGACTTAAGGTTTTAAAAAGTATTGAATACACCACAGATTTTCAGAAAAGTGATCAATCTGTCTTTGATCAACTATGACCAGGATGCTCCTTGGAAGTGGGGCTGGTGAGATGTCATCCGAGGAAGTTATCAGAGGAAGCAGCTCTGTGATAGAGTCAGCCAAACTGAAGAAGACCTTTTTTGAGATGATGGACAGCCAAACCGAAGAAGACCTTTTCTGAGATGATGAACACAATGTCTGCAATACTAGACTGAAACAGAGCAAAGACTGTGAGGTTGGAACCAGGCAGTGTTTCATCTTATAGTACAGTGGGTCCATTTGAGATGAAACCAAACTTAGCAGCACCTAACAGCAACAGAAAAACCAGGGAGGTGCAAAGTTTAATGCATTGGGCTCCTGGGGGGAAATATGTTGTGATTGTACTGTGAGACACAATGGAAATAACTCAAGGTCAATTGGTGTGTGTGTGTGTGTGTGTGTGTGTGTGTGTGTGTATATATATATATATATATATATATATATATATGCCACGGACTTCTAGAAAAATGAACAGATGAGTTTGATTAAGTACAGACACAATACTCCTTAGAAGCAAGGATGCGTCTGACTCACACACTTTGGACATGTTTTCAGGAGAGGGCAGGTGTCAAATTCATAAAAGCATCAATTGATCAATGTTTACTGCATGTGTCCTGCATGTCAGAACCAACAGCAAACATCAGACCTGTTGTAGTTAGGTGCCACGATGGAGCATGATCAAGAGACTAGGGGACAAACACTGGGCTTCCGTGCCAACCAAGAAAATCAACATACTTCAACACCACTCTCTAGATTAATCCTGCTAGGATCTTCTTCTTCTTTGTCTTATTTGTGTTTTGTTAATTGGCTTACAAAGTGGAGACACCTGGTGGCCAGTTGGTTTTCTTTCTTTGGGTCACCTGTTCACGATCCATCATATTCCTTTTAAATGTTATGAGAACGAGGTTAATGGAGGGATTATCTTTCATCATCTAGTCTGCTATCATTCTGAGAAATGACATTTTTCTGATTAGTGAAAGAATCCAAAATTTCTGATTATCAACTGCAGTTTACAAGAAATCACCAGCCTATGTATAATTGCATTCATTTTTCTATATCTTATTCATATTCATATGTGTATGTCTGTCTATCTATATATCTATCCATCTGTCATCTATCTATCTCCTCATGAACTCTCCTCCATGAAGTTAACTGGCCCAGATAGTGGATCAGGGTAGGGATGGATTCCTGCAAACAGCTGGAGAAGGCTCAGTGGACAGATAAAATTCAAGTGTACGTCATGTCATGCTTGACACTGACAACATAATTATAATAAAACATATCCTGCAGGCTTTCAGGATATGTTGAAATGTGTTGGATTCAAACTCTAAAAACAAAAACAGCAAATCTACTAAATGTTTAGATAGAAGACAACATTTTGACAGGAGAAAAGCATTGAAATCATATGTTCTAAAAGAGATACTATTACACCTTCTTTTTCTTTCTTATACAGATGCTCAGTTTTTGTGTGTGATCATTTACAGAAAAGTGTATGCATCTGTGTAACCGACTAAAACAAAGATAAAAATAAACATTGCTGCCAAATTCATTCCAACTCCTGGTGACTACAGGGAAAGTGAGCTCCTTTGAGCTTCTTGACTGTAATCTTTACAAAAGCAGATCACCAGGCCTTTCTACCGTGATGCCTATAAGTGGGTTCACACTGGCCAAGCTTTTGGTTAGCAGCCAAATAAAAATCATTTTCCCAACCCTGACCAGATGTTATCAGTGATTGCTTGTTTTCACAGACTTGTTTGCTTTACAAAGTCTAGACAGAAGCATCTATCCAAGGTCAAAAGATGCAATTATTTAAATTATTTAACACGCACTCAATGAGAGCATTACTGTACTTTACAAATGCAAAGTCATTCAATGGTCACAACAGCCCCTGTGACAATGTTTTATATTTAATTTGTATTGATAGCTAAAGAATCAGAAGGAGATAAGTGTGATAATAATAAAATTTGTGTTTATAGCTAAGGTATTAGAGAGAGATAAATAAAAGATTTTAAACAATGACTGGGCAATTTTACCCTATCCTATAGGGTCGCTACACATTGAAATGAATGTCACAGCAAAGGGTTTAGTTTATAAACCCTTTAATGGCCCTCATAATGGTTTCCAAGCC
Source organism: Nesogale talazaci (assembly GCA_004026705.1). Classification (NCBI taxonomy): domain Eukaryota; kingdom Metazoa; phylum Chordata; class Mammalia; order Afrosoricida; family Tenrecidae; genus Nesogale; species Nesogale talazaci. The sequence continues at coordinate 261,985 of PVJH01000305.1, read as the reverse complement.
CGAGACAGAATATATAGGATGATCTGATGGATTTGTTTGCACTAGCTCCTTAACCCATGTTTGCAAGTTCCAATTTCCTTAAGAAAGTACACTGAGATCCACTCTTAATTACCAGGCTTATCCTACTCACCTGGTCTTGTCTCATAACCATATGAGACACGGTGCTTGTTCATATGGAAGTATAGTATCTCTTAAATGGAAAATGTAGAAGCTGCAGATAAATAGCTCAAGAGCCCTATCACTATGGCTAAAATGATATGAAATGCGGATCTTGGTTTGAAATCTTAGCAATCCGGCAAATGTGTGGTCCTGTCCATGGTTCATCTGTTTTAAAACTCAGTACAATTCTAATTTTATGCTCATTGATGACTACTGTATGTGTATACCCAACCCTCTACCTGTGTAAAGCATTAGTTACTTCCTTAGTTAGTGGTGCTGCAGGTTAACTATTGGAGTGACAACTGCAATGTTAATGGTTCAGAGCCACCAGTCACTTCAAGGGAGAAAGTTGAGGCTATCTGCTCCTGTAAAGATTTAGTATCAAAGACCATATACAGACCATATACACCATGAGTCAAAATTGATGATATGGCAGTGGATTTGATTTTTAGATTTGGTTTTAGTTACCTTGTGCAGCTATAACAGAAATTTCCTAGGTGGTTAACTTTAATGAACGCACACTTACTTTTTTCTGAGTTTAGAAGACTGGAAATCTGGTAAGCACACCAACTCCATGTCCTTGTTTCTTCACTTATCATTCCTTGGCTTCTTGGCGATCTCCATGTCTGCTTCCTAACTTGCTTTGCATGTGCTTAAACTGTTCTTGTTATAGCTTTGTGCTTAAGCCACTCTTTTTGTACCTCCAAGGAAATTAAATCAAGGTACTATCATGAATACACCATCCACATAAGAGAAAGACCATTTTGAAATTGGATTATAATCACAGATATGTGTTGTTCAGAACTCAAAAGTTCTCTACCATCAAGTCAATTCTGACCCACAGTGACCCTGTAAGGAAAAATAGGTCTTCCCCTATGGGTTTCATAGATTGCAAATCTTTATGGAAATAGAAAGCCTCATTGTTCTCCTGCAGAACAACGGGTGGCTTTGAACTGCTGACCTTTTGATTAGGGGCCCTCAAATCTCTTCTGACTCATAGACTTTGTACATCAGAATGAAACACTGCCTGGTGTGGTGCCACCTTTACAATGGTTACGTTTGAACTTACTGTTATCAGTCACTCTGTCAATCCATCTTGTTAAGGATCTTCCTCTTTGTCATTGACCCTTTGTGCTTTATCAAGTATGATGTCCTTCTCTGAGGCCTGGTGTCTCCTGATAACATGTCCAAAGCACGTGAGATGCAGTTATAGAGAGTAAGATTTACAAGGTATTATATAGGGGGACACAATTCAATCTATAAACTCTCCAGTGGATGTTCACAAGCCTCAATTTCTTTGACATGTGACACCTGGAAATCAGGAACTAGGCAAGAATCTCTCAGCCCTTTACATCACTTCTAAATCACCTGTAGCGAGTGTTCAAACATCACCAAATAGGTGGGAACTTGATTCTCTGGACTTTTTGTACATGCTACTTCTTTTGCAGACTTGGAACTACTACCCTTTTGCTAACTCAGTTGCTCCCCTTGCTAGAAATTTCACTAGCTCTCTCATTTCCTCTAGGAATCAGTCTCTTGAAAAAGGTTGCCATCTTTTATCATAAGCTCTTCTTTCAAATTTTTATTTTATTATACTTGTGTCCAGTTCGCGTTAATTTTTATTATGGAAATTATTTTCTATGTTTGCCCCTTTTATTGCCCTGGCAAGGATATTTCATTTTTGCTCATCCGTGATGGTCATGGGGGCTGGGACACATTGCGTGTTTAGAAATGGTGTTCCCTAAAGCTTGTGCTCACTGGAGTCAATCTGTTGGCACTTCCCTCCTGCCATCACATGTGAGCGCCTCAGAATATTGCATAGGATAAGGCTGTTGTTAAGTGTCTGTGATTCAGTCCCAACTCATAATGACACTACATAGAACAGAAGGAGCACTGTCAGGATGTGCTCCATCTTTATCATTGCTTCTTATGTTGGAGCTTCTGGTTGCAGCCATTGTGTCCATTGTCATAGCCAAAGCCTTCTTCATGTCCAAAGTCTTCTTCTTCTTCTTCTTCTTCTTCTTCTTCTTCTTCTTCTTCTTCTTCTTCTTCTTCTCCTCCTCCTCCTCCTCCTTCTTTACTGGCCCTCTACTTAACCGATCATGTTGTTGTCTAGGCCCTAGTCTCTCCTGATAGCATGTCCAAAGTACAAAATATTTGCCTCAAAGGAGTATTCTGGTATTTCTTTGAAGAAAGAACACTTTGTTCTCTAGGCAATCCATGATACTCTCACCATGCTATATCAGCACTGTGATTCAGGTGCATCAACTATTTTTTGGCTTCCTTATTCCATGTTACGCTCTCACATTCACATGAGGTGACTGAAAAGATCAAGGCATGGGTCTGGCATCCCTCACCTCTCAAAGCAGCATCCTGGCTTTTCAGCACTTAAAGAGGCCTTGTGGATAAGATGTATCCCTTGTGCATTGGGTCCCTTGACTGCTCTGTCCACGAGCATTGATTATGGATCCAAGCAAGATGGAAACAACTTCATGTTCTCTCTGTTGATTGTGATGTTTCCTATTGAAAGAAATGCTAAGTCAAAGACCTGAAAAGAAAATTTCAGAAATAAACTGGAGGAGATCAATTAAAATATTATAATGAAATGCCCAAAGACCTAGAGGTGGAATGCCCAAAAGGAAGGAAACATTCTGTATATCTTAAACTGAAAAAAATTAATAAAAGATAAAATTCAAGTCCCTAGGTGAATATGCTCAAGTTATATTAACCCAGTCCCATAAGGAGTCCTGATGTGGTGACAATGGATACGTGTTTGGCTACAAGCAAAAGTTTGGTAGTTTGAATGGACCAGATATGCCTCAGAAGAAAGGTCTGGTGTCTAGTGCTGAAAGGCAGCAATGGCAGGATATGAGAAACACAGAAAGGGATGAGTAACTGACCTTCTCCAGCTTCAATGAGGTCAAACTGGACGTTATTTCAGGTGAGTTGACTAGGGTTTTGAACAGGTTTGAACTGGTTCAATCTTCCGGGAGAGTTGTGAACCAGTTAGAAACTCCAGAACAATCACAAATTCCAGAAGAACTCCCCAGAGCCCCACACAATAGTCACCGATGTCTACAAGGTTTAATTATTGTCTGTACTGAATAGCAAGGTAAATTCACACTCAAAGGTCATTTACCTGTGAGATGGGTGCTTTGGTCAATATAACTATAATATGGAGGAAAAGAAATAAGGATTCAAAAGTTTAAGGATCTGATTGCCCCCCAATATCACTTAAAAGAGATAGACTTGGATTTGAATCAAGATATCCTGACTCCTGAGTTCATTGACTTTAATCATTTTGTATATTAGCTGATATACTAGTGTTTATAAACATTACTATGATTGTTGTTGAGTCAGTTCCAACTCATAGTGACACTGATAGAAAATAGAATGACCCAATCCTGCATTATCCTCACTATTCCAGCTATGTTGGAGCTCATGGCTCCAGGCACCGTGCCATTCCCTCTTATTGAAGCTCCCCCACTTTTTCCCTGACCATCTCCTTCACCAAGCATGATGTTCTTCTCCAGTGACTGCCCCCTCCGCATAACATGTCCAAAATATGACAGGAGAAGTCTTGCCATCCTTACTTTCAAGTCACAAGTGGGCTCTACTTACTCGGAAACAAAAAGTAAGAACCCCAGGTTCCATGAGTCATGTAAAGAATATTAAATGAAATCCTTTACATTTCACAAACCTAGTAAGTAACTGAAGTTGCGGTCGTGTGTAGAGGATGAATACACTCAGCTGCTAAAAACAATGCTGAAGTTTCAAGCTCCCACAGACCCTCCTCCAAAGGAAAGCCTGAAAATCTCCTTCCACACAAGCAGCCATTGACGACCCTAGAGCACAGCTCTGCGATGACAGAGAGAGAGCTCTCGCGAATCTGATGTGACTCCACAGAAACTGACACTGGTAGGAAGTATTTAGCAAGCAGAATGCTAAATAACAGAGATGGAACTGAACGCAAGTGCATTACTCTTTAGAACCCCCATAATTCTTGCCCTCGTGTGTGCTTCATAAGAGAAATGTCAACATCCCAAAATGTTTGTTTCTCCCAGGCTTATTAAACTAACCATAAAACAGATTTGCTTTGTATTGTTGGGGCATTAACACATGTACATCTGGACAATATTAAGCTAAGTTATGCCCTCCACCCCAAATCAAATGTGGCAATCAAAATGTTTGCCTTCCCTGGACAAATCTGTAGCAGTTCTCAGGGCTGAAATATTGTGTCAGCTTGACAGAGCCATAAATGCAGTAACTGCCGAATTTATAGACCAGCAAAGAGGGATAGTATTCCAATTATCAGTGAACCACAGAAAGCATCTTTAATAAAAAAGATATAGTGAAAGGTGGCTGGCCAAGAGGACAGATTGAGGCAATGGTTTCATGATAGGATAAACCTCTTAGTGACTCTGCTCCCTTGTAATCATATTAATAAGGAGGTTGAACGAAGATTTCCTTTTGATCCCCATTCATAGTTATCTGGATTCTTAGTCTAACCTGATCTGCTTTTAGGAGGTACTTAGTTTACAGTGTCACTGCATTTCAGAATAGGCACTATTTAAGAAATTTTATGGGTCAAAAGATTGATTCTTTGTTCCTAGGGATCATCCTTTTGTGGAAATTGCAAGTGACACGCCAAAAGAGACCTTAGGGCAATTCCTCACTCTCAATAGTAGGATGGTACCCCAAACTATTATAGATGCCATAAAGTTGAATCCAATTCATAGTGATTGTATCTGGCAGAGCATAACTGCCCAGGGAGTTTTCTAAACTGTATTCGTTGGCACTGTCAGGTAAGCACAAGGCAGCTAACAGTAAGATCTGCAGTTCAAACCAAATCAGGCCAGAAATATGAGTCTATCTGCTCATGTGATGATTCAGAACTGCAGAAACCATCTCTAGTATGGCTATGAGATGGAATCCACCAGTTGGCCAGGGTCTATTTTGGGGGAAGGGGGTTCACTCTTTAACAGAGAACATCATCAATTATTTTCTCCCAAAATGACTTTGGGTGGATTCAAAACCACCAACATTTTAGTTCACTGGTGAATCCTTAACCATATGTCATTAAGGAAGCTTTTGCAACCCACATATTCTTCAGATGTTGCCTTTGGTCAAGGACTAAGATGTTCAATAGAATTTTTTTGGACCTTTAGAAACCTTAACTGGTCTTCATAGAGTTCTCTCTGTTTAAAAGTTCTTGTGCGACAAGGTACTGTCCTTTTCATGTTTTGCAGACTAAACCCAAATAAGGATTTTAAGAGATATCTTTATGATGGATGTTAGAAACTTCTCAAGTCTTGAGAAGGCATACAACTATGCACACAATATACTTTCTCTGTTCAGTATTCATGGTTATTTGCACAGTCTTATGTTTATTCATGTTACCATTTACAAAGCCTGTTTGTTCAGCCAATATTTGAAGTCTTTCCGGGTAGTGGGCACTGGGCAAGGCACTTGGAATGCCAGTGGAGTCAGACATGTGGAGGCCTGCAATCGGTGGATTATCTCTTGGGAAAGTACAACCTACCCAGACAAGACAAAAAGGATTGCTCATGGGGCTCCAGTTCTTGCATCATCTGGCTTATTCCAAGCAACATATATATAAATATGGCTCTGCAATTAGTAAACAGCTGAAGGCAAGTTCTCCAAGTAATATACTTGTTTTAGACTCCTCAGTGGGTCTTTTGCAAAGGGTACATTTGAAATAGTGATTTCTTAGGGGTCCTACTGGGGTCAGTTCAATTCAAGGTAGGGTAGGTCAGCTCAGGTTATGACAACTGTTTTAGGAAACTCCCGAAGTGCCATTTTGAAATGTTTTCTCAAGGGAAACAGGATAACCCTGGGAGCATATTATGAAAAAGTTGGAAGAAAAACTCTGTTAGTGAGAAAAAGTCCAGGAAAGCTCCACTGGGTGGGAGGTGGGGAGGAATGCTGGGGGGGGGGGGGGGGGGAATTCCATCACAACAATGTATCTGCTCATTCTTCAAGGGGAGAAAGGGCTGTCATATGCAGATTTCACTTGAAGACATTATATCAAACAACCTATAATCCTGATCTTGTCCTTCAGACTTGTTGCTCCATGTGTTAGGCTGAGTTTTCTAGAAGCACAACCTTAGTGACATTCATATATAAGAAACAACTAATAACTTTAAAAATAAATGTGCCTCAAGAAAGCGACCCACCCCAGTTCAGTCTAACTCAAGCCCATGGGCGCGATGCCAGATGGAGACTCTCTGAGACTCATGAAGTTGCCAGTGAACGGGAAACTGGGAGCTCATGGGATACTGGGTGCAGAGTTGTGTGGGTCTAATATCTGTGGGGACGTAGTAGGGGACCAACAGCTTCTTGGAATGTCAGGCCATGTTGGCAGTCCCAGAGCAAGGTGCAGAGCTTAAGTAAACAGGGCAGTAAAGAGACAGAGAAATTCTCAGTGCCTTTCTGCCTTTCTTAGAAAATGTCACAATTCCAAGGAGGCATCACCAGTTTAAGACCTGATGAGAACATAGGGTAGACCTTACCCCTACCTCCACACAGGCACCATCAAGCTGGCATAAAATGTGACCATCACACACCGCCTCAAAGGTCAAAGAACAGGAGCATGACCCTTGAGGTTACCAAAACTACTGTTTTGATAGGGTTATTTGATATGGTTGTCAAAGAATGCAGAATGCTTCAGGAAAGAGGCTGAGGAAAGGAATCACAGCCTTCAGATATGTGTCACCCTCAGTGGAGAAGAGTTGGAGAAACAAAAGCTTCATATCTTGATATTTTTGTTTAATCAATTTTTTAAATGATTTTGTATCAAGATTACTTATCCTAGCCTAATTGAATAAAACTGATGAAGTGGAGGAGACCTTATAAGAAAACCTGAGGGGGTGGGAATAAGATGTTGATTTATTTATTTACTGGTCTTAGAGGCAAGGTGGGGGTTCCATTTAGACAACAGGATACTTAGTGAATGATTTTTTTTTAATGACAATAGGTTCAATTCAGACAGGACAAGATAGCAGGCCCCTGTGTCTGCTGCTCTCAGTAGTCCTGGGGGATGAGATTTCTACAGCAGGAGTGCAGAATGAAGAGAATGACTGTCCATGAACAGTTCCTTGAATATGACTCCCAAACCCCTCACTGTGGGGGGATCGCTTCAACACTAGAGGGAAAACTCCTGATACAATAAAGCGAAAAGGAAGCCTTTGGCAGGAACCATCTTGTCTGTCTGAACCCAGAAAAAGAATCTAGTTCTGTGACTTATACAGGCTTCATGTGACTGGGAAAAACTGGTGAGATTTCATGTTACTGAAAATATATGCATATTAGAGAGTGCTCATTGAGTAAAACAGCCACTTGTTATCTTCGTGCCAGGTTGGAATTAAGCTGTTTAGAATGCTTTTGCAGTGCAAAATGCCACTCACTGCACATGCCTTAGCATGCCTTAGTATTGACTTTCTTATCTGAGTATATTAGTACCACACCACAAACAACGGGTTGTTGCTGACTTGATTCCAAATCATGGTGGCCACATAGGTGTCAGAGGAGACCTTCACTCTGGCTCATTTCTGAAGCAGATCACCAGTCCTTTCTTCCAAGGTAACTCCAACTTGCTGGTTTGTGCTATTCAAGCCAAAAAGCTGTGACAATGAATTCAACTCCAACTCACGGGACCTTATAGTCCAAAGTCAGATGACCTTATAAGGGCTTAGGTGCTACAAATATTTGTGGAAGCAAGCTCTAATAGATTTCTCCATTGGAGCAACTGGAGGGTGGGAGCCAATACCTGTTCAGTTAGCAGCCCAATGCTTAACCAATGCACCACCATGGCTCCATTTTGTGCCACTCAAGAGGTCCAGTATATAGATAAACTACCATTCATTGATAATTAATTGATTGATCGAGAATTAATTCAACACAAAGCATGGCTATTTTGCAACCGCCATGTCCTTGTTTGGAAGGTACAATAGAGGCCACAATAGGCATTTGTGATCAGAGCTAGTTGCATTCTAAACATCGCATAAACAAATGATTGATTGAAGATGATAACTCAGTTAATTGTGACAAGTGCTGTGAAGCAATTGAAGGGACTTGTTTGATAGAGTCAGGGTTAATGTTGACTTGTAAGGCGGTAGCAGAGACAAAGAGGACCTTTCTAGGAATTTGACATGCAATAGTGTTCACTCAAACAAATATGGCATTTCATACCAAATCATACAAATTTATATCCAAGGAATGCCCAACCCAAGATCTGCCCCACAGAACGAACTCATTAATAATTGCTTTGATGGATCCTATTTCATGACCCACTATCTCTATGATGTGTATCACAACAGGGGAATGCAAGGCAAAACACGATGAACATCCAGACCTTGGAATTTGTCTTTCTAGAGCTGTAACACCAATTACTTGTTGGTTCTTAGAGTTCTTTGAGAGATAAATGTACCATGATCAATCTCTTCCCCTCTGAATTCTAAATCGTCTAAAAAGCACAAAGAGATGTTAGACAGATGGAGGTGGATTTTTTATTAGGTGTCCTTAACTAATGGGCTTACTTTGGCCTGCAGTCACAATCAAGATCTATAATGCTTCTGAAGTCTAGCTTTCAGAGTTGTCTACCCAAAAACAGACCATGGGTCTAAGGGATAATTGATTATATGGATATCTGGAATCACTTCCTTGAATCCCAAACGCTGACGGTGGGCTTATATTGGCCAAATAATTGTCTTAAAGGGGTTACCAGATAGACAAATAAACAGAATAAGATACAAAGGTCACTGGTCCCATGAGTTTAGAATTAAAACCAAGACAAGAGACTACTCTCCCTACTCCTTCTGCTTAGCCACTGCAACACCAGGGGTCTTCTAGTCACAATCATGGCATTTTATGCATAATGGAAGAAAATGCTGTCTAGTCCTGTAACACATTCATAATTATGGGTGTCATTGGTTCTTTCTAAGACTTGTATGGTTATACATGTGTAGAGTTTTCTAAATGGTATCCCACTTAGCTAACCAAAAGTTTGGCAGCAAAAACAAATAGTCACCTAGAGGGGGAAAATGCTTTAACCAACTTCCATAAAGATTATACTGTCAGACACCCAAAGAGGTGGCAGTTCTAATGTCCTCTAAATTTTCTGTAAGTCAGAATCCAGTCAACAACATTTCTCCCACAGAAGCATGGGGTGGGTTTGAACCAACCCCTTTTCAGTTAGCATCGGAACACTATTGACACTGCAGCTCCGTGTGTGTTGCTCAAAGTAGCAGTCAAGAAATCAAACAATGTATTCATTGCATTAAGTGGATCTGCTACACAAGAACTCTTTAAATGGTTGAAGAGTAGAGAAGTCACTTCAAAGATTAAAGTGCACTTGACTCTGATATTTTCAATTATCTCATATGGACACTGAAAAAGAAAGGCTACAGAGAATTGACTAATTGTAATTATGGTATTCATGAAGAATATTGAAATATCAAGGATTGACAGAAGAACAAACAAATTTGTCTTGGGAGAAGAGCCAGAATGCAATCTAGAATTGACGATCGTGACCCTTCACCTCATATACTTTGGACATGTTATCAAGAGAGACCCTCCCTGATGAGGTCATTGTACTGGTTAGAGTTAAGAGGCATGGAAAAGGAGGAAGACTCTCAAGAAGATGGATCCACACAGTGGTTCTGACAATGGACTTTGGTTGCCCACTGTGCTCTTTCTGAATTCTTGATCTTCATTCAAAGCCAGCACTCCCTCTCTGGAAGGACATGATCATCAAGTGGAAGGCAGCATCACTCTGTCCTATGGAAGGTTCTATGGTCTGTGCAGTGTTTACTAAAGTCTTGGGGTGGAACAAACAGCTCACATTCTTGGTTACAAGCCAGAAGTTTGGAAGTTCAAATCGGTGCTACCCCAAAAGCAAAGCTTGGCATTCTATCTTCAAAACCAGCCACTGAAAGCTCCAAGAAGCACAGTTCTATTCTGCCACATGTGATAGTGCTACTTAAAGACAACTGGTTGTAGTATTCATTAGCTTCATTATTGTCATGTATGTCTCAGTCTTCCACTCCACAAAGAGACCCCAAACACATTACCAATGGATCGTAAGTCAATGACTTCGTAGGAAAAGGTAAAGCTACTCTAGAAAGATCTTGAGGCTGTACAACTTTACCACTTTACCGAAGCAGACTGCCATATCTGTTTTCCATAGAGAGGCTGCCAGGTTTGATCCTGGAATCTTTAGGCTAAGAGTCATGTGTTTTTTTTTTTTTTGAGTCACATGTTTTAAGCACTGCACCATCAGAGCTCCACTATCTTTCACAGACTCCATGGAAATAAAGTCCATGCTCGCTATACTGACAACCTCACCCACAACAGTAAGGACAAGTTCTATTCCATAATATGGACTCAATAAATACTTCTGAATGAATATCCATGCCTTCTGGATGGGAGAAATTAATCTATGTGCTGAATGACTGAGTTGGTAAATGAAAGACATGTGTGGAAATAAGAAAAACATGGTGAGAACTACATCAGCTACAAGACCCATGGGGATTTCAGGACAAAAGATTGTCTATGGAATTACAAGAAGCCTCACAAATTGGTCAGTGAGGCGGGCAACCTTCCCCATGAATCTTGCATTTCCTCTTTCAGGCTGCTTGGCAACTAAGTGGTCTTTTAAAATCTGCTATTGAACAACTGTCAATGTTTCAAACAAGTGCATCTAAATCCCAGTGATGGAATTTAGAGTGAATTTGTATCTGGCATCAGAGAATACACGGAAGCAGACAGTTAAGGAAATTGACATTTCCATCATTGATTTCTTTTGTTGTTGTTGTGAGATTTATTTAGTTTAAGGTTCTCTGCAGATTCTATTAAATCCATCAGTTTTATCTTCTTGTATGCATTCATTTATTCTCCAAGAAAGATTGAAGTAGATTACAAAACAAGACCTGGTGGAAGCAGTGGTGATATCAACATCCAGTACCCACTTGCTTTCCTCCTCACTTGGGATGACATTTTCCATTGCTTGAGGCATTTGTGTGAGATATGACCACTGACTTGGCCTCCTCCCCTGAAGCCCAGCTCTTCATTGTTAGTTGAGGAATTGTGACTTGTTTGATATTTTCAACATCCCACCCTTCAATACTATGCTATGCTTTGGACAGACGTTTAGAAGTTTAGAAAATGAAAATAGTCCCATGAACTGCATCTTGGCTTCCAAAAGCAACCTATATAGCAGCAACAAGGGGCCAATGATACATGTCATAAATTAGAAACTAAAAAAGAAACCATGTGAAAAACCACAGGGAGGTAGAAAGTAAGTGAACGCTATTGCTTGTGTTCACTATTGGGTGTGGGTTGAAGTGCTAACCCCAAGGTTAGAAGAATTCATTAGTGAAGCTGGTTTACAAAATACTCCTGAGGGAGAGCTCATTGCTCAGTAAACTTGCTTAAATGATAATTTTTGTTTGGAATGTCATCATTTTGTTACATAATCATTTTATCAAAATGGATTGTTTCTGAGAATTGAAAAAAAAAAGAAATAGTATCACTTCGGAAATATTAAACTCAGGGAGAATCAGTCCCTGCAGAAGGACACCATGACTGCTAAAGTAGAGAGCTATTGAAATAGAAGGAGACTCCCAATGAGATGGATTGACCTAGTGGCTATGAGAATGGGACTCAAAGGTGGCAGCTGTAAAGATGGTAGGATTTAATCGTGTGTTATGGAGGGTACCTATGAATTGGATCCTATTCTAAGGCACCTAACAATAAGAAGAAGCAGATGTGTTGTTTTAGAAATTGTGTATTTTCTGCCTTCCTTCTTTTCCGTGGGTCTGTGGGATTTGTAGTGTGCCTGAGGAGGGCATAGATTGAGCGAGAAGGCAGACTCCATGATATCTCACTTCCAAAACAGGGCAATGCAAATAGGAAAAGGAGGATAGCTAGCATGAATTTAACAGCAAAAGGAACTTAACTTTAAAGCTCTGAAAACTTAACTCGGTATTCTCACTTTGAAATAAGGCCAAGATTCTAAAACATCTGATAGGAAAGGCTGACTATGTATTTTTTATTTTGTTCAATACTTTACAATGAAGAATAAATTCCCAGGGCTTAAAAGAACATATTTTAACAAAAGGTGGAGAAAAAAATAAAATGTAATTCTGAAAAAAATAGAATTCTAGGAAGACATTCTGAATTTTAAAAATGTATGCTTTATAGAAATAAAACCCAGAAGGGGTAGTGGGTTAAATAATTACTAGATAAGTTTCATTGAGAACTTATGGTATGTAAGGCATCATGTAGGCATCCTGGGTATTGGGGTAGAAGTATAACTGCACACTAGGACCTGAGTTCTTTGATCCAAATCCTGCCTTTCCCATGGATTTATGTGTGTATGTGTGTGTGTTGTGGGTTGGGGGGGGGGTTGTTTTGAGGTTCTTTGACCTGGGTTTCTGTCATTAACCATTTTAAAGTCATCCTAAAGGCATAAGTCTTCACTTATTGCCAGATTTCCATGGTTCAGAATATTGAGAGGGGCTGTCATCCTGTCAGAAATAAAAGCTCCTATTATTTCTTGACATGATTGTCCCTAGAGACTCAGGTCATATCTATATGGTGCAAGCGTCTGCGAGTCAATGACAAGAGGTAAGTTTGGTGGCCTAGGCTGAAAGAAAATTGTTTTCGGGTGTCTTTGAGTCAATTCCTATTCACAGCAACTCTAATATAACAAGAGACTCCTGCCCTGTCCTGCATTTATCCTCACATATTGGAGCTGCACATATTGGAGCTGAGCCAACTATGTATCAGTTCATCTCTTTGAAGGACTTCCTCTGCTTTGCCAGGCACAATGTCCTTCTCCATGGACTGGTCTCTGAGACTAGGCATAGCATTATAACTATCTCTCTCATCGCTATCATTCTATAGATTTGATTTTCATGAATTTTTACGGAGTTAGATAGAAATGGAGAGACCAGAAAGGTCAAGGTATTTTCCCAAGGTGGCTATCAGTCCATAATCTCAGTTCAGGGACAACAGTCATAGTGATTGGTCCTGAGATCACTCAGTCCCTTCAAGGATCAGCTCTCTAGGTGGTGAAGTGCTGTTTCAGATTCACTTTGACATTGTTTCCTGAATGTTGGTTGGCCATCACTGTGAGACCTTAGGACAGGCTAGAGTGAATGTGACACACACTGAGGTGTTCTCAAGCCAATGGACAGTCAGGATAAGCCTTAAATAAACTAGCAGATGTCTGGGTCTCATTCTTGATGGACAGAACCAGAGTCTCCTTGGTTGGAGCCTAAATGTCCATGGTAGCAGCAGTCAAGAAACCCAAAGTTGGGGCTGAGCCCGGGTGGCGTAAGTGGCTGAGTGCGGGACTGCAGCCCGTGGGCTTGGCAGTTCGAATCCAGCGGTGGCTCTCAGAAGCAGCACTGGGTTGGGCCCACAACCACCAGAGGCAGTGATGTCCCCGCCCTTCCCCCCCCAAAAAAAAAAAAGAAGCCCAAAGTCATGGTGCATTGGACTAATTTGTGACACCAGTTCTCTTTGCAATACTGGAGAGCAATTCTGCCACTGTCAAGACTTATGTAGGTAGGCCTAGTTCAACCTTTAGAATTTTCAATCACCTAATGTGCATGTGAAAGTTGGATAGTAGATAAAGAAGATCAAAGAAGAATTGATCATTTTGAATGATGGTGTTATAGAAAAATACTGAACACACTGTGGCAGTCATGTGCTTATGTTATTTTTATGATTGAAATGTATGGTTGGAGTCTAGCCTGTTAATCTGGAGATAGCCATTGAGTAGCCAATGAGGCCTCTATGTGGACATGGCTTTCTTCTGAGACTTCTGGGAAATCTCACGATATTTCCCTCGTGAAGATGAGATGTTATCTTCCCCAGTGGTTAGGAATTAGTCTCAGAGATGATGAATCACGGGCAAGACAAGATGGGAGCGTCCAAGAAGCTGGACAAGCTGGCGGAGAGACCACACGGCTTGTCCTGATGGAGCCAGACCTCTGAAGCTGGGGTGACCATATGGAGATCTCTGCCAGCGATGAATTGCCTCTGCCACCACGGGATGCTGTTGATGGACCCTGAGCCCTGGAAACAAGGAGCCATGGGGAGACCCCTGCCAGCGCCGGGATTCTGCAACCACTGACCTGTGATTTCATGAATCAGAAGGAGACATTATAGACTGATTTCGGGCATATGGGTTAATATCGGACTTATGACTTTGAACTGAACTGGGCTCAATGTCCTGTTCCTCTTGTATATAAACCTTTTCCTTATATCTATATGCGTGTCTATGAAATTTGTTCCTCTAGTCTACCCAGACTAACACACACACCATAGATTGACTGAAGACCAAACACAAGTGTCTTGGAACAAGTACTACTAGAGTGTTCCTTGGAAGGGAAACTTTATCTTACATACTTTGAACTTGCTATTAAGTGATGCCAGTCCTTGAAGAAGGACCTCATGCTTGGTGAATTCAAAGATCAGTGAAAAAGAGGAAGCTCTTCAAGAAACTGCACAGACACAATCATGGACTCAAACATAATCATGATTGTGCCGATGGCCCCGGACTCGGTGATGTTTGGTTCTCTTGAGCAGCATGTTGTGATGAGTTCGAACCTATTCCATGGCACCTGGCAAACCAATCACAGTGCCAAGACATATGTGGTGCAGGTTGCTTCTGTCCTCTACCATTCTTTATGAGATATTAGATAAATATATGCTGCGTACAGGAAGTCATTATGTTCTGAATGCCTGGTTCTGTCAACTATGCTCCATTCTCTGCTTGGGATGTCTGAATCCTGCTCTAACCTTATGGGATCATAAAGGTAGATGCACTTGGATGTTGTCTGAACAGATATCATGTGCGGTGTAGCTGTAGTAACTCCCAGCCCGCCATTGAGTTTCGTGAGACGATCTTGGTACTTGTTTATCTCTTCATCTGCTTTTACCATTTACATTCTGCATGTGTTATCACTTAAAAAAGCAAAACAGAATAAATATCACCCTTGTAAGTTGAAGGCAATTGCTTTAGCCAAGATCGACAACAGCTACTTTTTATTGCCTGGAAAGGTCTGGAGAGGCAATACCTTGGACTACATTGGAAGCCCTGGGAACTGTTGCTGGAGGGCCTCTATTTCTTAGCTCTCAATTTCCTCCAACGTACTGTGAGTGCCTTATACTCTCCCTCACCTTGTAACACTGTGTCTCCAACTTTGTGGGGTTTTGTTTGAATTTTTAGTTTCACTGGTACATTACCATTTTTGAAATGCATTTCTAAAATGAACAGATCCTGAAGAAATAATATGACATATATAAGTATACATAGAGACATAAACACAAGGGTTTCAAAAATATTATGGACAATGTATGATTAATGGGAAATTGACTAGAAATTACATTTTTTCATAAAGTACCTTTACCATTTTTGTGTGTTAATTTTCCACATAGATTTGAAAGATCTGTCATTTTGCCTTTTGTCCCTTTGAGAAATTTAATGCTTAAGAGCCAGCTCTTCCTAAGCAGAAGTGGAATGGCTTCTGGTCCAGAAAAAGCTGATAGATACTGCTATGTAAAAATAAGGATACTCTTTTATGGCCAGTTGTTATATTCTTCCTAACCTTTTAAGTTAACATCTCGCATTACCAACCAACTGCCTAGTGGAGTTAATGCTGAGGCAGCCCCCCACATCCTTAAAATTCCCAAGCACCAGTATCATTGAAATTTTAAAAGTAAACTTCCCACGTGGCTCTGTATTTGCAATCCAGACCAGAACCAAGGTAGTGTCCAAAATATCACTGGGCTTCGGTGCTACCCAGTCCGTTCTTACTCAGAGCGAGCCTGTCCCTGCCTTCTCCTGCCTGTCACTCACTTGCTTTGAAAAGCCAAATTCAATGCCACTGAGCCAATGCTGATTCATAGCCACCCTTATAGAAAAGGCTAAAGCTGCCCTACCCCATCTGGGAATTTCTGAAACTAACTGTAAACTGGAGTGAAAAGCCTCATCTTCCTCCTGAGAGCAGTAGGTGCTTTCAAATTGCTGGCCTTTTGTATTGCAGCCCAACTTGTGACCACTAAGCAATCAGAGCTCGAGGTTAGTGCTAAGTCGGATAGACCTTCTAATGTCCACTGATGCCCTTTACTTTTGGGTTAGTTCCCTTGGGTGATATGAATGCGTAAGGGCTTAGCGTTGATGATTCCAATCCACCTAGGAAGAAAGACCTGGCAATCTCCCTTAGAACGGTTATAGACAATGAACAACTGATTGAGTTCCCTTTTACCCTGACACAAATGGAGGTCCCCACAAATCAGAATCTATTTGACCAGTAGGCTCCCTTAGAACCTTTGAACTTTCTCTCTTGTCAGCAATTCACACTCAAAGTCCCATTCCTTCTGGTATCCTTTGAAAGCATTAGATCCTTTTGCCCCAGGAAGCCCCAAATTCCTTATGCACATTTCTCTTTTATTGTTGTTTGTCCCAGAACCATAAGGTGGAGCTAAAAGAAGCCCCAGCCCAAGGCAAATATTCCATACTCTCTCTAAAAACAGAAATATGCTACTGTATTTTTTAGTGTCAAGTCTCCCTTCTAAATAAATAAATACAAATGAAAGTTCTGCTTCGTTGGGCATCTTGCTCCAAATGATAAAATGATACCAGGAGAAGAAGGGGACAAAAAAAAAAGGAATCACTCGAAAAGGTTATTTTGTTCGCAATTCCAGCTGAATGTTTTGTAGTTAAGGTTTACGGCAACCAAGAAAGATTGCAGCCGGTTGGGAATTGTTCATTGCATGCAGGAATTATAAAATGCCTTTCTGTTAGCACATTTATAATAAGCCCTCACCTATCATTATCGAATTTGGGCACTGCCAGGGGTATCTAAATTTAACATGGCAAACAACAGATGAAGGAAACAGCAACCCCTACAGCTTCTCCTGGTGTGAACTGTGATTCATTAAGGGAAAATGAGGGGTGATGGAGAATTGCAGAGCCCAGTAAAAGAAGTGGGCTGAAAATTCAAAACATGGCTGGCTGGCTGGCTGGCTGGATTCAGTGAGTTACTGACATTAAATTGCAGGTTCACTGGTAAAAGGAATGACAAAATGATTGCACAGGAGGAGATATCAAATGCGAGAGACCGTTGGGTGGTACAAATGGTTAAGTCGTTGACTAATAGCTGAAGGTTGGTGGTTCAAATCCAGAGGTGGTTCAGAGGAAAGTCCCGGAGATCTTTTCCTAACAGGTCACAGCCTTGAAACCTGTAGCATGGTCCCCCTCTGCCCTCACTCACGGGGTTCCCATGAGTGAAAAATAGACTGCAGCGACAAACAGCACACTTCATAGGAGAAAGCGTACAGTAAGAAGACATAAAATTTGGCCTTCAGAAATCTTTACTCATTCAGGGCACTATTCTTAGCATATAAAGGATTAACATGGCTTCAGAGACAGGAGAGAAGAAAAAGCTGTTTTATTATTTTAGCACTTTTATTTTTAAATCTGTCCATCCCTCCGACAGAATCCCCAGGAGATGTGATTGCAAAAGGTCCCATGGTCTTTCCTTGCTGCTTATTTAGTCAGTTGTGTGGCAACTGCTCGGGACCCTTTCTGCATTTTAAATGCTCTTACTCTTAATCAAATCATGTTTTGTAACAGTTCATATCCAATTCCAGCCTTTGGTTTTCCTTTGTTTCAGCAGAAAATATTTGTAGCAACTTAATATCTTGAAAATTAGCTCAGAAAAGGTTGCGGTAGCTCAGGTTGCCTTAATATACTCCGTTTGTACACTAGGTATTTGATTCACTACCTTTGGGACCATACAGGAAGAATTCTCCCTACACTTTCAAATATAATGTGACACGGGGTTTGTATCATCACTGGAAATCAGGAAGTAAACATGATTCAGGCCTACATTAAAAGTCATTTTAATAGACTGGCCACATAATTAAATGATTACAACGGTTCTCCCCCTATCTGCGGACCTTCCTTGGGAATGCTAAATGGATTTAAAAGGACTCTTATCAAGTTTCTCTTGATTATTTAAGGAAATATGTTCTACCTGACAAATTTTCCCTCTTCAGTTATAATTCTACAGTCATAGCTGAGTCTTGAGGATGTGTTGGTCCACATGATCATTGTCTGAGACAGACTCGTTTTATTAAATTTGCAGAAATCAATAGTCACGGTGATTCATGTGTGAGAGTGTGAGAAAAATTAGAACAAAAGAATGATTTTGTCTAGTTTCTCATTGAGAACTTCAGAAATCTGGCACAGAAATGGCTGGGTTGGGTCACATATGGATTGAGAGGGGGAAGTAGAGGGACCCTTCAGCAACCTTCCAACCCACAGATTTCTTGTAACCATTTGAAAGAGTAGCAGCTATATGAGTTTGAAGAAACACTTCAAAGACTACACACACACACACACACAGAATGGTCCTAAATTGAACTCACGTCCAGTTCTGGACCTATCTCCATGCATCTGAGGACTAGGGGCAAAGGGTTCACTTCTATGAGACTTGATCTGTGAGCAAAAGTTATGAAAATGAATGCCAAGGCAAAGGTAAACAAGAAGATGTCTATAAAATGCTTACTGATTATTTTTGTCAGTGAGTTTGGTTTGAATTGATACTTTATAAGTAGGCCCAGTGGTGGAGAGATTAAACAATACCAAAAGCTAAACAAAATCTTGGGACTTCGTATCCATCCAGAAGTTCTGTGGGAGAAAGACCTGGGAATCTGCTTCTGTGAAAGATTCCTAACATGGTTCATAAAGGTAATGTTTGATCTCTATATCTTAATTTGGTGAGCAGGTGGGAGGGGGGCTTTAAAGTTTGGGAACAGTTCACCAAGGCACACTTATTGATCTCTCTCCATACAGAGGATAGAAGAATGGTGAAGATTGAGAAACACATGGAAGCAATTAGTTCAATGTGTAAACATTGTGTAAACATCAGTCTCTATCAACTTGAGACAAGAAGAACTAGATGGTGCTCAGATATACTACCAACTGCTCTGAAACAGAATCACAGTGGAAGGTCCTAGGTGAATTGCAAGAAAAATGTGGAACAGAACTAAAAATCATAAAAGAAACCAGATAGAGATTCATGGTACCCCGAAGCCTATGGTCTTTCCTCTTCAGGTCTAGAACTGAATTTACCTTCATACTAGATTAATCAGCCAAGAGGGCAACAACAACAGCAAGGACGTCAATGGCAACAATGATCACGATCTTGTAAACCCACTGGGGCAGTTCTACTGTGTCTTACAGGAGTGCTTTAAGTCAGCATCAAGTCAATGGCAATGTTTTTATTGATTTTTTATTAATGCTGCCTTCCCTACTCTTTAAAAAGAAAAAAAATCTATGCATCAGTTGGAGAAAGAGGACTTTCTTGGGAAAGCCACAGAAAGTTTTTGGGATCCTGATTTAATGCAATCCAAAACTTGTAATTCTTGAGTTTCTAAAGAAAAACAAATGACTTCATCATTTAAGATGTTGAATTCAGAGGAGAGAATGACCTCATCCTGTTTTTGAAAGGAAATTATGCTCATTGGCTAAGAATGTTCACTGACCAATGTTCACCAAGGTTACATTTACATGTTGATATTTTTAAAAAAAGACATGGAGGGAATTGTGTATAATGTTTTCCATGGTTCAATTTTGATTACTAAATGGACTAGTCCATTTAAATTTCAGGCGAATGAGACAAAGAAATTCGCATTGTAGGAAGTTTTTTTTCTCTCTTTTTGCAATAATGGGATGGCAGTTTTAACCAGCTCTCATTTAGAGAATTGCAAATGGAAGCCCTTCTGTTTTATAAATGTAACCTTCTGTCTTTCTGAAGAATCAGGAATACACCTCTCCTTCATTCCATGCCCACAGGCCTTAGGAAACAAGCCTATGTATATTTAAAAGAGTCTTAAATCGACAATTCCAAAACAGTTTCTGCAATACATCAACAAGGATCAGCCAGAAATTCAGACTGGATTCAGATAGATATAGGAGAAGGGATGGCACTGATGACTTCAGAAAGATCTTGGCTGACTATTTCTTCTTTCCTGACTATGCAAAGACATTTAACCTGTGGTGGGATTCAAGTAATTTAGCAACTGGCTCGCTGACCTAAGGACCATTTAGTTTTAACAAAGGTAGACTTAAAGGCAGCTTAATATTCATACAGTTAACATGTAAATAAGAATAATAAAAGAGAAACACAAAACTAGACTATGTTACAAGAATTTAAAAATATTAATGAAAAAATTAGATAATACCTGGTTAAAACAATCCAATGAAACTGTTATTTAAGACATTTCCATTTTCCTTCTTGATTGACATTCTCATTTGCAACATTCCCCACTTTTATCTAAGCATCTTGGGCTGATTTATCCTTAACCATCTTTTCATCAGAGGAAGATGATCCCATTCCTTTAGAGGTAGGCCAATTAGTCAATAGCCATTGTGTTCGATATATTGGTAACAGGTTACTCCTCTTCTCTAAACATATTATGCTCATCTTTGAAATAAAACCCTTCCACTTCTGCTGAACTTAAAGTAATTGTTCTGATAATATTTTTAGCTCTTGGGACACTTTTAGGAATTGCATAGTTCACTCATGGTATCTTGTGGGAATTTGGGGCATAAACAAAAAGCTGAAACAAATGACATTATGTCCCCCTCTGGCTGTTTGGCACTTTTTGTTTTTATGTCATCTATTTGCTTGCTGAAGTAATGCAAGGGAATAAAAATGTAATATTCCATTAAAAACACCGTGAGCATTTTTTTGTTTGGTTGGTTTTTGTGTTGTTGGTTTTTTTGAGAAGGGGAGCATCACTGCCCTCTGGTGGTCATGGGAGCTACCCAGCCTTGCTCCTGGAGAGCTGCTGGATTTGAACCACCAAGTCCGTGGACCGCAGTTCTGCACTCAACCACTACACCACCGGGGCTCAGCCCCTGCACTTTATGAATGATTGAATAAATATGAGGAACATAGTTCTATCTGATGTTTTATACTTATGGGTGAAGTAAGCACTACTTGGAGTGCTTAGAATATACTGACGTGGTCCGGGTGCAGTATAGCACTGATGAGACACACGGCTTTCTGCTAGCTCTTTAATACTTCCTGCCTTGCGCTATCATGACCTCAATTCTACCTTACAGATCTTGCTAGACCAGAAAACACACACTACTATAGATAAGAGCCCACGACACAGGGAATCCAGGATAACCGCCTCAGGGCCAACAATGAGAATAGAGAAACCAGGTGAATAAGAGGGAAGTGGGGGGAGGATGGGGGAAACGATCACAAGAATTGACATATCGCCCCCTCCCAGGGGGTAAAACAACAGAAAAGTGGGTGACGAGTGGCAGAGGGTGTTGTGAGATATGAAAATAATAATCTATAACTTATCAGGGGTTCAGGAGTGGGCAGAACATGGGAGAGGAAGGAAAGAAGATGAGGAGCTGATAGTACGGGCTCAAGTAGAAAGAAAATGTTTTGAAAATGATGATAGCAACGTATGTACAAGTGTTCTTGACACAATAGATGAATATATGGATTGTGATAAGAGATATAAGAACCCCCAATAAAAGTATTTAATTAAAGAAAGAATATACTGATATGAAGATGAAAATTAAGATAAAAGGATAAAGAATGTAAATTTGTGACATTGGCTGCTCAACTCTCCACCTGAGAGAATCTGATTTTAAGTGCCATTTTAACAACCAGTGAACAAAAATCAGCAAAAACTTAGGTTATCTGTTCTGCCAAACCTGTGAAAAGTGGCTGAATGCCATCATTTTATTTCACTATGGGATTCATAACAAACTAGAGATAACATTGTAAAACATGAAAATATTGTGGAACCTGTACACAAATCAGCAAAGAATGGTTTGAGCAGGAAAAAGGGAAATTGCATGATTTTAAATCAGAAAAGGTATGCATTAGGGTCATATACTTTCACCATTATCTATTTATTCCATGTGCCTAGCAGATAGTCCAAGTTGTGGGTCTCTATAAAGGATACATCATCAGGGCTGAAAGAAAACTAAGCACCTATTACGTGTATACAGCGTAACCATGCTAGCTCAAAGCCAAGCGGGCTTGAAGCTCACTGACAAAGACCAAAGACAACTGCTTTCTGTATGTACTACAACTCAACATCAAGAAAACAAAAATCCTCCCAACTGGACCAATAAACAAGATCATGATACAAACAAAACCAACTTACTGCTCTCCGGTCAGTAGTGGGGTTCCATGGCTTTCTAAGACTGTCATTGTTCACAGGAATAGAAGTTTTTCTCTCACAGGAACACTGGTAGTTTCAAACCGCAGACCAATGTGTTACCACTGCACCAGCAAGCATGAAAGATTCAAGTGGTCATGTGTTTCATTTTATCACAAATTCAAGTTATTATGATTCTTGTTATATGATGCATTGGGGTGCATTAAGGATAAATTTATACTGTTTTAAAATTGCTAAAAGTACTCTCACATATATAAGACCCCCAAAGAGACTATTTCTAATAAATCAGTTCTGAATATGATTCATAATACCCCTGTAGCATAGAGTAGAACTGCCTGATCTACTAACTCTCAAAGACTCAAAGACTAACTTGCATGGAAGCAGCCTGCCACATCGTTTTCCCCATGAGAAGCTAGTGAATTTAAACCACCAACATTTTGGTTAGCAGCTTAGCACCTAACCACTGTAGCACGTGGCCTTCTTCATATGCACATAATTTTTCCTAATAAGTGTTTATAACTCTTTCTCTGCAATCCATCATTGCTAGAAATATTGATATCAAACCTATCTTGGAACATATACTGATATAGGAAAAGTGAAATGAGCTCTCCACAGCAGATTTCTCTATATTTCCTTGGCAAATGCAAAATGAGAATAATTGTTCAACGTGCACAGAAATTCTGCCTCCTGACAAAATATGTGAATCTTGAAGACATTTGAGATCCAGAATTAATTCTAGTTTAGGAATATACCTTTCATCTCCTCTCTGGGCAAAATATTGAGTAGCATCTATGAAAAATGTCTTCTTTGGAATAAAACAATGTCTAAAATGCGCAGCACTTTCCCACTTGGTGCTTTGCGGGATGGACATTTACAAGGAGTGACAGACTTGCCCTTCAATGTAGTCATGGTGAGTGGTAAACACTCCAGACCATACCCACTGTCCTGGAGCTGATGCCGACTCCTAGCTCCCCTATGGGGTTAGTAGAACTGCCCACCAGGATTTCACGAGAATTAAAAAGTCCCATCTTTCTCCCACGAGGAACGATAAGATGTGTTCAATGCCACCACTCATACATAGCCTTCATCCCCACTACTGAAAGCATCTCCCTCACCCTTTCTGTGCATTCCTCACCACTGACACACAGGCAGCACCATTGCACATTTTGTAAACATTGATCCATATTGTGCTAGTCTAGAATTCCATGTAGAAGAATTTTACAGTCTATTTCTACCTGGCATTTTCCTTAATGCTCTTGTGATACACCCCCATTCTATAGTACCTCCATGCTTTTTGTTTCTTTCTTTTTAATAAGAACTGCTTCATTGGATGGATACACCACACTTTTCAGTTCTTCTTCTTCTTCCGTCCTGCCACTGATGTACAAAAGGTTTACCCCCAATTTTGTACTATTATGAATAATGTCACTATCAGGGTTCTTAACTCTTCATCTTGGGACTGTGTTTGCTCTTGGGTAAAAATGCCTGAATGTGGAGTTTCTGGGCCTCAAATTTGACAGGTATGTGCTATCTATCCAAAAATGTACTTAATTGTATTTTTAAATAGTTGTATAATGACACACTTTCAACAGTGATGTATAGGAGTTCCAGCTGTTGTGTGTGTGTGTGTGTGTGTGTTTTCCAAATGAATTTCAACCACTCTGGAATGTATCTTGTGGTATCTCCTGTACATTTAGTTTTTTTTATTTCTCTAATGACTAATGATGCTGAGCACTTATCAAAAATATGAATTGGCCAGGTCTCATTTCTTCCTTTGTGCAATATTTGTTTCTGCATTCATTATGGACCTGTCTTTCCATTACTGAGTTGTAGGATTTCCTCATATATTCTGGATCTATTCCCTCAGTTGTGGCATGAATATGAGATTTTATAACAATATCTTTTGATAGACAGAACTCCAATTTACCTTTTTTTTTCTTTTTTCCCGGTGTGCTTGATGTTTCTCTGCTCTAAAAACACCTTTGTCGATCCTGAATTCATGAAGCTTTTCCTTATGCTTTATTTGTGGAGGCTTAATAGTTTAGCCTTTCTGCTTCGGTCCAGAGATAATGTTGATTTAAAGTTTGTTTGGGAAGTGAGATATGCATTGAGTTTTTATTCTATATGGTTGCCCCATGATTTTAGCATCATTTGTTGAGAGATTTCTTTTTGTATTTCCTCAATGGCATGTTTGGACATTTTTGCCTCAAATCAATCATACGCTTATGCATCAGTTCAGGACTCTACTGGGACTTATTGATTCATTTCTCCACCTTTGTGCACAAACCACACTAGCTTGGCAAGTGTTGCATTTGGACCATTTTGAACAAAGGCAAGTAAAAGTCTGTGCTATTAAAGATTTCTTGGTACTCCTGGGTCCCTTTTATTTATATATGAATTTTAGGCTCTATTTGGTAAATTAATAAGTAAATCTATTTGGAATATTTAAAAATATATCTGCTGAATTTTGGTTTGTGCTAAGGAATTTTTACCTGACTTTTGAGATAATAGCTTAAGAGTACTGAGCCTTAAAACTATAAATACAGCATATCTCTTCATTTAATTAGTTCATATTGTCTTTATCTCTTGTTCTCAGAAATTCTCTGTTAACAATGAAATTGCAACTTTACTCTAGTTTTTAAATGCTTCCTCCCCCCACTATCAGGATGCCAATTCTACCTTACGAATTCAGAGGATGTACAAAGGTACACATAGGAACTAGAAACCTAGAACCAGAATCCAGGGCACATGATTCCTTCAGGACCAGTGGTGAGAGTGGCAATTTGGGGAGGGAAGGTGAGGTAGAAAGTGGGAGCTTATTATAAGAATCTACATATAACCTCCTCCTTGGGCGATGGACAAGAGAAATGTTGGTGAAGGAAGATGTCAGACAGTGCAAGATATGACAAAATAATAATAATCATTTATAAATTATCAAGGATTTATAAGGAAGGGATATAGTGGGGAGGGAAGGGGAGAATGAGGAGCTGATACCAAAGGCTCAAGTAGAAATAAATTGTTTTGAGAATGATGATGGCAACAAATATACAAATTGACACAATGGATGGATGGATGGATTATAATAAGAGTTGTATGAGCCCCCAATTAAAATTATTTTTTAGAAAAGAAATACTTTGTTGTCTTTAGTAAAGGGTTCTAATACAGCTTCCATAAATTTAACCCTTATCTATTTTATGCTATTATTAAAATATTATTACTGCTATTTTAGAAAGTTGGTTCTGATCTTTACTGCACAATTTAGAAATGTTAACTTCGTGCTGAACATTGGTGTTGAATCTTGCCATCTTGAGAGCCAGTTGAAACAAATTGCTGTCAAGTTGACTCTGACTCATAGAGGCCACTGGTGTGTCTCTTTTTCATGTGTGTTCCATATAGAACTCTTCTCCAGAGGGTGTCCAGAGGTTAATTTGGGGAGTATATTGTGAAACCTTTTGGCCAAGATGTCTCTGTGTTGACTTTGTAGGTATCAGTTTTCTGAGTTACATATCTGCACCACTCAGGAACTTCTGATATCTTAGTAACTTCCATTTCTAGACATACTAAATAATCCTGGTGTCATAGAGGGTTAATCATTAGGATGCTACCCAGAACCTTAGCAGTCAAAATCACCAGTCATTCCACAGGAGAAAAACAAAGCCTGTAACAATTTGCAATCTCATGAACCTGCAGGACCAACTCTCCTCCGCCCCATGGGGGAACTGTGAGTCAGAATGGACTCAAAGGCAGTAGGTTGGGTTTTGAAGGGCTACTAGTTTTAGGTTAGGGCAGCAGTACCTAACCTGTGGGTTGCAGCCACTTTGGGGGTCAAATAACTCTTTCACAGGAGTTGCCTGATTCATAATAGTGGCAAAATGACACTTATGAAGTAGCAACGAAAATAATTTTATGGTTGGGCATCACCATAACATGAGGAACTGTGTTACAGTGTCACAGCATTAGGAAGGTTGAAAGCCACTGGGTTAGAGTTACATAAACAATCATGCCATCTGGAAACAAAAATACTTGTACATAGTGTTTTCCAAGTGCTGCAATTCTCATTTCATGTAATTAGTTGCATGTGCATACATTTATTTGTTGTATTGCATGGGCTAGTGCCTCAAGTATATAATGTTGAAGACAATGATGAGAAGAGTTATGTCTAGATTGTTTCCAATCTTACAGAAAACTTACTCTGTGCCTTTTCCGTATATTTCTACTATGAAGATTGGAGAAGTATTCAATTTGTTACTTGTTGACTTATGTCACCTGCATGTTGCACTGCTATAAATGTTTTCTTAATCTGTTGTTTTGACTGCATGACTTTTACCCTTTCTTCTGATAATGAAGTGGATTTAAATGATCAGCTAATGTATGCTATACAGATTTCTGATTTCATAAAGTCCTAGAAGGTAAGTCTGACACCTATTATCACATTACTCTGTCAAGGTTAAAATGAGAAATCTCTTATCTACTCTTCAGTGTGTGAAATATTCTTTAGGACTTGACCACTGAGCATTTAGTACGAACAATAACAACAGCAGCGTCAATAATTACTGAATCTAGGATCTTTACTTACAAAGTTAATTCAATAATGATTGTAGCCTCATCGGGGAGATTTTAATTCTTCTGTGGAAATGTGGATATAGAGACAGCACTTAGAGTAAGTATCCTGTTTGACAAAACATTGCTTGGAGATATAACAACTAGCCTTGGAGTCTTCTTTTCTTCAAAAGATAATTAATCCAACACTATGTAATCCTGTCATTTGTTGGTTTTATCCCCAAAGTGCCTTGCATCTCTCCTCAACTGACCTCCATTGTCCTTGGGAGGGGCCCTTGTTGCCCACACACAGTGAATCTAGGTAAAACAGAAGGAAGCACTGGTTCCAGCATCACCTTCATAGTCGTTCTCTCTGAGCCCATTGTTGCAGTCCCACTGTCAGTCCATTTCCTTGAGGATATTTCCCTTTTTCATTTACACTCTACCTGCACAGTGTTCCTTTCCAGTGCTTGGTCCCTTTTGATATGCAGTTTACAGTGCATGAGATGGAGTCTTGCCCTCTGTGACAGGTTTTGTGTCAAATGCTTTTACAGATTCCTTTCCAAGTCTTACAATTTTATTTCATTTAATCAATTTGACTGGGCCGAGATCTTCAGGAATTTGGAAGTAAAGCCTCCCCACGCCAACCCAAGAAAGTGAACAAACACGTTGCTGCAAGCAGTTGTGGGCATGTTAGGGGGGAGGGATGCTCCTTACCCAACTCACAGTCTAAAGATGTAACCATGGGCATCTGCCCTATTTCAGATCTCTAAATGGGTGCTTGATTGTGCTTCTTGTTGATGTGGATCCTGCATTTGTTTCACCCACCTCTGCTTCTTTGGACTTGACACAATGACGCTCTATATTGCCTACAGACTAGGGAGCTACCATAGGCTTTCCATATTGCCTACCACCTGCGGGACCCTCCACAGCCTAATATGAATTCTGCCACAAAATCCTTGTATCAACCAGCTGATTTCTTCCTGTGCTAGCCTCCTGTTTTGTCTTCCTGGTTCTCCATTCTGGCAGCTATGTGATTCAGTAAAGCTTAACATCTCCAACTTAACCTCTAACACAGGGACTTGAATCAGATTGCACTTGACTCATTCTACAGCTGTGTAAACCACTTTTTCAATAATATATGTCTTTATATATCATTGGTTTTGCTTTTCTAAAGAACAGATGAATACGCCATCATTGCTGATTTCAGTAGTGAAAACTATTTAGGATAATTCAATGGATACCTACTGTGTGTAAGACATTATCAAGGAAGTTGTGTTACTCTCTAGCACTGAAATTAAAAATCAATGCTTGAATATGGTCTTTCTTCTGAAACTATCTTGAGCTATGTTTCCTTCATGCTGGGTACATTAATTCTTGTTGCAGACAGACTTTGTATCAGAATACCTGCCCATGTTCTGAGTTTGACAGTCCAAACCCTCATTTTTCATTTCTAAACCTTGACTTATAGATAACATGAAATATGTATGGATGTTTTACACAGCTCAGCCGTGGTTGTGTATAAGGAGATGCATTCTATCAAAAAGATATTGTCTCACTCAGAAAGGTGCAAAATCTATACATGGCAAGACACAACCTCCCATTTTTTCCAAGGCTTCTTATTTGGAGATGGTTCAAGATGGATGTGAAACATCCATTTGACTTTAAAAGGTGATAATTAGGAAAGAATATATAGGGATACATCTTCCATGGGATAAAATTCACTACGAAACAGCAGCTAAATGGTTTAGTTCAGCAATTCAGCAAAGACTAAGCACATGCTTCCTGCTTTGCATTAATCACTTAATATCATATTATGTTGGCCTACTATGTGCCAAGGACTGTGCTCAGCATTTGCAAACACAGTGATAAAAAGATGAATATGCTCTACTGGCTCAAGGAGCTTAAATCTTGTGAATCTTTTGCACAAAGCTGTCTTCCTAGACAGTTTTATCAAGTTGATGATAGTCATGGTCATGGAGGTAATATAAATATTGCTAGCACTTAACAGGTTTCTACTGGATTCCAGACCCTATGTTAATAGTATAGCTCAGTTAAATATCACTTCAGAGTTAGGGACATTGAGGCACACATATAAATAAAAATAAGTATAAATATATGTTTGAGGCCAACTTTCTTATGTAGCAGAGCTGATTCACTGAATCAGATTCTGTCCTCTTTCACCACGGTGTTTTAAGTCCTTCATAAATAAAATCTGTTAGAGGAAAACAAAGCACCCTTTTGATGTGATGGCTTAGTGCCCAGTTGCTAACCAAAAAGTTATTCGAACTTCCCCAGCAGTTCTACAGGAAGAAAATTGGGAGATCTAGGTAGGAGAGACTTACCAGCACCCCCAAAAAATAACAGCAAAGAAGGCATCTGAATAGTCTAGAATGCATGCTATCTATTATAATTTTTGCTAAAAATACCTAGTAAGGTATCTTTGCTTTAGAATATTATTTCCGGGCTGAGCCCTGGTGGCGTAGTGGTTGTGCGCGGGACTGTGGCCCACTGGGACGGAGGTTCAATTCCAGCAGTGGGGCTGGGCCTCCTACTTCCACCACCGGAGAGCAGTGATGCCCACCCCCCAAAAAAAGAAAAAAGATTATTATTTCCCCCTACCTCTCAGCAGCTTATCTTTTGTTTTATATTCTTTCTTTCAGCATAATACCATTCAACAATCTCTCAATACATGAAGAATATAATCCAACTTTTATCAAACAGCCTTTCATAAAATGTCCTTCATCTATCTACTTGTATGAACCATCAGGGAATTTTCCTTTTGCTCACTGAACAAGGGTCACCACACTCTTCTCTGGCTTCCTCCCAAGCACTAATATTTCTTGCCCTCTTGGCACCTGAGGCTCCATTTGCCAGGAATACTTGACCTCCCAATCTAAGGTCTCAGTTCCCAAGTCCTCTCTCTGGTGAGGTTTTCTAGAGTCACTTGCTAGAGCACCCACTCTCACCCCACTCATCCACCTTCCATCAATACTTTACTTTGGTTTAATTTTATGGCATTTGCTATGCCAAAAGCTATGCCACCAGTGTTTCAAATACCAGAGCAAGATTACATGTGGCGGACAGGTTTCAAGCAAGTCTTCATACTAATACAAACAAGGGAGAAAAGTCTGATGGTTCATTACCAAACATTTATGAGTGGGACCTTTACCCCAAACAAACAAATTCACTGCCATCAAGTCCATGCCGACTCATCGTGACCCAATAGGACAAGGGAAAACTTCCCCTGTGAATTTACTGTAATAGGGCAGGAGATAGAAAGCCCATCTTGGGGGTTGTGAACTGCTGATCTTGTGGATTTTGACCCAATGCATAACTGGTATGCCACCATGGCTCCGCAGTGAAAACCTTAGGGATCATAATATTAGAATATTGTTGAGTAGAGTGCTGAGAGGTTAGTGCCCTCAGTTGGAAGGCACAATGAGCCCAAGTAAGCCAGCGATGATGACAATGGTGCAACCCTGGGCAGCACTTTGGAGTGTTGTATATAGGAAGGCCTTGAGTAGGATCTGACTCAGTGATGGCTTTACTCATTCATTGCTGGGCTTAATGATGTCTATACATAAGCTTCATGGGAACCGGGGCTTCGATTACCTTAGCAACCACGTAATCCTAATTCCAGTACATGGCACAGAAAACATGCTTAATATGCATTTTTGGATGGAATGAATAAATGAATGGTTGAGTGGTACCTAGGGCACTCAGCGTATTGTCGCTTCCCTGCCTGCCTCATCCTGCGACCAGCTGTTCCTCTTTTCTAATGCACAGCGAGTGCATATTCCGTCAGTAAAAGGCAGAACACTGGCTGCCACCCAAGATGTGTGCAACTCTAAAAGCATCCCTGAATACCTCCTAGGAATTCAATTAACCCAGAAATGTTTGGTTTCCTAAAATGTCAAGGTGAAAGTGCCAAACCCCACACAACTGTTTGTCTACAATCCCAGGAAAGGTAGCCGCTATACTTCTCCATTGACACATGAAATGAGGGGCTGTAAGGCCTGGATGTTTTCTTACATGTGAGTATATCAACCTGCTGAGACTGGGGTCCTCATCCAGTCTATCGACGTCAGCACTACTAACACAAATCACCCACAGAGAGGGCCAGGAGGCAAGCATGCAAGTCACCACTCTGGATCTCAGAAAGTCCTTAAAACCACCCAGGTTGTATGGAGGAATGCAATTCAAGGGAAATAGAAGATGCCAAGGAGAAAATCTGTAGGAACAAAATTACTTTGGCCATGAACTGCATTTGTTGTTGTTGTTGTTTGTTTGATTCCCAAACTGTAGGTCAACCAGGCCAAGCAATTTATACTAGTTCCATAAATGATATTACTTGCATTCTAACATACTAACACTTTGACCCAATCAAGATTTCCCAACATGAATATGACACTATTGATTCTAAAATAAATTCCAGGAATATGATTTTATTAGTTTAGTAAATAAAATATTTACATGCATTATATTATTGACTTTTTACTTTTTTCTTTTTTTTTGGTTTGTTTTTTGTTTTTGTTTTTTTTGGGGGGAGGCATCACTGCTCTCCGGTGGTGGGAGTAGGAGGCCCAGCCCCACTGCTGGAATTGAATCTCCGTCCCAGTGAGCCGCAGTCCCGCGCACAACCACTACGCCACCGGGCTCAGCCCCGACTTTTTTCAACAGCATGTTTTTCCAATTTATTTTAAATTTTGGAATCCTTGCTAATGCATTAGAAGTTTCAAAATAGCACACAGAGGTTGTCTGGTACCATTACTGACTCCTCTTCCAATGGTGACTATTACGTATTACGTGCATTGGTCAGGCCATGATATTGAAGACATCTATACCAAATTTATAGCAAGGAATTGGCTCACAATGTTTTAGAAAAAGCTAAGTTCAGTCCAGGCCATTTCAGGTTTATGGGCCCGATGTTAAGCTGGAGGCTTTTCCTGAATCACATGGATGCTGGAGTTGTGAACGCAGGAAGCAGGAAGGTAAAGCAAGGAGGTCATCGCTGGCAGATGCACAGGTAAGTAAGTCAATATCGGCAGGTCAGATGTTAGGCTCTACTGACTCCCGGGGTTGATAATGCCACATTAAGTCCTAGAGCAGGGCTTCCAAGACACCCTTTAACATTTCATTTTCTATAATTTCATTTTGTTTTGAGAGTGTCATCAGTTTGGGTCTTATTTTACCTATTAGATTTTCAGCCCATGTAATACCAGGACTCTGAAATACTCCAGATCTCCATGATAGCCAGCATACTTGTAGACATATAGACAGTGTTTTGGTATTTTTTTTCTCCAATAATATATGTTCTTGTTTTATAGTGGTTTTGTTGGGGGCTCTTACAAATCATAACATTCCATACATCATTTGTATCAAGCATTTTCATATACATGTTGTCATCTTCATTTCCAAACTATTTTCTACTTGAGCCCTTGGTATAGGGTCCTCTTTCTCCCTCCTTTATTTTTTTGATCTAAATCATTTTATTGGCATTACCTAGAGTAGTGGTTCTCAACCGTCCCAATGTTGCAATGCTGTAATAGAGTTGTGATATGGCATGACCAAATATTTTATGTTTTCACAATTTGGGAGTGGTCTGTTATTGATATCTACTGTGTGAAAAAAAAAAACAACAACTAGGAATGCTGCTAACCACGTGTGTCACTTGTGATGACCCCCCCAGTCAGAAAATTATTTTCGTTGCTACTTCATAACTGTTATTTTGCAAGTTTTATGAATCAGTTGACCCCTGTGAAAGGATTGTTCAACCCCAAAGGGGTTGTGACCCACAGGTTGAGAACTACTGGTCTAGACAAATGTGCTCAGAGAACAGCAATTCCCCTTAGGCCTGAAACCCAGCATGCTTAGAACTCATTGTTATGCAGTTGGAATTAGGAAAATTGTTTCTCTGGTGTACTTGACCTTTTCTGCTCTTGATTATGCCTTCTGTAAATAAATAACCAAAATTTGTGTTATAAAAATATCACATAAGATACAATGTAATTAAGCTTAAGAAGAAAAAAAAATAGCGCATAGCCCAATAACCTGTAGAGTCACCGTTTTATATATTTTGCAAGACCTCTGTTTTTCATAGCACAAGATAGCGATCATGCTAAATGTATAAAGCCTCATGTTTTAGGAAATATAACTTGTGTTGAATCTCTTAATCATTCAGTCACTTCACAAATATTGCATGAGTCTCAGTGCTGGGGTCATGTCCATGAACCAAACAGAGAGTCCACAATTCTGATCAGTGGACTTTAATATAATTTAATCCACAGAGATAATTAGCCCCCATTTGGCATGACCAAATATTTTATGTTTTCACAATTTGGGAGTGGTCTGTTATTGATATCTACTGTGTCAAAAAAAAAAAACTAGGAATGCTGCTAACCACTTGTGTTCGGCAGGGTTCTCTAGAGAAACAAAACCAGGACACTTATGAATTATAAATATATATATATACATATGGATAAGTTTATACAGTAAGAAGGAATATTATACAGCAGTATAGAGGGCTCAGTTCAATGAACTTTTGAGGAACAGTTAGTACCCTGAAGGGGTTTAGGTCCACAGTCAAGTAAGCAGACATTGTAGTCTTACCTCAGGCTAAACGGGCAGTGTTTGCCTGCACGTGGCAGACAGCAGGGTGGGTCAGCAACAGTCAGCATCAATCATTAGCATGGGAGCTTAGCTAAGCAGGCCTGGGTGGGACATCAAACTCGGGCAAAGCAAGGTGGAAGGATCCAGAGTGTCAAGCTCAAATTCACGTGATTCGCCAGCAGCATGGCGAAGCAGGTCTCAAAAGGAGACTCACACTCTAGCGACAGGATCTACACTTTGGCTTGGTCCACAGGTAGTGCAGCACACAGGTTGAGGCAGAGAACTAGCTAAAACAGCACTGTACTGAAGCTATATTACCAGAGAGCAAGACATAAGGGAACTGGTCTTGAACAGCCATTTACCCCTTTGTCCTCCAATCAAACTACTAGGTTGGCTCAATACACCTAACTATCACACCACCTTTTAGGATCATAGGACAGTCCATTGCACAACACTTATCTGGTCCAAAATATCAACAGCACAGAGGTTGAGAAATACTGCTCTACTTGGAGATGTACATACTTCCAGTGAAACCCAAGCACCCTTAGAATGCTGTCCTGCCTGTGTAAACACCCTAGTGTGTTTAGGAATGGTGCTAAGAAATCCACTGCCATCACTATCTTTGTGAATGTTCTGAAATCAAAAGAGTGCAGGTTATAAATTATGCCATAAGTGAAAGCAAGAGCAATAATGAAAGGGACCTCCTGACCACAAAGAACAAATTAAGGAAGACAAATGGACAGAAAGACCTATGAAGACTCCAGATATTTTAGTAGTTATCATCTGACTTCTTCTCGTTATACTGGACTCTGAACCTGAGAGAAAGCAGGGACATTGCTTAAAAATGAACAGGAAGGAAGTACACTTTCATAAAGGAAGCATAACGCAGGGTCTGTTTCTGTTATTACTATGTCTTTTGTTTTCATTTCCTTCAGTTAAAAAAATAATAAAAAAGTAAGCATTGAGCTGAACATAAAAATCAATATTTTGAATTTTTTTGAAGGAAAAGTCAGTTATTTCATTTACACTTTGAACATATTATATTTTGTTTGACCTAGAAAAGGGTTGAATAATTTTACAGAGGACATGTTGAAAGCTAGAGAGATGACCTATGCCTATTAGGAACATCAATACCGTGCCAGGTAATAAATAGTCTTATTAGTAGTATATAGTATAGTATTCATATGTGCCTAAACTTAATCCTGAGGCCCCTGGTCCCCTTTTTCTTTCTTTCTTTCTTTTTCTTTTTTTTTTTGCTAAGGAGAGGAGGGGAAGGTAGATGAAGAAGACAAACGAATGTTATCAAAATAGAAATTCATCACAATCACTCCTTCCAGGAATTATTCCTTTTTTTATTTCTTTTGCTGTCACCACAGGTGATTCTTAAATTGTTTTTATTGATTTCAAAACATTTTATCACGCGCAATTTAGAAATATGTGAACTGTTGCTGACAATTGTTATGAATATGGGAAATCACCATCAAAATTTAATAACAGGCTGTTGGTGGGAGTGGGAGGAGCTGCTATATCATGTTCTTTTGTGTCAAAGAAAACACCTGTGTTTTACTGGAAAATGATCTCATTTAATTATGGGATTGAACAAATAGACTTCATAAAATTGCATGTAGATGGGTGATTTGAATACTTCACAAGCATAAGCCATCAAGACATATTCTCCCGTTTCCACTTCACTTTGTGATGGAAGGCACCAAACTGTTGTTTGTTTGTTTATTAAGAGGTATACACTATGACCTTTTATATCCTTTACACTTGAGAAATGTCTATATATTTACAATGGAAATCACTAGCATGAGACTCTCTTCAATGGGCTTTTTTTTTTTCTAGGAAAAAAAAAGAAACATTTTTAGAGCACCTTTTAAGACACTTTCATGGTACAGCCCATACATATCCCATCATGTAAACAATATTCTGGAAGATTCATAGTCATGTACTGTGGATGTTGTAGCATGTGCCTTTGTCAGAGGACTCATTTCTCTAAGTATAATGGAAAAAAGGAAATAGAAGATGGGAAGGATAATATCAATTTCTTGCATTGTAAATTCATATAAACTAGAGCAAGTACAAATGTTTAGTACATGAATGGGGAGTGCCAGAGATGAGCCACTCTACTTTAGAACAAATTTGTAGAATGTTTGAATTGATGCTACCACTCCGTTGGTACCCAAGTCGAGTAGAGAGAGGGTGTGAATGGTGAAGCAGGTCTAAGAAAACTTCAGCCAGGTCTCAAATGAAGCAAGATAAAGTACTTGTATACTTTTGTTGTGCTTTATAATTTGTTATTTTCTGTTCTTTTAAAAATGATAACCGAGTATCAAATAGGGACTTGTTGCTGTTGGATTCTGTTGAGTCGATTTTTACTCATAGTGACCTCAAGTGACAGAGAAGATTTTCAGCATAAGATTTTCTAGAATGTCGTCATTCCAGGAACAAAACACGAGGTCTTATTTCCATGGGGCTACTGGGGGGATGGGTTTGAATAAACAACCTTTACTGGCAACCACGTGCCTAGCTATTGTATCAACACAGCTCTAAAATAGAGACTATGCCTTCTTTAATTTGTCAGCTGCTCCATATGTACTTTTCATCAGAAACATTGGGTGCATATTGGGTATTTCCACTGTCTTTGTTCCCGTATCCTCTCTGTATGTCTTGGGTATCATATTATGCATGACTGTAGCTCAGTGTAAGTAGTCTTGTGGCAGAGCCGGGAACCTGGGAATATTCTTAGGCTATGGTTCTCTTCATTTATGGAAACAGTGATTGCCACAGCTAGCAAGGTGGCATCCTTTCTTGAGTGCCATGATAAGATCTTTTCCTTTCAGTTATCTCTGTACTGGGGTGCTTGTCTACTTGTTTACCTTTGGTAGCTTTCCACAAGAGCTGATTTCAAACTGAAGATAGAACCCCAAATCCAACTCACTGTCATGGAATCATAGTGACCTTTTCTGAAAGGGTAGAACTGCCCCTGTGAGTTTCCAAGACATTCATTATTTTTTAAAAATAATGATTTTAATCTATTATTAATTGAGAGTTAATCCAAATATCATAGTTATCTTGTGCCAAGCACTATTGTACAATTGCTACCAGAATCAGCTTCCAAATATTATTTTTCTTCCTGAATGCCTTGACATTAATTCTTTACAGAAGTAGAAAATCTTGTCCCTTTTTCTTGGAGTGGCTGCTGGTTTTGAACTACAGATTTTGTGCTTAGCAGCCCAACATGTAATCGTTACACCAACAGGACTCCTAAACAGAAGGCATCCTTATCTCTTTTTAATGAAGCCACCTTGAACAGAGAGATTCTTCATCAGTCACTGAGTAATTCAGCAATTAGTGGGAGGTTTCTGGGAGACCACATCCACAAATTATGTCCACTTCACAAGACTCTGAAATCTTTGTTCAACTTTGTGTCTTGCCCAGAATGGTATGTGGTAGGACTTTCAGAATCTTTGCTAAAAAAGAAAAGATGACATTGTTTTAGCACAATGCTTATAATGCTAGAAAGTCTTGACTTCAAGGTAATATTTTAAATTCTTGTTTTGTTTGCTTCTATTCCAGCTAGATCTTCAATAAACATCTGACTGATGGACAGTTAGTAGGAGGTAACTTCTAATTTGAAAACAAACTTTAATTTAACCTCCATGCTGCTGAAATAAAGTATTAGTGCTCACTCAATAATTACATTTAATTGTTCTGAGGATTTAAATGCTACGCTGACATGAAATATTTTAAACTGTGTATATTTCAGTACTTTAAATCTACTCCAGAGAACAGATATATTTAATCAGTTTGTAATATACTTTGGGAGGTAAGCAATTTAGAATTCCAGTTGTTTATACTTGAAAATGGAAGCAAAAACTAACATAACTTTTCTTTGTTTGAAATTCTCATTTTTTTAAATAAGATTCTCTATTTTTTTCTTTTCCCCCCAGATCTGAGATTGAATTTCTATGTCTACCAATCATAACTTTTGAACTTATTAAATCTTTCCTCTACGTCAAGCATGTTGTCAGCCTATTTACATGCATGAAAAATAGATTTCAACATGATATTTCAATGAGATGAATTATCACTCTTTTTAAAAGTAAAGAAGTAGATTCTAAGAAAGCATGATCATTACTACTTTTGTCTGAGTGACATAATTTGGGTCTCTGTAATTATCACTTCATCAGCCTCTCCCCTAAAAAAGAGGTATGACCTATGTTGGGATGATGGTAAGATCCTTTTTAAAGACATATACCCAAGCTGTGCCAAATAGATCTGCAGCCTTCTGTTATTCTAAATCAGTAGTTTTCCACCTTCCTAATGCCTCAATTCTTTAATACAGTTCCTCCTGTGGTGGTGACTCATTCACCCCAACCTTAAAGTTATTTTCATTGCTGCTTCATAACTGTATTTTTTCTACTGTTATAAATTGGGCAACTCTTGTGAAAGGAAGGTTTGATTCCAAAAGGAGTCATGACCCACAGGTTGAGAATCGTGGTTCTGGATGCTGCTAGTGAGAAAGTCTTCTCCCACAAGATTGGGCCATAGACCTAACAATAAGTGAAGCTGATATGGACTACAGCCATGTATCCTGCTACAAGGACAAAACACCAAACAGTCACAAGAAATGAGAGGCATGAGTGGATTGCTAATGATTATGAGTATTCAAATCCAGAATCTCACTATGCACCTCATTTGGGCTTTATAGTCCTTTCTAATGATAATACATTATGCATTGTAATTTGGCCAACATCAACCTCTACCCACTAGATATCAATAACCTATCTCCCACTCTTTAGTCATGATTGCAAAAATACTCTCAACCACTTCTAAGTGTCTCCTGAGAAGGAAAATTGATCACAGATGAAGGCAAGTGAGTCCTATGAGGATTCCATCTACTATTTTATTTGTCAATAATGTGAGCAATGATATTTTTCCATTTGCTTAAACTAATTTGAGTTTGCTTTTATAGATAACAATCAAGGAATCTTGATTAATAAAAAAGTTCGAGAACTTTTTGAAGGTCACTGAAATGGAGCAGTGCTGTAAGGTTCTGAGTGTTTACCATGAGGAAAGTAACAGTTCTGTCAAGGGAAGAAGATATTCATGGCCAAAAGCAGTAGAAGGAGCATAATGGAGAGCACTTATTTTTCTAGATGAGTGACCCATGTAACGTGCCAACCAAGGTATTTTTACAAGTTCAGGTACTTTTAGGAAATGATTTGTTAGACAAACAAAACCACTTCATATTTTTACCACAACATTGCTCAAAGATTTTACTATGACAAAGGAAACCAACACTTACTGCCATTGAGTTGATTTTGATTCATAGTGACCCTTCACTCAGAGTAGAACTGTCCCTGTAGGTTTCTGAGCCTATTAATCTTTGTAGGATTAAAAAATGCCCACCGTTCTTCCTCCCTCGGAGCAGTTAGTGGTTTGGAACTCCTGACTTTGTGATTAGCAGCCTGACTAGTAACCCTTGTACTATAGGGGCTCCTTTCTAACTTGATAATGTGCTTTAGTAGTCTCTACCAATTTCTCAAGTTCATTCAATCTGTTATTTTTAACAACAGCGGTGAGTATCTATCAGACTAACATTCTGCAGAATCCAATAGGGTAAAATAAATGGTCTACTAACTCAAAGGACAGAGTAGTGCTGAAGGGATGGAGTGGGAAAAGAATGAAGTAATTCCTAAACATAAAAATGTAGACAAAAGCCTGTCCGAGTTGAAACTGAAAGGATACTGTATAGGTTTGTCTGAGATTGAATAGCAAATGACGAAGGATTCTATCTTGTATGCCAACAAGTTTCCTTACTTTTCCCAAAGACAACTAAATTGAATTGATATTAAGAATAACCTGATCGATTATGGCTTTAGGACATTTTTCCACAGTGTAGATAATTGGCTACAGTGCTTGAGACAAGGCAAAGAGATAAACTTCATTAAATTGAATCACAAAATCCGTGGCAATGAAAATAGATGAAATAGAGTGATGGCAGGAATATTAATGCAAAAGGTGGCATATTTCTAATTCTCCAAATTATGCTACCAATTTTATAAACTTTAACAGACCATTTCAAAAGTTATATATTTTCTTTTATAAAAAAAATTGGACCAAAATCTATAGGCAGGTAATCAACATTGATACTGGCATCACTGGGTGTCGAAATGTCTTTAAGCAATAATTTGCTTTTTTTCTACTCATTTCATCAAGTTCTCATATAACTCTTATCACAATCCACATATACATCCCTTGTGTCAATCTCTTTTGTAAATTGTTTCCATCATTGTTCTCAAAACTCTTGCTTTCCGCTTGTGTGCCTGGTATTCACTTCTTCATTTTCTCCTCCCTCCTGCTCCCCCCACCATCAACCCCTGATAATTTAGAAACTATTATTTTTTGTCATATATTACACCATTCAATGTCTCTCATTTATCTGCTGTCCATCCCCAAAGGAGGAGGCCATATGTACATCCTTACAATCTGTTCTCCATTTCAATCCAGCTTGCCTCTACCCTCCCATTATCGCCCCTCTCACCACCTGTCCTAAGGGGTTCATTGGTCTGGATTCCCTGTGCTTCCAGTTCCTATCTGTACCAGTGTACATCCTCCAGTCCAGCCAGATTTTTAAGGTAGAACTGGGATCATGATAGTGGGGGAGGGAGGTATTAAGGAACTAGAGGAAAGTTGTATGTTTCAACTGTGCTATATATTACACCCTTGAGATATGGGAGGAAGGAAGTGGGTGTTAACAAATCCAGGGACAAGGGAACAACAAATTATCCAAAATTGATGTCAAGGAGGGTATAGGAGGCCTGGTAGGCCTTGATCAAGGCCAATGTCACCGAGAAGAAGTACTGAAACTCAAATGAAGGCTCAACAGGAGAGTGGACAAGAAGAATGCAAAAGGAAATAGAGGAAGGAACTAGGAGGAAAAGGGCATTTATAGAGGTCTAAATATAGGCATATACATATGTAAATATATTTATATATAAGGATGAGGAAATAGATGTATGTACATATATTTATAGATTTAGTATTAAGGTAGCAGATGGACATTGGGCCTCTACTCAAGTACTCTCTCAATGCAAGAACACTTTGTTCTATTAATCTGGCATTTCATGATGCTCACTTTCTCGACATGATCACTAAAGACATTGTGGTGCATAAACAAACATGGTGAAGACTGCTGATGGTGCCCAGATATCCAAGATACATCATCTGGGGTCTTAAAAGCTCGAAGGTAAACAAGCAGCCATGTAGCTCAGAAGCAACAAAGTCCACATGGAAGAAGTACACCAGCCTGGATGATCATGTGGTGCCATAGAATCAGGTATCAGGCATTAAGAAAAAAAATCATATCAATGTGAATGAGGGGGAGTGTGGAGTGGAGACCCAAAGTCCATCTGTACACAAGTGGACATCCCCTTACAGAAGGGTTGTGGGGAGGAGAAGAGCCAATCTGCAGTTTTATCCCTAATGCACAAACACAAAAAATGTAGAAAATCCTGATATTCCATTATGTTGGTGCTATGTCTATGGTGAGCTGTCAGTGTGTAATTTCCTTAGTATATTTGCAAATGGAAAGAATCAAGCCACTTCCTCATCTCCACCACGAGTCATCAAGTATAGGGGTGGTCATAGGCATCTGCTGTGAATTGGATTATCATCCCCTACAACTACGTCTTGGATTCGTTTAGGGTGTATCTTGAATCAATCTCTCCTGAGATACAAATAATGAAACAAACCAGGAGACATGGGGATGGATAAATAACACGACATGAGGTGATCACCAAGGAACCAGGCAATAGGAAGTCGTGAGATAAGGACTTTCTTCCAGAGTCAGTGTGAGAGAAAACCTTTCTCTCAATCAGGCCCTCCAAGTTTGAGCGTGTAGCCATCTAAATTTTAAGAGACTACATCTGTTTGTTAAAGCCATCTGGTTCTGAAATTTCTGTTATAGCAGCAGCAGCAGATACGAAGACATCTTTGGATCAGATACCTCTGGCTTGTGCTGTCTTCGTTGCCTGCATGCTGTAAGATAAGGACTTGGCCAACCAGCAAGGGCTTGCTTAGGGGAGCTCCCAGGGTCCTGCTTATGCCTGGAAGCATTTAAACACTCGGTATCATCATGCAAGTTATCATCAATCAGCAGGCAGCTGCTTGTAGGACTTCCAGCTGGGAAGGCAAACATTTCCATTTGTGGCTCCCCGTGTGCACCCTCCCCCCCTCCAAGCATGCTGGACCCAGGGCCCATCAGACAAGAGAATTGTGTATATAATCATTCTGGACCATGTGAATCCCGCGCTGCTGTTGGGTTGCTCACCTGGTCGCTCTGTTGAAGCCAGGAATTAGATGTGCAGATTAGAACCTATTTGCTCCACACAAAGGGCTTTCTGTAAAAGAACTTTGGGAGGCAAAGAAGAAGCGGAGAATAAACTTCACAAAACATTCTTTAATAACATAGATCAGATGATGTAGACACAGGAGTGTACACAATCCATCTAAAAGCAAAATGCAAATAAAACAAAATATAACACCAGGCAAATAGAAACTTCTGTGTCATGAGAAAATGGCATCCAGGCTAGCCAGCAGCATGGCAGGAAAAGAATGATTTAATTTTTTTTTATTTTTAAGAATACTTTTATATCCAATGAGTAAGAGCTCAGTAAATACATAACAGGACCCTTGGTTGTGTGCAGCTTAAATTCTTGGCCACTAATCAACAGGTTGGGTTGTGGAAGCCACCTAGCAAAAGCTCTCAAGGAAAAAAGATCTAGGACATGACTTTCATAAAAATCACAGTCTGTAAACTCTATGGGGGCAGTTCTGCTCTGTTACATAGCATCAATGTGAATGGACTTTGACTTGATGACACCTCTAACAATAACAAAATGAAGAACCTACCAGGCGACCAGCACCCCCAGGGATTCAGGATGAGAATCTGGAAGCCCAAAACCCAAGGGACTTGTAAGCTCCCTGGAAAGGCAAGACAAACACAGAAGGTTGGGAGACACAATGCAGGATGAAAAGAGTTCAAGGTATGAACTCAAGGAGTGGTAAGAATCCAGTACTCTAACTAGGTGATGATCAGTGAGTGAAGCTCTTTAGAACATCAGGCAATGCGGGTGTTCATCATCTCAATGTTTAAAGGGTTGGAGGCAGAATGAGTCTAAATAAATGGGTGATTCCTCAAAGTTCAGGGTGGATGCATTTGAATCTCCAAGAGTTCTGCAAAGCCTCCTCCATCCTCATCTTAAACCTGAAAATGTCATCCAATTCATCTTCTCCTGCATCATCTGGGTCAAGTCCTCTCCATAGCCAGGAGTGTAATGGATAACCCCAATATCTTACCTCTTCCTTCTACTTAGTGGTATTGAAGAGTCATGCCCTCCCATCACAATTATTGCCTGCTGAGTCTATTTTCTGATGAAAAGAGAGAGTAGCAGAGGGGAGGGGCCATGCCAATGAATTGCTTTAAAGATCTAATTTGAGTCTGATGTACAAATGTGAGCCAGTTCCTATTTTGAAATAATTGTGTGTGTGTGTGTGTGTGTGTGTGTGTGTGTGTGTATAGACTGAATGTTGAGAAACACAAAATGAAACCAGAGGCTTGAATGCATCAACAGTTTGGTGCTGATGACCAGCAGCACTAAGGAGATTTCCACAGCCAACTGAGGGTCCTCACATCTTTGGGTATTGAACCTGAATACTGACGTCTCTCATACTGTGGTATGTAGTCCAATTATCCTAGGTCCAAGATGAAATAGGAGTCTGACCTCAATATATAAGCCAACCCTGAGTGGTAGTCAAACCCAGCACAGCACAGAGACATTGACTTCTGTGTAACTAATCACATCCCAGAGTCACAAAACATCTAAATGTGTGTAACCCAGACTGGATTGTCAGACTGAGAAAGAGACCTCCCTGGTTTGATGAATAATTGCTAGTTATCCTCCACTCCCACCCCACCCCCATGCCTTCCTGCAGGCATGCTCCCCACAAGCCCGGCCCACATTTTCTCCCAAACACATTTATTTTCAGCTGTGGAAGAAATTTACTCTACCTCAAACCGAGAATTGTTTCTGGCTTAGGGTTTGAAGTGGAGGAGCAGGGGCTATAAACAGCTCTCTATGCCCTTCTTTCTGCCTGTGATCTGGGATTTTCAATCAGCCTGAGCATTCGAAGACTTCGGCTTGGTAGGAACAGTGACTTTCAACCGTTTTCATGGTCCCCAAGTAATGAGGCTATTTGTGGGCCTGACAAGAATAAGCATTATTAGCACTGTTTCTATTGCAAGTCTGAGATTGCCCTTGAGTCTCCAGAGAGAATGGAAAAGAAAGAACCTATCTTGATGGTGCTGGCAGACCTCTTGTGAGAAGGCCACTGTTTTTTCATACAGGGAGACAGATGGCAGGAATGGTTGCTCTGTGTGTCACATCTGCTTCTACCAGGAGACTGTCGTGATAGAATTCTAGGGAGAGCATCACTCTGGGTGGAACTGGGAGCTGAGTGGGTCACCTGAGAAAAACTGCTCATGGCTAACAGGATTGAAGACGGCCTTTAGTTCAGGTAATGGACTTGTAACAGTCTTTTAAGAGGAAAGGCCACGATACAACTGGGTTAAATTTGTCATGATTATTGGTTTATTTGTTTATTTATTTATTTGCTGCGCTGTTGCTAGTTGCCTGGGACCCACACCGGCTTATGTTACCAGAGTGGCACATAGCCAGGTCCAACAGCATCCTCTCTGATGTATTGAAGCCCATTGTTGTGGTTAGGGTGTCCATCCACATCATGGATGGTTTCTTTCCCTTGGGTTGGTCCTCTGCTTACCAGCCATGATGTCCTTTTCTAGGGATTGGTCTTTCCAGAGAACAGGTTCAAAGGAAGCGAAACAATGTTTCTCCATCTCTACTTCCAAGGAACGTCTGGCTCAATGTTCTCCAGAGTTGCTTTACTTATTCTCCTGATTCACCATCGCCAAACTCATGGCCAGGGAGACTATTCTGGCACACAGCAGCCCTGGAGACCAGGGTAGGATGTTCCCTGTGAGTTTCTGAGACTATGGGAATAGAAAGCCCCGTCCTTTCCCCCTTCTCTTATCAGTCCACGATCCATTCAGCATTCTTCATAAACCCAATAATTCAAACAGGTCAAACCTTTCAGCTTCCCTTTTCAGTGTTTGTTCAGCTTTAGCACTTCTTTGGGGAGGGAGGGACAATAAGCCAAAATAAAGCAAACCAATTATGGAGTCAAGTCTGAATGCTAGTTATCTATCCTACAGGAGAGAGTAGAAGGGTTCCCCAGGGGTTTTCATGGCTGTAAGCTTTATACAGTCTCACA
The DNA here is from genome assembly GCA_004026705.1 of Nesogale talazaci. Lineage (NCBI taxonomy): Eukaryota > Metazoa > Chordata > Mammalia > Afrosoricida > Tenrecidae > Nesogale > Nesogale talazaci. Next base: position 217,060 of record PVJH01000305.1, on the reverse strand, counting down.
ACCACTTCTTTCTCTCATGGAGCTTCTGTGGAGAGGCGAGGAGTGCCACATGTCCCCCTTTAAATTAGCTGGCAAATCCCTGCTTTGCTTGTTGATGAAAGCATTTTTTAATGAGCAATGGATGTCTTACTCATGTATGAGGTTTACTTTAAGTTGGTTTTTTGGCATGTTTTGTTGTGCTATTGTTATTCTTGTTGATGTTTATTAGCCAACAAATGAGACAAGGGAGATGCCTTTGAAGTTCTTGGTGAGGAATGCCTGTCTCTCACAGGTGAATGCTTTCTGGTTGAGTCATTTGTCTCTGTTCATCGGGCATCTTCTCTACTCTGCATTCTGTTTGTAACCCAGGATATGTAGCAGTAACAAGACGGGCAGAACTCGGTGTGTGAAGAGATCATATTCTAGTCGGGAAAAAGAGACAACAAAGAAATAGTCACTAACATTGCTCAGAAGAAAATAAATCAGGGCGTATCATTGGGCCTGGAATCAGGATTTAGACTGGTGAGTCAGTGGCACTTGCTCCTGGAAGACCTGTGTTCCAGGGGGTAAGGATAAAGTCTTGTGACAATCTAATGGGCAGAAAAATATTTCAAGCACGAAAAGACAACTTTCCAATAGATGATCAAGTACACATTTGAAGATGATCAGAATTTTATCGGATTTCATAAAGATATATTTTAGGACTGTGCTTGAACTATGGTGCTAGCAGAGTATGTTTAATATACCCAAACTACCAGAAGAACAAATCAATCTCTCTTGGAGGAAGTACAATAAAAATTCTACTAAGTCACATGGATGGCAAAATCATGTCTTATGTATATTGACTGTGTTACCAGGAGAGACTGGTCTTTGGAAAATGATACCATGCTCGGTAATGTAGTGGGTCAGTGAAAAAGAGGAAACCTCTTATGCCGATGGATTGATTTAGTGACTGCACCAGGAGACTCCAACATAAGACACTTGTGTGGCTGGCACCAGAATGTCCAGTGTTTTGTTCTGTCGTACAGAGAATCAACATGAGTCAACACAGTCTCCACAGGACTGCACAACAACAGCCATCTCACATTTCAAATACGATTGAGGAAAATTCTAGCCAGCATCTTTCTGCTAAGTCTTAACGGAATTGATAAAATGAATTTGTACTCAAAACAAACAAACAAAAACTGTTATCCATTTTTCACCTTTCCATCCTTGGCATGAGACTACATATACCAGGGCATTCTTTAGACATATGTATTAAGGGGCTGTCCTCAGATGAAACATATTGTCCAACTCTTCTCTCTGATTACTCTAATTTGTGGTCATCGGGAGGTCCCCTCTGCTCCTCTTCTTAGTCATTTCTATTCCTCAAATACACATTAAATCCTAAATGAGGAATGGCAAACTGCTCAAGCTTTGAATGTGGAAGAGGCCTGTCTGTTCTCATGCCCTAAGCTTGTGAACAACCAACGGATGAGTGGCAAAGACGTTTGCAGAATAAGGTTCATTATCACTACAACAGTATCTAATTGTGACGGTTGTGTCCCAGCACAATGCTGAAACAACTCCATTTAGTGGGCATTTGAGTTTCTCCGACAGCTTGTTGTTGTTGTTGTGTTGCTGTTGTTAACTGCTTTCTGATGATCTTCTATATCTATGGATGCAAGAAGATCATTTCATGCGCTGTTCAACCTTGTAGTGCTTCAGGGAACATTGAGACGTGGGCTCTTTCCTTTCTCCTCCCTTGCTAAGACAAGGCACGGAATCCCTACCTGTGTAACCCTTTATCCTCATTATTGCGATCATTAATAATAATAGGTTGGCAATGTAGAGTGCCTTTCCTAACAGCTTGAAGCAGTTCCCTTTGATATTAACTCAATTATCATCTCGGGTTATCTATTACTGAAAAAATATTCTAAGAGTGGGGTAGAAGGTGGAGGTGAAGGAAGATACACAGATGGGTTGCTTTAAAGTTGAAATTACATTTGATCAACCCCCCCCCCCCAAAGGACAAAATCCATTCTTTTTTTCTGTGTTGTTACTCCATGACCAATTTTTTATTTCAATCAGATGCTATTCATTTCCTTACATCTCACTTTCAAGAATTGTTAACGTGAGATGTAAGTATGGAAATAAATATCTCTACCCTAGTCCAATTGTATCTATTTTCATTGCCACTTCCACATAAGAGGGCATTATCTCTCTCTCCTTTTTTTTGTACTTAATAGTCTCAATTTCAGAAATGATTCTCTTGAATAATGCTTCCTCTGAGTTCACTCTGCATCTATAATGATTACTTTTCACTTATCCTTTTCAGCCATAAGGATCTAAATGTGATCTCATTAACAACATCTTTAACCTTTGCTTCAGTCTCCACTATTAAGGTGTTTTGTTTTTCCTGTTTATTTTAAGGTTCATGGTCACCTTGAATTTATTCCTCCATCATTTGACCCCAGTCAATAACTCTATCTCCCCTTCCCTATTCCCCACCTCCTTAATGTACTCAAGGTCATTTCTAGCCGATCTGAATTGCATCCTTATTCCTAGTGTTCTTCTCTATTGTGTTTTCTGTCCAACGTATTGCCTTCTTCCCGCTTATTCAAGTGCTCCCTAGCATCTCAACTCCATTTGGAATGCTGGACATTACATGAGTTATAAATCAGACTGATAATCACTAGTCACTCAGAGGCAGAAAGGTGAAACTCTCTGCTTCTTTAAAGATTTACAGTCTTAGAAGCACAAAGGGGTATGTCTATTCTATCCTATGATGTCTGTATGTTTGGAGGAACAATTATAAGTTTCCTCCCCCACTCCTTAATTCTGCCTTGACTCTCACAATCATGATAAACATTATCCTACTATGAACTTCTGAATCATTTTTATTTATAGCCCATTATACATGACATTCTCCTTCCAATGGCATTAGTTCATATTGATGCAATGACATGCCTATAACCATATTACACTAAATGTACCCTTGAAGGCAGAAAATTCATCCTGACCATTTTCAATATTCATATGTAAAGAAAAGTGGAACGACAAAGGTAATTTTTACAAAGTTCAAGTGCCTGCTAAAGGGAAATCAAATGGTGTGAATGAGCTGGAGATCATGATAGAAAGTGAACTGGGATCATAATAATGATCAAGTGAATATTTGCTAAGTATATAAATGCCTCACTCATCTTAGTTACTTAGTGAATACATACTGAAAGTGAATTGATAATAAATGATTTAACTTAAAAATATTTAATGAAATGTAGTCCAGTAAATGTATTGGTTGGATACAAAAATAAATCGACATTGTGGGAAAGGGGTAACTAGACAAGCTTTCCCCAGCTCCCGTTGCTGACGTCCCACCTACTCTTGGAGTGATTCTATCATGGCCGCCATCCTGTGGGACTCACAATTGCACCACTGCAACCTGATTTTGGAGTTATAGATATACCATTGTCTTTAAAAGTGGCTGCATTTTTCAAAGACTCTTATGAGAATTTCAGAGACAATTAAAAAGTTCATCTGGTTCTCAATAATATAAATGCATTTCATATACACGTCATGAGAATGAAACAAGATACAAAAGACTACATAGTATGAACCCATTGTCATAAAGTTCAAAAACATGCAAGAAGAGACCAACAACAGTGTGGCCCTTAGTTTTTGTGTGCCAATACAGCACCCATAAGAAGATAGGGGTGGAGTTTAGCCTGTCAATCAGGTCACACCTTGATGACCTCATTTGGAAGTGCCACTAAGATAAATGGCTTGCAGGAGGTAGGCATCTCTCTCTCTCTCTCTCTCTCTCTCTCTCTCTCTCTCTCTCTCTCACTTGTTTGCACTCTCTCTCACTCTCTGCCTTCACCTTTCTGTGGGAGAGCCAGGCTGAGACCTGCCAGGGCTCAGTGATTCTTCCACTATCATTAGATGCACAGGCCTGTGGTTGTCCTGCATTCTGCATCATTGCGTGTAGCTGCTTGAGTCTGAAGAGGCATTTCTCGGCTAGAATCAGACTTAGGGACTTGACTTGGACTGGAACATTTTCCTGATATACAACTGCGATGATATAAAGCTCCCCCTTACACGTGTGTGTGTCTCTGGATTTGTTTCTCTAGTTAACTGGCCTAACACAAACAGTAAGGAGACTATTATCATGCAAGTAAGAAGAGTGGCTAATTTAGATGGAGAGGGGAGAGTGATAATTAGGAGGACCATAAAAGATATCCTGAGTATGTCCATCCTTTTGAAGAGAATCGTTTTATTTCTATAAAATTAAGCAATATTACTTAAAAAAATCAAAGCAATGCATCTTTTTAAAGCTCCATAACTAGAATCTCATGTTCTTATCTAGCTTCCCACCTCAGGACATTTCCCACTCCCCTTTGTAGGTCCTAGAAGCCAAATCCAAGAGAACAAAATGACAAGAAGAACGGCCTTTCCTCTCAAGTTCCACTTTCCATTCTGAGGTCCCGACTGACCACTTCCCAAGAGCCTGGTTTGGGAATTATTCTTGCCATGAAGGGAATATTCCACCTCTTGCTCACATGGCTGTCCTATAGTTTTTTAAAATAAAATTTAGGGAAGACAGATAAGAATATAAAACTATGAAGCTTATACAAGAAATATATTATGTAGGAAATCAGCAGTAGTCAATGAGAGGAACTCAGTAAATCCTAAGTGTTCAGTGAATGCCGGCATGAATGTGTTCTCACATACTCTACTCCTGTTTCTTGGAGCCCTGGTGGTGCCTTCATTTAAGCCTTGAAGTGTTAACTGCAAGGTCGTTGATTCCAACCCACCAGACCCTCTCCAGTGAAAGCTGAGGTTGTCTGCTGTCTTACAGATTGGCTAAGCCTCAGATATCCTATTTAGGATTCATAGGGGTCCAAATCAATGAGATGGCAGTCATGGATGACACCTACTCTTTATAACAAACACTTTTCATTTGTAACTAACCTAAAAGAGTCACTTCTGTTATTGCATCTGGTCCATGCGCATATCTTGGATTTTCTTTTCATCAGCACCTTCATGTTGTAAAATGATCTCCCTCACTCCCTTTCCCTCTTCCATGGTCCATATACCCCATGGATCTTGGCTGTGGAGAGACCTCAAACAGAATGAAGGACTTTCTTTAGATAAACAACAAGAGAGGGCTGTATGACAGTCATGTACTCTGGTGTCAATGTCATGATTGAAAGTGTAGGGGAAGAATCTAGCCTGTCAATCTGGAGTTGGCAATGAAACATCTGTGGGGGCATGGCTTTCTCCTGAGAATTCTGGGAAATCTGGCTGTCTTTTCCCCTTGGAGGTGAGAGACTCAGGATTCAGTCCCTTGGAGATGCTCTACTGTCAAGGCACAAAACTGACTCCCTGTGAGACATCCCAGAGGTGACGCCACATGGACCCCCTCCTCCCCGATACAGCCCTGGGTGCTGAGAAACCATGCAGAGGCCCCTGCTATTCCTAAGATGTTTACAACTTCACTGGATCCAAAGATTGTCTCCCCACTGGCCTGTGATCTTCTACGTTCAGCATCATTGCATGTGCTTTGTGAGTCTGAAGAGGACTGTGTAGATTGCTGTTGGACGTATGGGCTAATATTGGACTTATGGACTTGATCTAGACTGGTCTGGGATTTTTTTTAATGTACAGTTTTTCTTGATAAAAACTCTTCTACACATAAGAGTTTCTATGGATTTGTTTTTCTAGTCTACCCAGACTAACACAGATACGAATAAAAATAGCTCCTAGATTAGTCCAGAAACTGTGGCTACAAGTTAAGTGCTTGAATGGTAATTGTTGGGTTGGTAGTTTGAGCCTACCAACAGTTCCATAGACAAAAGACCTGGTGGTCTGCTCTTGACAAGAGGTTAGCCTAACAAACCTTTTGTCTCATGGAGTTTGTTTGAGTCAAAATCAAACCAATAAATAGCAAACAGTGCATTAATCTACAAAGAATCTCTTCTAACTCGAGTTCAGCATTTACCTGCCTCTTATCAAGGATTTATCCTGTTGCCACAGTGTCAATGATAAGGACTTCATACTTGGCCTTCTAGAGATATGATCATATACAAGGTTTGCATCAGGGGGCTTGTCAAACCCATAAATACAGACTGAAGAACACTGGAACAGCAAAACTACTGCCTTAGCATCAGAGAACACTCATGGCTTAATGGGTTATTCATTGACCTGCTAACAGCAAGGTCCGCACTTCAAACTCAGGTGTATGCAGATGATACAACCTTGCTTGCTGTAAGTGAGGAGGGATTGAAACACTTGCTAAGAGAGATAGAAGATTGTAGCCTTCAACAAGGATTACAACTCAATGTAAGGAAGACCAAAATCCTCACAACCAGACCAATAGGTAATATCAGAATAAACAGAGAAACTGATGAAGTCATCAAGGATTTCTTCTTACTTGGATTCACAGCCAATGCTCACAGAAGCTTCAGTTAAGAGATCAAAAGAACTATCCTATGAGGTCAATCTGCAGCGAAGATTGCTTCAGTGTAGTGAAGGGCCAGGATGTGATGTTGAGGACTAAGGTGTGCCTGAACCAAGCATCATATACATTTGAAAGTTACAATTGAAAAAGGAAGACTGTAGAATAATGGATGCATTTGAACTGTGGTACTAGAGAAGCACCATGTGTTGAAAATACCATGGACAGCTAAAAGGACAAACCAATTCATATTGGAAGAAGTATGGCCAAAATGCTCCTTGGAGGCAAGGATATTAAGACTTCATCTTACCTACCTTGGACATATTCTCAGGAGAAACCTGTCCCTGCAGAAGGACATTCTATTTGGCAAAATGGAGGAGTGGTGAAAAAGAGGCAGATCCTCAATGAGATGGATTGAGACAGTAGCTGTATCAATGGACTCAGACACGGGAACAATTGTGAGGATGGTTCAGGGCCATGCACTGCTTTGCTCTGTTGGGCAGAGGGTCACTATGAGTCAAAGACAACTTTATGACAACCAACATCAACAACAACTTCTGGTTTGGATCTCAACTGGACACGGGTCTTATATTCTTGCCACTCTATTCTGTTTCCAGAGTTGTCATTTTACTGCCATCTCTAGCATATGGATTCCTTCCAAAACTTTCTCCTAGCTTTGCAAGTCTTTTGTGTTATTGAATAATTCTGTTCTGAAGCAAGCAAACAAATAAAGCATAAATAGCACATGGGTAGATTAACTTGTCTCTGGATCCAGAGTAAATATTTGTGTTAATATATAAAATTGGTACTAAGTCCTATTTGACTTTAAGATTTCCAAATTTGACTCATTGAAAATAGTCTATCTTTCCCTGAAGAAATCTCTTCTCTTTTCTTGTAGGAAAGTGTCTAATATATTCCTGCATCAGTCTTTTAAACTTAATGGTATTCCAAAGTGAAAAAATAGATGCTTCTATAATAACTTCAAAACTAATAAAAGGAATCTAAATTATTCATTTTTCTCCAAATGGATAGATATTGTGAAAGTGCTCTTAAATCTGTCCATGAGAAATAGATAGCTTTCTTATGTAACAATGTATTTGAGATGTCAAAACCATAGAACATTAGTTTGAACACATTTTTGAAACCAAAATAAGACAGCATAACCAGCTCTTTCTTACTACTTCCCAAGATCCTGCCCAAGGACAGATGAACTGAATGTGTTTTAGTCTTCCACCATGTATTTACACTTTTGCTCACATCCCTTTAAACTGTGCCCCTCTCTCCATATTTTCCTGTCTTTGACCAACAACTTGGCTGGTAATCAATCATATCTCAATATGTATTTCAGACATAGCCCCATAACAGCTCCTTGCTACCTCTTTATGAAATTTTAATTTCCTCATACCACAGCACCACCCCTTCACATAGTTAAACATTACCTTAAAAAAAACAAAAAAATTCTCTTGCCTCCATACATTGACATAAATGAATATTTTGTTACTCATTATTGAGACACACAATACTAGGTTGTCCGTAGTTGATGTCAAATTAGTCCTACCTCACAGTAACCCACATGTGTAGAAGAGAAATGCTAGCCAAGGGGTTTCTTTGATGTTTGTTGGGTTTTAACAGTTTACACTGTGGGCTAGCATTGTCTTTAGTTGAATTTTGGTTGTTCTACTTCCATCAGTCTAGCCCGACTAATCTTCCTAGACACTGATTGGGCTTCAATCGGTAATAGTTTGGCAAGTAGTTTAGTGCTTAACTATTTGTGCCCCACAGCACAGGGACTTCAATGTTAGGTTAGCCTCTCTGTGTATAGTTCACATACACATATGCAGTCCATGCAAATACAATCTGTAACAGCATGGTGTTTCTTTAAAAACTGGAAAGAGAAATACTCCATGATCCATAAACCCTATACTTCTATCTCTACCTTTACATCTATCTATATGAGAAATAAGAGTCATTGCATTAGCCAATATATACACCCTCATAGCAAAAATATGGAACAACTTGGGTAGCCATCAATGGATGATTGGATAAGCAATCTAGCAACCTATGGTACACACACACACACAGTGGGATTCTATGCAGTGTTAAAGAATAAGGATGAATCTCAAAAAATCCCTTATAACATGGGGAAACCAACAGGTCCAAAAGCTGAGAGAAATTACCCAATCACAGGAGGATGATATTATATCAGATCACCACAGTAAAACATCATGGAAAATTTATATTCTTTGAAGATTATCAGAAGTGGGTGGGTGGGTGAGACTCAAAAAGGCAACAACAAAATAAAACAAAAAACTAAACTCACAACCATTGAAGCAATTCTGACTCACTGTGACCCTATAGGAGGGTTTTTGCGGCTATACATCTTAATGGGAGTTGAACGTTTCATCTTGCTCCTTTAAAGTGGCTAGTGGGTTTGAACCATGGGCTCCATGATTAGGAGGCCAACATGTAGCTCACAACACCACCAGAGCTCACGAGAGGATAAACACATATTAAGGTGGGTAAAAAGGAAGGCACTGTACAGCAAGGGGGAAGGCCGGCACATGTGATAGAGGAAAAGGGAGGAGCAGGAGAGTGAGATGGTAAAAGTGTAATTATTATGATATACTTCAATTCTGCAAGAGCAGTTACAGCATGATCCATGAGTGACACTCAAGTTGAACAGGAACAAGAAGGTAAATGGGATTGACAGAAGCCATGTTTATATATGTATTTATGTGTGATGTAAATATATCCATGATTATATTAGAAGACTGAGAACAACCAAAAAAAAATCAAACAATATCAAATCCCTTGATTCCATTCTGACATACAGTGACCCTCTTGGAAAGAGTACAATGGCCCCATAGAAGTTCCAAGACTGGCAGTCTTTGCAGAATCACACTGCCTCACCTTTCAAATCTTAAAACAGAACATACAAAACTTGTATGTGTGTGTGTGGGGGGGCAAAGTTATGAAAACATGCTCACCATAATCATAACTTGAATGAATGAATCGTTAGGCCTGGGTGTTCAGCTCCATAGTCTCAAGGGATAGCCTTGCAGGGGAGAGTCCACAAAGGTAATACTTTATATCCTACTTTGGTAAATAGCAAATGGGTTCTTCAAGGCTTGTAAGTTGCCATCAAAGGTGCAACTATTGATCTCTTCCCATCTGGAGCAAAGAAAAGGAAAGCAAAAGAAAGACACAAGGAAGCAATTATCACATATACTAATGTATAAGTCAAGTTTTCAGCACATTTTTGATGCAGGTAGCAAAATTAGGTGCCTCGGCTGATAGTCAGGGTGGCTTATACTTGAGTATACATACAATAGTCTAAAAGACTAATGGGACATGGTAACCTCAGGTGCCATAAACCCCAGAGCAGAAGAACTAGATCGTTTGGATAACATTGCCCATCACTCTGAGAGGTACCACAGTATGAAGCGCTGGATAGAGAAAGGCAAAAAATATGCAACAAAACTAAAAGTAACTTTTTTACAAAAGATGAATTTGCTGGTCTAATGGAGACTGGGAAAACCTTGAGGCCAAGCCTCTTAATTACTCTTTGTGACTATAATTGAAGTCACCCCATGGCTCAATTTTTCAGCCAAACAATAGACAGGCATATGTATTAGGTGAGCAATAACTCTAGAATGGTGCACGGCCAACCATAGGAGGCCCAAAGGGCAGCTTTGCCCAGGAATAAGCTTAGACTTCAGGGAGGGACAGGAAAGAAGGATGGATGGAAATAGGAAGCAAAGGGAGGAAGTGGGGAGAGCATTATTCAATGTCCCCAAACAAAATATGACACAATGGTTGAATAGAAAACTAATTTGCTCTGCACACTTTCACCCAACTCAATACCAAAGTTAAAAATGTATATATATATATATATATATATATATATATATATATAGAGAGAGAGAGAGAGAGAGAGAGAGAGAGAGAGAGAGAGAAAATAAGACACAGAACCCAAATTTCAAACTAACAAGATTAATGGGATTCTACAGCTAGACTGCTCTCATTGTCCTATTATAGTTCTGTGCAAAACATAAAAACCCAAACCCTTAGTGTCTTACAACATACATTTCGCTTTCTTTCTGCCCTTTTGTGAATTGGCATTGTAACAGCAGATCTTGATCAGGCTTGGGATGAACACATTCTGCTGTATGTGCTCGTTAATGTCAGGGCAGTAGCAAAAATAATACCAGTGCAAGAGAGTAGGGAGCAGACACATGCAAAGCCTAATGAAACCTCTGGAGTGGACATGCTGACACTCGTGGTTATAAAGTCGTGTTAGGGCATGAGCTCTTCTAACAGGAAGGTTAGAGGATGGGCAGGAAGAGAAAGGGAGTCTTATTTACAAAAATAAAATTACCTGCCACAGGATCAGATAGTGTTGCTGAAACTACAGCTCTGCTAATCGTTTGATTTAGGAGATCAATTATATGGCACTGATAACTTTGCAAGGATGAATTCTTTAAGATATTGTGTTGTTCATTGCCTCCAGTGGGCTCCAACCCTTAACACGCTTGTCCGTACCCAAGTGGAACATTGCCTGGTCCTGCATCCTCTGCATAATGCTCTGTGTATTTTGCTCCCATCTGATAGCACAGTACTGAAGAAAATTCCGTGATGATCCATAAAGCTTGCATTGGCTAATTTTGGCAAGTATGATGCATAGTGAGAATTTTCTTTCTATTCTGTCTTGGTTTGGATGCTTCACAGGAAACCTGTTTACGTTGAGTGAGTCTGCTATTTGACATAGAGGAGACATGGCTTCTAGCACCACAGCGACACACAGACCATCACAGAGTGATACACTGACAGAAGAACGTTGGTTTAAATTAATGAGAGCTTTATTTTTACATCTCGCATGATGTAATCCTTTCCAAACTTGGTGAAGCACATCAGTTCCACAGATATTTCCTTCTGGTGTTCCTGCTTTGTTGTTAATAGCTAATCTGGTATGATGGGTTAAGACATTACAACAAAGCGATTGACATCAGGCATAACAAGTTGATTGTGACAAGTCGATTCCTGCTTCCAGCAGCACATTTACAAACAGTTGTGAGGACAGCACAGGACTGGGTAATGTTTTGCTTTTGTTGTGACTAAGATGACTATGAGTCAGCAGGACTCAATCCCACCCAACAAGCACAACAGTCCAGAATAACAGGGTGGTGTCAACAGAATTGTTAATTTTCTGTGTGAACTAAAATAATACAAAGAAAGAAGTGCTATTGAATTTTTGATACTGTTTTTAGCTCACTGCGCATGAAGACTCCAGATGCATTTAGATAGATAAGGTGGCAGTGACATGATCTGTTGTCAGTTTGAGACTTAAGAGTGAAAGGGTAAAATTTAGCTGTCAATCAGGTCACAGCTTGATGACCTCATTTGGAAATGCTAAGGAGATAAATAGCTCTATGGAGGTGGGACATGGACTCATTTCCTGTGAGACATTTCTGTGGAGAAGACACATGGAGTTACCCTCGAGTCCTGGAGCTGAAGGAGCAACATGGCGACCCCTGCCAGCACTGAGATACTTTTTACAGGCATTGGATCCACAAGACTTTCCAACCATTGGCCTGTGATCTTCCTGCATTTGGCATCATTGATGTGTCTCATGAGTCTGAGGAGGATTTTAGAGATTGGTATCAGACATATGGGCTAATATCAGACTTATGGACTAGATCTGGGCCAAGCTGGAATGTTTTCTCAATATTCAATTGCTCTTGTATATAAAGTGCCTTTTTTTAGATGAGCGTCTCTATGAATTTGTTTCTCCAGTTTGCCTGGACTAATGCAGGCAGGTAGACAAACAGATAGAAAGCAAAACAAAGAAATACTCTGCCAAATTGGTTGCTCCTCCTGGCAGTCTCCTGCTTCACCATGAAGCTGTTCTGTACAGTCTCTTGCCTTTCATCTTTGTGATGATAAAACACCCTGCTTCGACCAGGTGCCATGAGATAGGGTTGAATTGCCAACATTTTAAGTTAGCTGTTAAAGAAAACTCAAATTGCTTACACCAGTCAGGACTGAATTATATAAGAAACTTTCAACAGATTGGTGAGAAAAGGAGATGAACAGATCATGGGGATTTTTCCACAAACTTTTTTGAAGCTGCCCCCACCCCTCGAATATGTGTAGTTGAATTAAGATGCAGTTATAGAATGCTGTGAATGATCAGCAAGCAAACAGGTCTGTTTTGGAAGAGTACAGCTGGAATACTCCTGGGAGGTGAAGGTGGTGTGAATTCATCTAAAGTATTTAGATATTATCTGGAGAGGTCAGTCCCTAGTAAAGGACATCATGTTCTGTAAAAGGGAGGGACAGTGAAAAGGAGTAAGACCCTTGAGAAGATGGATTGACACAGCGGTTTTAACAATGGTCTCAGACCTAACCACAATTATGAGGCTGGTACAGGATTGGACTGGGTTCATTCTCCTGTATATAGGGTTGGCAGGAGTCAAACAAAGTTGACAGCTCCTAATCACAGTAAACATATGTGGATGGATAAATTGACATATACGTATGTATCCAAATAGGTAGATAGATAAAGAGATAAGGAAAGGCATCCCCTGCCCCCCTAGAATAACCCTTCCTCCTGCTAGGCTGGTAGCACCTTCAATACTTGGATACCTTTAATACCTTTCACTTGTGTTAAAAACTGTCCATTTCCAACAATGGTAAAATCATAGTATGATAGACCCAGTAGAGGAATCCTCTACAAACTGTCATCTGGTAGAGAATGGCAGCTTCTCCATATCTTCCATTAAGAAACAAATTATGAATAACACAGAAAAATACAATTACCATTCCACCAAATTCCATATAAAAGGCATCATTCTCTCCAACTGGCATTGGATCCTCCTTTGGTGCTGAAAAACACAAAAACTGATAGTGTGGCAGACAGTCAGGAGACATCCCCTTGATTCTGATTCCAAGGACCTCCATTCACCAGAAGTGGTGAGCTCCCCACCCCCACCCCTTTTTATTGTAAAATGAGAAGAATCAATAGGCCTGCTAGTTCCTGGGAATGGCTAACCCCTTCTATGATTATGTTAGGATGAGAATCTTTATTTTTTTTTCCTGTAACAAAAGGGGGCTGAGTTGGACCACTTATGAAGGAAAATCTCACAGCCCAATTAAGAGATTGGGGAGAAGGGTGCAGGTCATCCAGGAATCAACTAGTGATGTCAAATATCAATGATGATGCAAATAGGAAATATGGTCCCAATTAACTTCAGTTGCCAGGCAAGGCTCTTTTCCCAATGGTCTAATGCTGAGTGGTCTTACTCTGGTCAATCACAAACTTGAATGCAATTCTGACCTGCAAATGATACTGAGCATTTAGGAAAACACACTGGCTCTAGGGAAACTCAAAGTCAAATTCACTGCTGTCCTGTTGACCCTCAATCATAGCCGCCCCATAGGATAGGGTAGAACTGCCCCTGTGGGTTTCCAAGATGGTATCTCTTTAAGAGAGCAGGATGCCTCTTCTTTCTGCCATGGAGCAGCTCGTGGTTTTGAATGACTAACCTTGCAATTACCAGCCCAATGCATGGCCATTAAACCACCAAGGCACGAGCCACAGTGAGGGGTAACTTAAATCCTGCAAAATCCTGAACACACCTCTTCATGTTCTTTGGGAGGTGACAGTTATCACAATGAGCTGAAACCCTGCAGCCAGATTGCACAGCATCGCAAAATTGGCTAGGTATACCATCATTTATTTTATGATTACAATTCCTGACCTTTTAATAATGCCTCCCAGGAGTTGTCTTTGTTTGGAAAATTGTGCGTGCATGTACACACACACACACACGACAAATAAGAATTGAAACATGACAAATAAGAATCGAAGCTGGGATAGACGTTTTAGATTTTTCTAGATTTGTGTTGCAAGTATCTCTAGGGTATGTGAGTCATAGATCCCACACAGTCATGAGTGATGGGAAACTAAGGCATGACAGTTCGTAATAATTTACAGTGTTTTGCATCTTGCTGTTCCTGACATCCTTTATGGCATACAGCAGAAGGAGGAGTCCTCATTTTATTAATAGAAAATGACTTACTCACCATCTCTAACATGCAACATTAAAGAAAGAATTACTTGAAACTCTTAGGGAATTTAAGAGAGACTATTTGAAGAGTCATCAACTTATTAGCTGGTAATAATTTATTGTGGCAATAACTTATTTTCCAAGAATTAATACCAGTCTAGTCCCAAGGAGAAAGACAAGGGTTTCTACTTTCATAAAGAGTTACATTCTAGGAAACCCCAAGGGGTGCTTCTCTCCTACAGGGTCATAAAGTGTCAACTCGATAGCATCGAGGGGTTATTTTTCCCTTTTCTTTTACAACTCAAAGAGGAGGAAATTCAAGATGTCCCAAATATCAAACTCTTCGTAGAGTTTGACTACTCCATTTTCCCTGAGGTAATCTAGCACTCCTGCCCTAAATAGATTCCCTCCGGTGCCTCAGCTCTGCCATCCACTGCAAGAAATGGCAGGCATGTGTGGTTATGGAGAGTGTTACATCCCCAATCCACAGTTCAGATGTTTAGCTGAAGGTTCCTCCCCACTCATGACCCTGTGTGGAAGTGCCAAGAACCAGAGTTCAGGCAGAGGCAAACCAGGTACAGAGCCCAGAACCATATGCCTAACATGTCCCCAAACCCAAGTATATCTTGTTTGTATCCAAGGTCAGGAAGCAGATGTCACAAAAGGCAAGACTCTGACAGAGTTGATTGTTGTCTTTGGCTGACCCGACCCTAAAGAAACAAAGGGTGGAGCTTTGAGTCTCACCTTCTTCTAAGGCGAGGCCTCAGAAAATATCCCACCTTAATCCTGTTCAGGGCACTGTCTCCAAAGTAGGATTAGAACCGCAGGCACAACACAGAGACTCACAGCCAAGGAGTTGATTCCCCTTTCCTGGAACACTACGGAAGAGAGCAGAACTGGCTCTGTGGGTGTCAAAGCTGAAAATCTTTGCAGGAGCAGACAGCCTCATCTTCCTCCTGCAGAGCAGCTGGTGATTTCAAACTGCTGACCTTACAACTAGTAGTGCAGAAAATGCTCTCCTACGCCAGCAGGGCTAGAGGCTAGAATTGCAGCACATCCCAGAAGGGATTGTGACTAGAAGAGACAAATTAAGTAATTGATTACATCTTAGAACCTAGACATCAACTCTGACTCTTTAAACTTTGTAACTGAGTGATAATCCTTCTACTGGGGTAGACAAAGGAGCTAATCAAGTATATAAATACTTTAAAGCTGGCAAGAGCTGGAATTTGTATAAGAGGGAAACTTGTGAAAGAAAGTAAATGGAATATTTTGCATCAATAGGGAGAGAGCACAAAGTGGAAAGGTTGTGCCCTGATCCCAGGAAGCAAACCTGCACAATAAGGAAAAGCAAGGCCGTCCAATTCAGCTCTGTTTCTCACCGATTCCATTTATCAATTTCTATTATTTCACTGTGGCTGAAACCTCGAAAGTTTCAGAGTCAAACCGTGCATTTGGATGATCTATATTAAAAAAAACTCATTTAAAAATTATGACAGAACACAGAAAACTGCAAGATCATCCAGTCTGTTAATATCATGTCATAAAATTTTCAGTGACTTAGATAGTGTTCTGATCAACTGCTCAGATGAAACACACACAAAACCTGGTTAGAAAACATCAGAAAGAGGGAAAATAAAAGCAGTTCCCATGTAAAGAAAGAGACCACCTGGAATGATAGGTGTAGTGTTTGTCACTCAGAAATCATCAGTCTGTTGTGATCCTCATTATTCATTCTTTGATTGATACACGGATTACTCAATAGGTACCTATGGATCATCATAGAGAACACTGTGCATGTAGCACAATAAGGGGATTTTGGATTTGTGTGTCACAAAAATTAACCCTTAGAATATTTTCTGCCCATACCTATATTCTGGAAATTCTGATAAACCATCTCTGGGCCATGTCCTATCCCATAGAGAACTTGGAAGGAGTCCTAGTATGCAGTTTTGTATGATTTATAGTAATAATTGAGAAGTTGAGAACTTAAGCAGAAAAGAAATTGGGAAATAGGTTAGAAATATAAAAATGCTTTATATTTATTTACTTTTATCTTCAACAAACACATGATGTCTACTAAGTATCAGACTCTTTCTGGAAAATTGAAGGAGATTCAAACCAATGTATCTGAGATGGTGTCATATCATAAATTTAAAACATTTGACCTTGTCTCAATATTTCAATTACACAAAGAGAAAAGAAAGGACACATTTAGGCATATATTTACTTTCTATACAACCATGTGTACTTATTTTTTTGGCGATAAAATAACTCTTGATATCATTTGCAATTACTCCCCACAGCACTCACTCACAAGATATGTTAGTTACCACCCTAACAAAATATGAACAGGCCCTATATGCTGAAAACTGGAAAATGCCAATGAGAGAAATCAGTGGAGATCTAAATAAATGGGAAGAGGTTACATTTTCACAGAATAAAAGAGATGGTATATAAAAATGTTATTTCTCCTTTAATGGATCTGTAGGTTTAAAGCAATTACTATCAGAACCCCAGCAAAATTCTATGTGTAAATAGATGATTAAATTAGATAGCATAGCATAAAAGCTAGCATAACAAAAACAATTTTGAAAAAAGAAGAAATTGAAAGACTTAAGCTACTATACTAGAGAAACCAAAAGCCTTCTTTCTCCTCCAGTATGGTCAACTGACTACATGAATGGTGCAAAGCAGTTCAATGGGGTCTTTTCAACAAGTGTGACCTTCAGAGGGGGATGAAAAAAAAAGGAAACTTAATGTAAACATCATACCTAATAACAAATTAACTCAAGTTAGAGTCTCTGTCTAAGTGTAAAAGATGGAAGTATACAGCATTCAGAGATGAACATGGGAGAAACCTTCATTGGTAGGCAGAGTTCTCACATGTGGTAAACAAAGACATGATCAAAAATAAGAGAAAAGTTGATACCCAGAAAACCAGAAATACCTCAAATGTCTTTTTAGTAAACAGGACAATGAATAAAAAATTGGTAGCTCTGTAGAATAGACTATGATTCAGCAATTAAAACATAATGCTAAAATACACAGCAATCCCTATAAATCTCAATGGTGTTATGCCAAGTGGTGCCAGGGGAGCAAATCTGAAATGGCACCATAGTATATGATTCTAAGTATGCGGCATGCTCTGTAAGTTGCAAGACACAATGATGAGAAGACAGATCAAGAAAAGAGTCAGGAGTGCAAGGTGTTGCCCCTATGGTCAACAAAAGGGGGTGTCTCTGGTGCTAGAATAAGTAGGACCTTAACTATGGTGATGAGCTAAGGGACTCCACTAAAACAAGGACAACAACAAAACCAACCCTTTGCCTTCTGGTCCCAAAGTCACCCTTTAGGACCAAGTAGACCTGCCTCAAGTTTGCATCTTTGCAGACGTCAACTATCACTCTCACTGCTGAAGAGTGGTGGACTAGAACCCACAACCTTCTGGTGGGCAAAGACTTAACCACTGTGCCGCATGGGCCACTGTTTCATAGCAACAAGTTATCAAACATCATAGTGTGATACAGACACATGCACAGAATGCATTCACAAGTTGGTGAAATTTGGATTAAGGAAAATCTGCATTTCAATTAATAATAAGATGTCAATATCAGCTTCAGCTCCTGATCATGGGCTATGGTTGTGCAGAAGGAAGGATATTTGGCAGCTCTGCTGGGTAAACGTTGGACGGGTAACTGTGGGGGTTGGTTGTTCAAATCCTTTGGCTACTCCAAAAGATGAGACTGCTGCTCCCAGGAAGATTTACAGCCTCTACAACCTTTTGTAGGATGGCTTTGGGTCAGAAGCAACTTGGTTTTATGGATCTTCATTTCCTTTATCAGGGACTGCTCTCACTTATAACATGTCCAAAGTACATGAGATGAAGGCTTGCCATCCTTGTCTCTCAGGAGCATCCTGGCTGTACAAAGAGTTGCACTTTCCATAGTCCTTGTCAGCCGCTTAATTCAAATGTATCTGTGTTTCTTCCGTCTTTCTTGTTTAAAGTCCAAATTTCACATGCATGCGAAGTGCTTGAAAATTCCAACTCACCACCACCCTAGTTCCGTAGAAGAGTCTAAAATAAGTTCTGGTCAAGTATGAAGTCTAACAGGTAGCAGTGTTTTAGATAAAGATTCTTTTTGAAAGAAAAAAGCTGAATTAAAATCAGCCTACTTTTACTGTATCTTTAAAATGAAAATTTCTCAACATTGTTTTAATAAAAAAAAAACAACTCAGTGGAAAAAAGGTTCCCCCCTTCTTAATCTTTCTTTCTTTCTTTCTTTTAAAGGGTGCCTCCTGTCTGCACTAAAAATGCCGCTTTGTAATTTTCATTCCAAGGGAGAGCGGATGATGCTAACCTGGAATCTGAAGTGCTCCATGTTCTTGGGTGCCTTGGCTGAGTTTAGAAGGGATTCTAACCTCTACCATTTTCCCCCAGTCATGCTCAGACTGTAATTAGCTAATTGGGAGCACTGAGAGCATTTTAAAAGTAATTGAAGTTGTAGATAGTCTGCTATTACTGCTCTACATTTATAAAGGCACTTTTTTTGGCCAGGATTTACATTAATGTAAAATTGCCAATTACAGATGGGCAGAGCTTGAGGGAAGATTTCCTGAATTTCTGATTATGCTCCCTCTCTGACTAATAATCAATCTGTAAATACTAGAGCGGCTGGTGAAATAGAGCCAGCATGTGTCATACACATGCACGAGGCAATTTGGGGATGGGGGAGGGGAGGGAAAAGTACAAATGGGTGTTCGAAGAGTTAGCTCTAAGGTGCAATTTGGAGTCTATGGAATTGGTTGCAGGGGTCTTAGTCTGGCTTCTCTGGAAGAGGAAAACCAGTGAAGGGTTCCAGTTCAGATCTACACTGAGAGCTTCAACAGTGTAAGCAAGTTCCAAATCCATGTGCTGGACCAGTGTTTTCCAAAGGGGGTGATACCACCCCCCTGCGGCAGGGGGTGGGGTGGGGGGCACTGGAACAATTCAGCAGGGATGAAAAAGCAGATGCCTACACTTTATCTTGAATTATACATTATGGTACGAAAGTTTGTAATTGCCAGGAAGGCACTGACTTTTTTTTCCCAGTAAAGGGGCTGTAAGAGCAAATAAATTTAGGACCCTTTGGGTAATAGGAGAGGTAGGAGGCTTCTCCTGGGTCCTGGGGTGGCAGTGACTAAGAAGTATCAAATCTGTAGATGGGGTAGCCATGTAGAGACTTATGCAGGTTTACACCCCATAGATCAGAGGCAAGACAACAAGAGAAGGATAAGGAGCAGACTTTCTGACAACATCCAGTTATATATTGGAGGCAGGCCAAACCCCCAAGAAATTACCCTTCCATATGATTGGCTGTTCACATTAGAATCCACAATGGCAGGTGGTTACATAGTGATTGTCAAACCACTGAGAGTCAACATTGCCTAGCAATGCAGACACATAGTATCGACCATCCAAGAAAGTGGCGACTTTCCAATAAACATGGCAAGCAGGTACTTATTTGGGCTACTAGTGACTAACATTCCTTTTAACATATCCAAATTCTGCTTCTATATCCGGCTGGCATTTGTCTCTTTCCCAACTTACCTGTGCTTGTCAGCTAATCTATCTTAGTTGTGCAACTCAGATTAGTAAGTAAGCACAGGTGAGTCCCTGTTTATCTTGTTTACTGGGGGATCTGCCCCTGACCGTAGATAGAAATTCAAATTCAGGTGCAAATGGGAGTGAGCGGATCATTATGAGTCAGACTCCATGGGATAGCATGCCACCACAAACAGCAACAGGCCCTGGGTAGTGACAATGGTTTGTGTTCCAATGCCCTGTAGAATCAGGCACATTACATGCCTATAAAGACCTTAACTAGGTATGCTCCAATTCAAACCCTCTCCTACCCAAGTCAGGTGGGTGGTCCACCAGGGTAGCACAAACTAGGCCCAGGTGGGATTAATTCAGCCAAGGTGAGTCAAGCAATACTTTTAACCATGCCTCCCCAGCCAGAGGTTTCTCCCCTTGGACTCTGATCCTGAGCCTGCTCTGCATGCCTGAGGTAACCATGTGTGGGCAGGCAGTTCCATAAGGTTGCCCATGTTCTGTGGTAAGCCCCAGCATGGCTTATGCAAGGTTTGGCAAGCTCCCCTGAAAGACTATACTCTAAGACTGTAAAACCTGACACTTTGCTCATCTTTTATAAAAACCCACTGGGATCACGAGAGAGAGAGAGAGAGAGAGAGAGAGAGAGAGAGAGAGAGAGAGAGAGAGAGAGAGAGAGAGAAGGGAAGGAAGGAAGAAAGGAAAAAGAAAGGAAGGAAGATGGATTGTGCTCAACTGTGGCGACCATGTGCTTATGTTAATTTCATGATTGAGATGGAGGAGTGGAGTCTGGCCTGTTAATCTAGAGATAGTCATTGAGTAGCCAATGAGGCCTCCATGTGGGCATGGCTTTCTCCTGAGACTTGTGGGAAATCTTGCGATATTTCCTCATGGAGATGAGAAACTATCACCCCAGTTGTTGGGAGTTAGTCTCAGAGACGATGAATTATGAACAAGACAAGATGGCAGCATCCGAGGAGCTGAAAAGCTGGAGGAGAAGCCACACGGCCTTACCCTGATGGAACCAGACCTCTGAAGCTGGCGAAGCCACGTGGAGACCCTGCCAGCGTTGAGTTGCCTCTACCACCACTGGATGCTGTTGATGGATCCTGGATCCTGGAAGTAAAGAGCCACGGGGAGACCCCTGCCAGCACGGGGATTCTGCATCCACAGGCCTGTGACTTCGTGAGTTGGAAGGAGACATTATAGACTGGTATCGGGCATATGAGCTAATATCGGACTTATGACTTTGAACTGGACCAGGTTGGGATGTTTTCTTAATGTCCTATTCCTCTCTCTCTCTCTCTCTCTCTCTTTTTTTTTTTTTTGAAGTTTAATATAGATTTTATTGGGGGCTCTTACAACATTTGGTACATTGTTTATATTAAGCATATTTGTACATATGCTGCCACATTCATCTACATTATCTACTTGAACCCCTCCAGCATAAGCTCCTCTGCCCCTGTCCTTTACTTTTTAATTCCAACTCCCCATATTTCCCCTTCTCCCTTCTCCTCCCCCATGAACTTCCAAGAATTTAGAAATTGTTATTACTTCTTCATAGCTTACACTGTCTAATGTGTCACTTCACTCACCCCCCACCCTGTTGTCCACACCCCTAAGAGGAGGTCAGGTGTAGATCCAAGAAATTTGTTCCCCCTTTCTACTCCACATCCCTCAACCCTTCCAGTGTCACTACTCTCCACTAGTCTCAATGGATTATCTATTCTAAATTTCCACGTTTTTGACTCCAATGTGCATCCCCTGGTCTAGCCAAATCTGTCTGGCTGAATTGGGATAATCATAGTCGGTGGGAGGAAGCATTTGAGAACATTTCATTGCTACTACACTACACCTAGACCGGCTCATCCCCTTGCTACAACCACTCTGTAAGAGGATGTCTCTTCACTTATTGATGGGCTTTGGCCCCCATTCTGAACTCCCCCTCATTTACAATGATATATTTTTTAGGTCTTTGATGCTTGATTCCGGATCTCTTTGACATCTCGTGGTCATACAGGCTGTTGTGCTTCTTCCATGTGGGCTTGCTTCTTAGCTAGATGGCTACCTACTCACCTTCAAGTCTTTAAAACCACAGATGCACATCTTTTGATAGCCAGGCACCATCAACTTTCTTCACCACATTTGCTTATGCACATATTTGTCATCAGCGATCATATCAGGAAAGTGAGCATATAATGTTCTGATTATTAGTTCTTGAAACCTGATAATTGATCCTGTTGGTATCTCTTGGTCCCATAAGCTGGTGTGCTTCTTCCATGTGGACTTTGTTGCTTTTGAGCTAGATGGCTACTTGTTTACTTTCAAGCCTTTAAGACCCCAAATGCTACACATTTTGATAGACAGGCACCATCAGCTTTCTTCACCACATTTGCTTATGCACACATTTATTTTCTGTGATTGTGTCAGGGAGCTGCGCATCATGGAATGCCAATTTAATAGAACAAAATGCTCTTGCACTGAGGAAGTACTGAGGTTCAATGCCCATTTACTGTCCTAATTCTAAGCTTATAAGTATACGCATATTGATCTATTTCCCTTTCATCATATGAATATATGTACCTATGAGTATGCCTATATTTAAATTCTATAAATGCCCCTTACTCCCCAGTTATTTTCTCTATTTTCCTTTACCTCCTCCCATCCCACCATCATGCTCAACCTCCATTTGAGTTTCAATATTGTCTCTCTATTACATTAGTCTTAATCAATCTCTATTGGACCTTCCACACCCACCCCGCCACCAATCCTGAACCACGTGCTACTCCCCCCATCTCTGGATCAGCCAACAGCCTCCCATACTATTCCTCTTGTTTATAAACTGTACCCTTCTATCCATATACATGCCTATGAATTTGTTTCTCTAGTTTACCTGGACTAACACATTAACTAAGAACCTAAAGCTTGGTGGTTCAAACTAAACCAGCCGTACTGCAAAGAAAGGCCTGGCAAACTACTCCTGTAAGAGATTAGAGCTGAGAAAACATCTCTTCAACTCTTCATTAGTGCAGAGCTGAATTGGACTTCATGGCCAGAACCTTTTGGCATGGCCCTTTAATAGAGTTCCACATGTTATGGCAACTCACCTCCCCAAGCATAAAATTATTTTTTGTTGCTACTTCATAACTATAATGTTACTACTTCTTTTGAATCTGGCAACCTGTGTGAAAGGATCAGTTGGTCCCCAATGAGGTCCAGACCTGCAGTTTGAGAACTGCTGTGGACAAACCATTGTCATCTTTGCTCCTTTCCTTCAGTGCAACTTCTGTTACACTGATGCTTTTCTATTCCTGACAGATGTGCAAACTCAAAAGTACTGACATCATTCCCACACACATTTGTCATCCTGAGAATGTTTATATGACCCAGACAGCTGCTATGCTAGTAGCACAATTTTTGAAGCAAATATGCCAAAAAAGAGGACATATGAAATGTGCAAATTGGGTGCGAATACTACAAGAAGAAGCTTAAGCAGAGAGATCTGTCATGGATGCTCCCCCACCCCTCTAAATAGAACATGGTTTGTGAACCCTCAGCATCAAATAAAAAGTCAAGACCTTTCCCCCGAGCTCATTGCAATTGACGGTTGAGAAGTGAGAGAGAAAAGTTCTGGTAAGTGGCTATAGATCAATGTGAGGATCAATAATTAGACTGTGCTTTCTGAGACTGCCTAATTAAATTGACATGCAATAACTCTGACTAAGCTGTCATGTTCTGAAAGGGGATCCTGGGTGGAGCATCAGCTAAAGGACTCAGCTTCTGATGGCAAGAATGGGGGTTCAAGTCCATTCAGAGGCACAGGGGAGAAAGGTCAGACCATCGACCTAGGACAAACTGGTCATTGGAAACACTCTAGAGGAGCATTTGCCTTACCCAGAAAGGGTCAGGTCATGATAACTGGTACCGGTGGTGCTCCATGCCATCCTGTCATTCAGACTCACAGAGACCCTCTAGGACAAAACAGAACTGCCCCTTCTGGATTTCTGAGACTTTAAGTCTTTGTGGAAGTAGATCGCCTTATCGTTCTCCTGCTGAGCAGATGGGGGGTTTGAACCCCTGTCATGGAACTCTAAGGTCAAAGACAGTGACTCTGGCAGAGTCAGACTCCAGCTGTCTGGACAGAAGCAGTCATGGTGGAATGATAATGACTGAATTTTAAATGGCCACGGTTGGTACTGCTTGCCCAGAACTTGCCAGGGTGCGGTGGGCACTGCGAAGGGCAGCCCCCTTTGTAGAAGAACCTTCCACATAGGCATGCCACTGCTGCAAGAATGGACATCCTGAGCACTAATAGCATCAGGCATATCTTCCTGGTTCCACTTTCTTTCCTCAAGGACTTGACACCAGGAAGCCTGGTCCTGGTTCACCAGCCAAGTGTGGTCCATTCAAAGGTTGTGCTTCTTGCTGACAATGAATAAGGCAGCATTCAAATGTGACTTCGAGACTCCCTGAATGGGGTCGACACACGTCAACAGCCTAGAGAGCGAACTTTTTCTGCTCCCATATCCAGTAAGGGTATAAATCTGAAAATCCCAGATGCTAGGCCACAGGGAGTGTGAGAAGACAAAGTCACTACGTGTCCAGAGTAGGCAGCCGACCCCCACTAATATGTGTCCTGTGGTAGGGAATTAACTGTTATGGGTGTTTGGGATTTTATTTCTTTTCAAATAAAAGCCTGATTATCCAGAAAACTACTTCTCTCTATTCTTCACTTTGCAGCTTCTTTGGGGATAACAGAACCCCTGACTTCCAGCCTAGCCAATCACCAACCCCACCCCCAACCACCTTTACTTGCACTGAGCCCATTCACAGTGTCCATGTGAGTTGTGGAGACTGAAACCCTTTATAGGAATCAGCTCCTCATATCCCTCCTATGGAACTGGCCAGTGGTCTGGGAACTGTTCACCTACGTGTAACCATTCCCAACGTGTAACCATTCCAAAGCCAGGCTTCCATCCCTTATTCTCAGAGCCAGTTCAATGGTGGAGCACACTTCCCGTGTAACTCGATTCACATTGCCCTTCTTACTTTTGTTATAATTGCTGGGATAGAAGCCATCTTTGAGCCATGGCAGGTTGCCCAAGTTCCTGCTGGCCAGGAAATAGCCCGGCTCAAAGCTCCCACCCAGAATGCCCACCTGGAAGGAGGTGAGCAAATACATGCATGACCACCTTGTTCCCTCACCTGGCCAAGATCTTTCAGCTCTGTGTCCACACAGCTCTGAGTTGGCAGAAGCTGCTTCATTAAAATCTCTATCATTTCGTACCAAGTGACTCCTTTGGGATGCAGGCCTGGGGATTAAAAACAAGCAAGCAAACCAAATGCCTAAGGCCCCTGCCATTCACATCCATTTGGGCTCATATCACATAAGGACTCTGTAGGACCGACCAGTACTATCTGCTTGGGCTGCTGAGGCTTGATGGGAACAACTGCCACACCTTTCTCCTGCGGGAGTGGGGAGTGGGTGGTAGTGTTGTGTGAAACTACTAACCTGTCTGTTGTCAGGTGAGCACTATAGTTGGGAGCCACCAGGACTCCTTGAAATCACAGTCTATCATATGATGCTTAAAAATAAAGTCTCTTTTTGAAGAGTTACTTAAAATACTAGCCTCTCGGAGAAAGACAGCATTCTAGATACAGCTGATGAGCACATCGCCCACTGCCAACAGTCCTAGCTGACTTCATCTTACTCTCACTGGCTGCCATCAAGCTGAGGCTGACTGATAAGGACCTGCTTTTCCTTTTGGGAGCACAGTTTGGACACAACTACTCTGGTTCTTTTCTTCCTGAGTCTATGTGAAGACTAAGACCTGCACCATGAGGTGGGGCCATGTTTCTCTTTCTAATAAAAAGATGAGGCCGGGCACCTATCAGATGAGGTGGCAACATTAGTTGTGCTTTGTTCTGCTCATCCCAAGGTTGGAAAGGTGAGCCTTAGTGGAGTCGTGGTTATGTGTTGGGCCACAATCCATAAGATAAAGTGACCAGACATCCCGTTTTTGGCAGGACAGTCCTGACTTTAAACAATTTTTCCTACATCCCGCGGCATTTTTAAAAAGTTCCGATTTTTGGAAAGAATGCACGAGGGGCTGTTCGACCCGCCCTATAGGGCTCACTTTGGGTCGGCATTGGCTCTTGGTAGTGAGCTTAATTGGACAGTATTTTGGAAATATAGGGCATCTGGGACATCTTTAAACGCTGCCTCATTGGCAGTACTCCTGTAATAATTTTTCTAAAAGAAATAGTTTTCCAAGTGGTCCTCTGTGACACCTCACATAAGCCTCCACACTAGGCTAGGATGTGCCATTAATTGTGACAATATGGGGCCAGTCCATGCTTCCTCTGTTGTATTAAAGGTTTCCAGTAGGTGGCAACCTCAGAGGATGCTTGGTACCAAGTGATAGGCGGTTGGCTTTTAACCGAAGGGTTGGCTGTTTGAACTCACCACTCTTTGGGAGAAAGACCTGACAAGTTTCTGCTATGAAATATAACATTGTCACTGGAGGTTGCTAGGGGTTAAATTCCACGGATCAACACGTGGCACTCACACACAATTGCTATTTATCAACTGACCCTCGATCAATGTGCTTTGAGGGGGGAGATCAAATGAAAACTTGCAGGAGTAGTCACCTGACAGTGGGCGTTGAGCTATCTAATACCTTTCATTTAGATCCTGTTAAATCAAGGTGTGGTGGATGGCTCATAATTTAGAAATTAGTGGGGGAGTTGTATGACGCTCCTATTCACCCTGGTGAGCTGGTGAGGTGCTACGGATTAAGAAAGGAGGGTCTTGTGGCTGCCTGTGAAATGGCAGCAGTAGCAGCAGCCAAGTGTCAGCTGCCTTGTTTGCCTAAGGCATCGCAACGAGGGCTGGAGGGCACTGCACGCTGCCAAAGGACTCTCCTTTCTGTTCCTGAGCCCCGCAGGCACGCTTTCCAAAGCAATCAGAAAATGTAGCCAAGAGTTCTCCTCTTGGGATCAGATGGGGATGCTTTCTCATCTCTGTCTTCTAACAGGACTGAATGGAGCCCAACGATCAGAAGGGTTTCTTCACCGTGACTTTCTCTGATGCAGCAGCTTTGATTGTCTTTTGCCAGGGAGACCTTGGTAGTGAACATGGGCCCTATCAGACTGCTGCAGCAATAGCTGATTTGGAATTAAAGACATACAAACCTACATTGGTTTTTTTTCCTTTCATTTTGGATTGTTGGCATCGAAAGGGCATTTTTCCCCCAATTACCAGTGTCTCCAGGAATTCCACCCCCCACCCCACACAAAGACTATTTAAAGATAGAAGGAGTATAACCCAACTAGTGAACAGATACCTCTCTGTCCGCATCAGATGCATTGTTTTACCCTGATCCCTAAAAACCCAGGGAAGCACCTGTCGGCAGCTTCTGGTTTCCTTACCTCATTCAAAATGAGATGCGAGACTGCTGCGTAAGAGAACATTCCCAGAGGAAGGACCGAACATAAATACACTCTTTCTGGGGCTTCCTCCAATAAAGAGAAGCCTATCTAAATATGATATGGATGGGGACTGCATTTGAAGTTGCAAAGAAAGGCCTAGGAGAGGCATTTTCATCATTAGACTCTCAATGCCCAGGAGCTGCAGGGCAAGCCTAGGGAATGAGTAGAAACAGACAACTGCCTAGTACGGGCAAGTGTCACTGAGGTTGGAGACAGGGAAGCTGGACTCGCTGTTTGGAAGGGACTGGAGTATGTCTCCTGTAGTTAAGTGCCATCACTTGGGTCCCGCCCTTAGCAAGTCTATACCCATCAGAAGGAAACACCGCCCAGTGCTGCACTATGTTCACAGGTCTTCTTATGCATGGGCCCGTTTCTGCAGCCACTGTGTCAGTCCATCTCCCTGAGCGCTTTCTTCTTTTTCCATATCCTTTCACTTTACCAAACAGAATGTCCTTCTCCAGGGTCAATACAGCCAATGTGTGTAAGATAAACTCTTGCCATCTTTGCCTCTACGGAGAATTCTGGCTTACTTCTTCTGAGACAGATACGTGTGTGTCCTTAGCAGTTCATGGAACTTTAAAAATCCTCCTCCAGCACTATTATCCCTCCTCCTGACCTTGTGGTCTTGTGAGCAGAGAGGACCCTAGCCTGCAAGTGCTAAATAGACCCTAGGAGGGAAGGCGGCTGCAGGACCCCAAGTCTAGTCACAAGAGAGTATGGTTTGACTCTCTTCATCTTGACTCTTGCTGCAGTGCTCTTCCTGTCTGGTGGATATCTCATAAAGATTAAGAGCTATTTTTTTAAATGCATTCTTTGTAGCTATTACAAAGGCTTTGAAATTGCAGTTTCTGATCGGCTGTGGCATATAGCCGTAAAAAATTTCCCAGCATATTTCTTCCTTTTTGTGACCTTCCTAGCAGACAACCAAATACTCAGATCTACACTAACAAAAATATTAAAGCGGTACTTTTTCTACAGACCAAAAAGATTCCTCTCTTAAGAAATAGAAATATAGGAGCATATATTGATAGGTTTAGTATTAAGGCAATAGATGGACATTGGACCCCCACTCAAATACTTCCTCAGTGCAAGAACACTTTATTTTATTCTATTATATTGACATTCCATGATGCTCACTTTCCTGACACTATCACTGAAGACTGTGTGCATAAACAAAATTGGTAAAGAAACCTGATGGTGGCCAGCTATCAAATGATATAGTGTGTGGGGGTCTTAAAGGTTTGAAGGTAAACAAGCAACCATCTAGCTCAGAAGCAACAAAGCCCACATGGAAGAAGCATGCCAGCTTGTGTGACCACAAGGCATCGAAGGGATCAGGTACCAGGCATCAAAAAGACAAAAATGGTATCCTTGTAAATGAGGGGAATTGCAGATTGGGGACCCAAAGACCACCTGCAGGTTACAGGGCATCCCCTTATAGAAGGATCACAGGGAGGAGATGAGCTAATTAGGGTGTAGTGTAGCATTGATGAAACATACAACTTTCCTCTAGTTCTTAAATGTTTCTTTCTACCACCACTCCTGACCCCCTACTATCATGATCCCAAGTCTACCTTACAAAACCGACTGGGTGAGAGGATATACACTAGTACAGGTAGGAACCAGAAATACAGGGAATCCAGGATAGGTGTTATCTTCTGGACCAGTGGTGAGAGTGATGATACCAGAGGGTGGGGGGAAAGTGGGGTAGAAATGGGAAACTGATTATAAGGCTGTCCACATAAACTCTTCCCTGGGGGACAGACAACAGGGAAGTGGGTGAAGGGAGACATTGGACAGTATAAGAGATGACAAAATCATAATAATTTATAAATTATCAAGGGTTCATGAGGGAAGGGCATGTGGGGAGGTAAAGAAAAAGTGAAGAGCTTATACCAATGGCTTAAATAGAAAGCAAGTGTTTTGAGAATGATGACAGCAACAAATGTACAAATGTGCATCATATACAATGACTGGATATATGGATTGAGATAGGAGTTGCATGAACCCCCAATAAAATGATTTAAAAAAAGAAAAAGAATTATGGCAACATATTTATAAATATGTTGATAAAATGGATGTATGGATTATAAGAGTTGTAAGAATGCCCAATAGAATGATCTTTTAATAAAATAAATAAAAATAAAAATGTGCATGGCACACACACAAAAGAAATAGAAGCACAGAAGGTCAGAGGGGAGAGGACAGAAGAGTAGACAGAACTGGAAGACACCGGGAGGATATGGAACAAAGGCTGCTTCACTGAAGGGTGGCCAGAAATGGCATGAAGCCAAATGTGCCTGGGTTGTTGAGTGTTCCATAATGTTTCAACCAATAAAAGAAGAAACTTTTTCAAAGACACAAGTGAACACAAAAACATGTGACTGTGGATACAAAAACATCCTCATCCATGTTACAAAACTGACCCATGCTATTGAAAGTACCCAAAGAGCCAAACAGTGAGCGATAAGGCAAGTGATAAGGTGGAAAGTGGATAAAGGAAAGTTTTACCTTCACTTGTGGGTGGAACAGGGCTCTTCCAAGTGTGGCCTGCAGACACCTACTATCAGTTGGAAACCTGCTAGAAATGCAAGATCTCAGCTCTCTCTTGGCTCTTTCGACTTAAAACTTTCATTCTTACACAGTCCCCAAATGCTATGTGCGGACATTAGAATTTAAGAGACACTGGGTTGGAGCGGTTATTCCGTAACTCTTGGAGTAACAAAGCAAGAAGGCTGACTGCGCATTGGTTGGGAATTTGGCTGCTAACTGAAAGATTTGAACCAACCAGTAGAGCCACTGGAGAAGAGTCTTAATGATCCACTTTCATCGTGATGATAATTTCTGAAACTCTACAACTTGGCACCACTCTGGCCCACAGAGTCACCATGAGCCACAATTTGACCAGTGGCACACAGCACCAACTCTAGGACCTACTTCCTTCAACTGCAGGGGGAATTGTAACCAAGGGGTTCCGTAGAAGAGATGAGGCATTGGGTGTCTCCTGTCTCTGAATTTTAGGGTGGTGCTACTCAGATATAGTATCATGCTGATTTGGGCATGGCTGTCTCCAACATTTGATGGGAATCCTCATCAAGTGAACTGTAACAGCAGACCAACTGAGCTGGGGATCTCTGCTTCAATGTTTCATATCGAAGTGTGTCACTCAATGAGCCCTAGTGCTGCATGGGTTGACTGTGCCAACTAATTGTTAGTGTAAGCTGCTCCAAAGAAGAAGAAATGAAGCAGGGTACAGATTGTGCGTTTGGAGACCCTGGGGAAGGGGAATGGTGGGGGAGTTCCAGAAAAGGACTCAACCAATGACCCATAAAGTGTTCATGATGTGCACATGTTTCCTAGCCACCAATGTCCTTCTTCACATACTTTTTTGAAATATGTGAGACTGGCACAGGACTGGGCAGTTTTCATTTTGTGTCTTGTAGGATCTTTTTGAGTCAAACCCAAAAGAGGAGAGAGGGCAGCTAACAACAAGTCGAGCTTAGTTGCCTAGTGCCATCCTATGCAAAGAGAATGAGCTTTGTGAAAGCACAGAAATGGATCTTCTCACCGTTCAGGAAGCCAGGAGACTCAGATTCAGGGCATGGGCTTCCTAGAAGAAGGTCTTTCCTGCTCTAAAATCTGCAATTGAATCTATAGACACATCTTCCTGTGTGTCCTTGGTCTTCTCATCCCCTTGCACGCTCCCAAGTTCATTCTGATCTTCATTTTGCTCAGACTCTTAATGACACTATGTACAACAG
Source organism: Nesogale talazaci (assembly GCA_004026705.1). Classification (NCBI taxonomy): domain Eukaryota; kingdom Metazoa; phylum Chordata; class Mammalia; order Afrosoricida; family Tenrecidae; genus Nesogale; species Nesogale talazaci. The sequence goes on along the minus strand of PVJH01000305.1, from coordinate 185,731 downwards.
AAGGAAACACTGTCTGGTCCTGTGCCAACTCTTCTCCTGTTTGAGCTCACTGGTGCAGCCACTGTGTCCATCCGTCTTGCCCAGGTTTGTTCTGTTTCCCTGCTACTCTACTTTTCTCCACCAAACACGATGTCCTTTTCCAGGAAATAGTCTCTGGTAGCATTTGCCAAGTACCTAAGATGAAGTCTCACTATCCTTGCCTCTAAGAACCATTTTGGCTTTATTTCTTCTAAGACAGATTTATTTGTTCTTTTGGTAATCCATGATGCCTTCAATATTCATGCTGTGTTGGCTGACAAATTGACTGGAAAATTAGCAATGTAGAAGAAAACAAAATGTACAAAGCCACGAGGAAGTAACCAAAGCTATAGACGTTCCCATAAAGCCACAGTTGAGCTGGTGACTTAATAGTATTAGTAAAAAAAACAGGGGGACAAGCCTGACATGACAGCTATCTAAGCTGTGTGCAATAAATGTGTGCATTCTGCAACTGCTGCTGTAGTCCCCCCATTAACCTCAATCTGTCATTTTTAGGGAAATTAAGGGCCGCACAACATTCTATCTGCTGCTCCAGGACCACACACTCACATTGAAAACCCATCTCATTTATCTGCTCTTAGAGCAACTACAGCCCATCTATCAAAGGAGGTTTGCAAACTGCCCTTGTGTTGAATAGATTTCCGCAGAGCTTTTGGACTAAGATGGACTAGGAAGGAAGACCTGTAGAATTATTTCCCAAGGGCAGCCAATGGTTCACAGTGGGTCAATCTGTAATCTCTCATGTGATAGCATAAAGGATCAGAAAGCATGTTGCTTTTTTGAGAATGGGGTCACCATGCATAGAAAGCCAATTCAGCAGCAGGCAACAATAACAAGTCTCTTTCAGCACATGATAGCAGCTTCAAAGAAGTTGTGGAAAAACTGAATGAAAGAATAATATACATGGGCTGAGCCCTGGTGGCATAGTGGTTTTGTGCAGGACTGCGAGCCACTGGCTTGGCAGTTCAAATTCAGCAGAAGCTCTCCAGCAGCAAGGTTGGGCCTCCCACTCCCACCAGAGGGCAGCGATGCCAAAAAAAAAAAAAAAAGAAGACTATACATTTACAAGAAGTCACATATTGATGAATGCTTTCATAAACTCCTTCAGAATATGTATCAGGAGCAGCCCACTCTTAGTCTGCTAGGAACTCCAGGCATAACCTTCCCTCGATGCTGGCTGACAAGGTATCTGTGCCAAGGTAGATTTATTATGGCAAATGCCAGTTGTAAATGGCATTATTATGCAGAGTTGTAGTGAGTGATTTTGTTCAAGCACCAAGCCCAAGGCAGGTTGGCAGAAGGCTTAACATGAACAAAACAGTCTGCCTGGGCAGATTATGAAAATGCTTTTTGTTCTGCCTATATGAGCCTAATGTTGAAACACATCATTTACAAATGACTCTTCAGTTGACTGGAAGGACTCGTGGGTAAATAGTCACCGACCACAGTTTGAGTTGAATGAGCTGTTTTGTCCACTATTTCCTTGATGAATATGAACATTTTCTTATTTGTGAGGTTAGACATATACTTATGAAAATTAAGGAAAACACATTTCCAATGACCAGTTAAAATTAAAATCCAGAAATGACATTTATTCCATGAGGAGGTGCAAACTGGACTTGGCTTCTCATTGTTGGAGCCTGTCATCTTACATGTGATGTGGGCTCTGAGAATCCCTATGACTACAGATAGGGATGAATCTGGGTGCACCACAGCTTCCACAGATTCGATTGTTCACCTCTATAATGAAAGGTATCTTGTGCATATGCAGAAACATTCCCAGTTATGCATTTATTGTACATGATTTTTCACATGGAATCTTCACAGGAATCTCACTCTCTGTCTGAAGGAGCTGTGGGGAAGCCCTTGGATGCTGTCAGGAAAGTGAGTGGTGGGAGTCCAACCACCAGTTCCGCGGGAGAAGGATCTGGCCAACCACTCCTCTAAAGGTTCCAGTCTAGAAAGCTCCCTGGGCCAGTTCTACTATATCACTTGGGATTATGATGAGTCTGAAGTAGGCTTAACAGCACCTAATAATGAAACACTACCCTTTATGTATATCGTCAATGAGTTAAAGGAGCCCTGGTAGCATAGGAGATTACAAGGTAGGCTGCTTTCTGTGAGGTCAGAAGTTCCAAGCCACCAGACGCTCCATGTGAGAAATGTGAGATTTTGTACTCTCATAGAGTTACAGTCTTGGAAACAGACAGGGACAGTTCTCCCCTGCCCAACAGAGTCACTGTGAGTCAGAATCAACTCGAGGGCAGTGGGCCTGGGGTTTCTTCTTGATCAGTTGGTGAGTAAAACAAACCAAATTTGCCTGAGAGTATTCTATCAGGACAAAGTCTGCCAGTTGCTTCTGTACAAACATATTTTTGCTTCAAATATTTTTATTGTGTCAGTAGTAGCAGCAAAATAAAATAAATCGACAAACTAATAGAATTAAATAGGACATTAGGATAAGTACTTTGGAGGTTCTATATTGTTTGCAATTAAAATCTATTAAAATTATATGTATTGACTAATATATGTATTCTTATTTTCCAGAATTATAGTAGAATAATGAGGCTTTAATGAAAACCAGTCCCTTTTATATAAAGCCTTTTTAAATAAAGGCTTACAAGGCTTTTTTAATAGAAGCATAAAAAAGGATTGAAATTACATGTAACCACACTAAGACAAACCCCATAAATAGATTTTTTTTCTCGCATGCTGGGTATCACATACACAGATGTCCCTCAACATTGACAGACAAAGCAACTCTTCAAAGATAAATTTGTCATAGCAACTCAATGTATGAGGAGCTGCAGAAGAGGCTTCATCCCTGGGCAAATGTTTTGAGTACATGCTTCTCAAAAGGGGTAACAAGGTGTGTGACTAGCCAATGAGCATCTGAAAAGTGTTCAGCACTGAGAATCCTTGGAGAGATGCACATCTGAGTCACAAGGAAATATCACCACACCACTGCCAGAATGTCTAAGATTAAAAAATCCACAACATCCTGTACTAGCAAAGGTATGGAATCATCTGAACATGCCAATCCTTTTGAGTGAGACATGTGAAACAATGTAATCATTTTAGAAGGCATTATGGCAGTTCACTATTTTTCTAAAAGTGCATCTATTCAGTAGTCCAGGAAGGCAATTGGTACTTGCTCAAAATAAATGAAAATTGGAAGGGTTACCATGAAATCTGTGGAGTTCTCCCACTACTTTAATTCCATTTGTCTACAAACTCTTTGAAGCTGCCTTATGTATGCTCTCAAAAAGCATGAAGGATTGTGTAAAATGATGTCATGATTAGATGTCAGATAAGAGGAGACTTTATAAATAAACTGGTGTATATACACAATTGGGCACTATTCAATCGTAGGCTTTACATTACTGACACATCCAATGACTCTCAGTGAATCTCAAAAGCATTATATTGAGTGAAAGAAGTTTTAATCAAATATGTACATGTTGTTTTATCTCATTGATATAAACTTTAGGCAGAAATACAATTGGGAAAAAATCAAGACTGATTGTTTTCAGGGAAGGGGGTGGTTTAATAAATGCAGTTATCTGGTAAACCAAAATATACATATAGAACACTATCATCATCCCAGAATTGAGTGGATAGATGAATATCTCATGGAAGGAGTACTTCACACAGTAGTGTTTTTGGTGAAATCTGTGCTGTATGTCACTGTCCATCTCATATATAATTGAATAGTACATTTACCATATCATGAAAAACTTACTTCAGCAGCTTTGAGATGAACAACAAAAAGAAAAGAAAAAACTCCCTGCCATTGAGTTGACCTTGATGCATACCAATCCCATAGGACAGGGTAGTATCGCCCCTTTCTGTTTTAGGGACTGTAAATCTGGAAAAGAGTAGTCAATCTCATCTTTCTCTCAAGGAACCATTGGTTGTTTCAAACTGCTGACCTTACAGTTGATCGTAGCCCAATAGGCAATGCACAATGCCCCCGGGACTCTCTAAACAACAAGAATAAATGTAAAAATAGCAAGCAAACCATTCAAATATCTTTTACGGTAGTGCTGGGAACTGTTCTAGATGACTAAAATCAGTTTTTTCACCCAGTATTCCATAAGCCTTCAGCATATATCAGGATGGTTTACAAAGAATATTAAGAGAATCAATGACTCAGTTAATCCTGGTTAAGTGGCAGAACAGGAAAAGTGGATTTACTGCTTTTTTGAGCCTGCTCTATTTTCTTATGTGTAGGAGATTGTTTGCAAACATTTAAAAATATTTTTAATATAATAATCCTTCATTAAATGTACTTATCTAATCCAACTACATTTGAAATTCCTAACCCCTACAATAAAGTCTTCTCACTTTAGTACTCACTTGTGGCCAGCTTGCATTTTCAATAACCGTAGAGTCAAAGCTTTCCGTCTGCCTGTGCAAGCATATGGGGACTGCACTGGTTGTTAAAGTGACTAGAAGGAATGATTATAATGTACTGGGTGGGCTCAAAGATGTTAGAATCCTATGATCCTTACATTTGCTTTGCATGGCATAGCTATCCCACTCAAAATTCTTCTGTATGTTGGAAGGCCTCAAGGACCACTTTTCTTCTTCTTTCTGCTAACTCACCAGGTTATTTAACTAACATGGTGAGTTTAAAAATCCATATTTGCTATATATATATATATATATCTCCTATATTTTGAAATCTTCCTATAAAAATGGTTCTAGAACATCCAACTGCCTATTTCACATCACCCCTTGGGTGTTTTAAGATTAGTCTCACACATAGTATTTTCAAATTGAACCCTAAATCTTCCACAATCACACTTCATCCTTTTAGTGTGCTCCCCAGTCCAATAATGGGTGTCTCCCCTGAGTTACTAGCATATACACTTCAGCTCCCCTGAACTGTTGCTCTTCCAACCCATGGCCTTTGCGTCCGCTATGTTGCTTCTAGTTTTTTCACACCGTGTCCTGAATCTAGCCACTCTCTCCCTCCTTCATGCTGCTTCCCTTGTCCAAGTCACCATCATTACCTAACCAAGACAAATGCATGACTGTCTTTTCATAACAAAAGTAGGTATTTAAAAAAAATCTTTTCATATTCCTTTCCAATTCTGAATCCATGATCTCTACGACCCAATCCAACCTCTGTGTCATTGTCTGAAAGGGTCTGTGTGTCTGATTGATGGCTAGCTCTTAGACTTCAGTTTCTATCATTTTGCCACTCCTCTTTAACTTTCTAAAAAACCCATTCCTGCCTAAAGTGTGGAGAATGTTCTTGGTGACTTTCTTACTTCTTTTAGCTGTTCTCATCATGGTTCCTCATCACCATTTGTATCACCATTTGTCCTCCACAGAAGAAGTCTTGGTTGTGTAGTGAGTTATGCACGGGCCTGCTAGCCACATGGTCAGCAGTTCAAAACCACCTGTCATTCCACAAGAGAAAAATTGAGCTTTAGACTTCCACAAAAGCGACAATCCCCAAACCCTGCAGGGGAAGTCCCACTCTGTCCCATAGGATCATAACTGAGTGCATGGCACAGAGCTTCTCCCACTGGGCACACATTCGCAGCCTGATGAGATTTCAGATCCTTTCATATCCCTTATCTTAGTTATCTTATTACTTATTTAGTATGTATGTTGCTTATTTGGCTCCCCCCCCCCCACTACTAGAATGAAAATTCAGGAAATTTCAATAGTGAAAACAAACAAACAAACAAACAAATCTCTCTGCTGCCCTATGGGGTGTGACTATCTCGTGGGAACTGCGACCCCATCTGTGTGGTGGAGGGTGAGGGGTAGGAGGTGGAATATATGAACACGGGATACGCAGGTACCGCTTTCACCATCTTGGAAGACATATAAAGCAGAAAAGGGTCCCTGAGAGGCACAGCACAGGCCCCCAGGGAATTGTTTATTAGTAAATAAACAAAATGTTCCAACAGTTAAAGCCAGCTTGAGTGCTTTGAGAAACTAAAATGAAATGTTCAATATTTTATGGAAGCTTTAAGGGAGAATGTTTACTTGGTATGATCTGCTCTCATTGAAAAGAAAAATGAGGGGGGGTTGGGAAGATTAGCACTACAGGGCAATGGGTAGCGAGCCTCTCAACTTGCCCTGTCATCATTGAGCGGCTGCTCTCCAGGACTGAAGAGACGCCCCCTTTCTCGCTCTTCAAGATCATTCTAGCAATGCCAGGAGATTTTAGCCCCATAAAACCCCCGGATGATATGGTCAGATTTAATATATAAAGAAAATGGGGAGAAAGGTATGTAGCTCAATTTTAAGTTCAGATGAATAAAGGTTTTTTTCTATTAAAAAATATAGCCCTGTTCTGTCACTACTTGGGACACATTTGCATGCAGAAATTATTTGTGGCTTTTTTGCAATTGGACGTCCTGAATTTTCTCGGTCATTCCAGCTTCCAAAGGAAGGAGAGTGAACCTGACTCGATTGTAACCAGAGTGCTCCTTGGAAGCCAGGCTGGGAAGACTTGGTCTCTTGTACGTTGGACATGTTATCACGAAAGACCAATCCCTGGAAAAGGACCCCGTGCTTGGAAAAGTGGAGAGTCAAGGAGGGACAAAAAGAAGCCCCTCAAGGAAATGGATCGACTCAGGGGGGCGGCAATGACTTCCTATAAAGAACGGGCTGTGACAGGACCTGGTGGTACTTCTTTATGTTCAGTATGGGACCACCGTGAGTCAGATTTGACCACAGGGGATCTAACCACCACAACAATAATTGTGAGACTGTCTTAAACCCAAGAGATCATTAGTAAGTTAAGAGCTGTAAGTAAGGCACCTAAGGAGTAAACTTTAAGAAGATACTTGCTCTTGGGGTCACCTAAGTTGAACACCTCTATGAGGACAGTAAGTGCACAGCACACCCCATCAATGCATCCTCTGATTGCATGCCCTGGGTGTTTTCTGTTTCACTCCAGTCCAGGCCCTCAGCACAGTCCATGATTTCACTTATGTTCCTTTTTCACATTCAAAAGATGGTGCAACAAAGAATAATGAATAAGCTTATTTCGATTCTTTTCAGGAAAGCTTTTAATTTTATTCCAACATCCCTACATGGGTGCAAACTACCATCCCCCCCCCCCACCCCCGCCCGCCTGCCCATGCCATGCTTTCATCGAAATGAAGAAAAAGAGCATGCATTCAATTTTTCAATAAAATATTTATGAGACCCCAGTCAAAATCTAGACGTTTTGAGCTTTGAGCTGAGAATCTAGCAATAAGCAAGTTTTAAAGGCTCTCTTCCTACATGCAGCTTATAATCTAATGGAGAAAAGACATGAACCAATGCCATGAAGAAGAGTAGTACAGATAGTTGGAGTGTGGGTGATGTTTGAACTGCCCAAGATGTTTTTTAAAAGTTTTTTTTTTTAAGGCTATGAATGGGGGAAGAGTGAGGACACTTAAGGACTCCAAAGTCAATTGGCACTCGTGACAAATCAAAGCAAGGAGAAAGGCATAACCAGGGCTGGTTGTAACACCCATTGATTCAATGGCATTCAAAAAATGACCTTGAAGCCACCACAAGGACTTTCAGATGCTTGCTGTTTATTTTTTTGTTTGTTTTTTGTTTTGTTTGTTTGTTTTTGGGGGGGCATCACTGCCCTCTGGTGGGAGTAGGAGACCTAGCCTTGCTAGAATTTGCGGCCAACCTAGTAGGCCGCAGTACTGCACAAAACCACTAAGCCACCAGGGCTCAGCCCCCAGCTGTTTATTTTTTAAAGTAGAACTTCACTTTCAAATCAAACTCACTCTCAAGGACCAAGTCGATTCTGACGCAGAGGGGCTATGTGGAGAGAGGTGAACTGCCACTGTGGGTTTCTAAGGCTGTAAAGCTTTGAGAGTAGAAAACTTCGTCTCCCCCCACTCCGGAGCAGCTGGTGTCCTTGGATTGCTGACCTTGTAGTTATCAGCCAACCCATAACCCACAGCACAATCTGAGCTCCTTGGAGAGGAAAGGGGAGTCAAAATCCATGAAGTCTGACCAAGCAAGTTGGCAATTTTCTATTGTGATTCATAAGGGCTTTTTTGAACATTTTTTTAGAGGTCAGTCATCAGGTCTTCCCCCTTCCTGCTCTACCTGTCTCCCACTCCCACCTCAGCCATTCATGGTGTGGAAGTCTTGCTGAAACCTGTGCTCCAAGAATGGCTGTCATGGATTGAATTGTACATCTTCAAAATAGGTGTCAACTTATCTAGACTACTATTTCTAGTGTTGTGTAGTTGTCCTCTATGTTATGACCTAATCAGGTCCTATTGTGTGAGGGCTAGGTTATGGTCCTATCTGAGAGTGAGCTACTTGTTACCTTATTTATAAATAAGGTAGGGTTGGCAGGACTGTATTTTGAGTCACTGCCCTTCACTATCCTGCAAGTGATGGAAGCAGAGAGCAGCAAGCAGAGAGAGGGAACTGATGATTACTGAGAAAAAATAGCCAGGAGCAGGGGATCCTGTGTTGGATCATGCTACACCCCAAGGAAGAAGGAGGTTAAGACACCATCTATAAGGAATTTGGGTTCCACAAATGCTGAAAAACATTAAGGATCTTCCCCCAGAGGGGACAGAGAGTGAGTAAAAGACTTCCTTTTAAGCTAAAGCCTTAGATTTGGACTTCTGTCTTCCTTCATTGTGAAGTAAATAATGTCTTCTGTTAAAACCAATGCAAACTTTTAAAATATCAATAGCAAGGAAAGGAAGACATAGAAACAGACTTACATGATTTGGATTCCCACTTCAACTCTTACTAATGTCCCCATAAATTTTTTTGAATTAAAGGGATAAAGTCCTGCTAAAGCTTCCATCACAAATAGAAAATTTCCTCATAACAAAAACTTCAATTCTGGCTGATTCTATTTGACTTTGAGATTCATTTTCCCATCGTCATCTAATATTCATTGACAACAAAGACTAAACCAAATAAAATAACCCAACACAAACAGCTACCCCTATCTTTCCTATACCATGCCCTTCCTGTCACCACTCTCTCCCACTGTGACATAAAATTCAGATGGTGACTGCAGAAGTTGGTTTGGGTTTAAAGCCAGTATAAATATGATGTGTGCTTTAATTAGAAAAGGAATGAAATGCACAGGCAGGATAATTTCTGCTTTATTTCTTTCATAAGATGTTGCAAAAGAGGTTTTTAGAAAATCCTTACTTCTTTTTTCATGGTTACACCAAACTCTAGTTTTCACTGTCTTGAACACATTCTATGGGCACATGTCTAAAAGCTGGTTTCTTTGGAAACATTTTCACAAAGAACAATGACAAAAACTGAGCATGAGTTCCAAATGGCATACTTGGGTACTAAGAGAGGGAAAGGAACAAGCACTGTCAATTTTAGTTGGCCATTCACTCAGTTCTGACTCAGGGTAACCACATCGACAACAGAACAGGATGTTTCTTTCTTTCTTTTATTCATTTCCTTCTTGAATAATTTTATTGGGGGTTTGTACCACTCTTATCACAGTCCATACATCCATCCATTATCTCAAGTACATTTGTACATTTGTTGCCAGCGTTTTCTTTCCGCTTAAGCACTCATTTTTCCCTCCCTCCCTCCCTCTCTCCCTCCTTCCCTCCCTCCTCTTTCCCTTCATCCTGAACCCTTGAGAAATTATTATTTTTTATGTCTTTCATGATATGATATCTCTCCCCACCACCTTGTCTGTTGTTGATCCCCCTAGGAGGGGAATATAGGTCATTGTGATAAGTTCCTCCTTTTTCTCCCATCCCTCCCCCTTACTCTCCTAGTATGGCAACTCTCAATATTGGTCCCAAGGAGTTTATCTGTCCTAAATCCTCTGTGTTTCCAGCTCTTATCTGTACCTATGTACATGTTCTGGTATAGCCAGATTTGTAAGATAGAATTAGGGTGACGATAGTGGTGGTGCTGGTGGTGAAGAAGCATTAAAGAATCAGAGGAAAGCTGTATGTTTTTTTTTTCCTTACTTTGTTTTCTTTTTAATTAATGTTTTCACTTAAATGATTCCCAAGTGAAAATGGTACAACAAGGAACTTTGAGAGATGTCTACCCTTTTTCCCTGTCTCTTCCCCAGTTTGCTCCCAACTCCCTTATGTAATCACTTTTATAATTTTATTGATTTTTATTAGTTAATTCTTCCATTGTTTCTATTTAAAAATGTCAAACACACTCACACAAGTATCCAAACTCACTCACACATACAACACTTCTCATCCAAGATGAAGTTTATAAGGTACACTTTCAACAGCAGCAGTTCTCAACCTGTGGGTCATGAACCCTCTGGGAGTCGAAGAACTCTTTCAATGGGGTCACCCAATTCATAAAAGTAGCAAAATTACAGTGATGAAGTAGCAACAAAAATAACTTTATAGTTAAGGAGGTCACCACAACATGAGGGACTGTATGAAAGGGTCATGGCATTAGGAAGGTTGAGAACCATTGTTGTATAGTTTTCATTTTTAGTTATAGTTTAGTTATAGTTATAGTTTCATTTCAATATAGTTACAACATATTTTGAAGATTAGTGCAAAGATTTTTAGAAAAGCACAGAATTTTACGGTATCAATGCACTTTAGTTCTATTTCTGATGATGACTTTTAAAACTTGCCTATACAATCATGTGACACAAAATGTTCCTTTGAGGAAAGTTTCATCACATCGCTGGACCTAGCCTTAACCTCTGTAAAGTCAACTATATGAAAAACTCAGGACACAGACAGTATTCTGTATTATAAACTCACATCAAAACAGTATTACTATTATCATCATCACTCTGTCATTATGTTAAAGATAGTTTTATGTACCTAGTAGTGCTCACTAATGCTTTAATGCATAAAAAAGTATGCTCTCTATTATATTCAGCACAAGCATTTGACTGATGTGAACTGGGAAATGTAGCTCACTCTGCTGACAGAAGCATGGGTGCTAGAGTGGTTGTGCATTGAGCTGCAAACCACATGGTCCACAGGAGGGAGACTCGGCTTTCTCAACAGTAACAGTCTTGAAAACCAACCAAGGGTTCCCATGAGTCAGCACTGACTCAGACTCTTTATCAGTGCTATATTACACCCTTACTGATCCATCTTCTCCCCACAACTCTTCTGTAAGGGGATGTCCAATTGCTTGCAGATTGGCTTTGGGTCTCCACTCTGCACTCTACCCTTCATTTACATTATGAATTTTTTTCTCTGGGTCTTTGACGCCTGAAACTTGATCTCATAGATACCCCCTGATCACACAGGCTGGTGAGTATATTCCATGTGGGCTTTGTTGTTTCTCACATAGACAGTCACATGTTTATCTTCAAGCCTTTAAGACTCCAGATGCTATATCTCTTGATAGCCAGGCACCATCATCTGTCTTTACCACATTTGCTTATGTACCTGCTTTGTCTTCAGCAATCAAGGATTCATTTCAGAGAATATCACTGAAGTTATAGCTCAAGGAGGGAGACATGTCCAATCAGAGCACATAAGAGTCACTGAGGGGGGAGTTAAAAAAGAGTGAATCACATCCTGACCCACCAAGCCCTGAGAACAATATTTCTATTCAGAGCAGTCAATGCATGGAAAGGACTATAGGTCTGGCCCCATCACAAGACACAATGTTCTTTACTGACCCATAGCACCATGGGGGACAACACTGAAGACACATAGTCGGAATTGTGCCTGCCCTGAGCTCACCACACTAAGGCAAGATGCGGGGCACATATAACAGAACTGCAATGGGAGCAGAGCAATGAAGTCCTCTGGGAATACCAAAAAAAATACTGTGGTCAGGGTGTGGTGTCCAATCAGACTTGATTAGAAAATACTCATAAAGGACAACAAATAGACCTTGAGCTATTTATAGACTTTTCTTTGTCATTGTTGTTGTTGTTGCCTTTTTGTTGTCACTGTAGCTATTTTTTTTAACTTTCTATTGTTGTTTTGTTGTGCTCAGTCTTGTGTTTGTGCATATTGTTGTTGCTGTGTGTCTATCTGGATGGGATAGACAGGATAGACAAGACGAAAGAGAGAACAATGGGATGATAGTTCCAGAGGGACATGGGAGAGGGGGAGGCAGGGGTAAGGAAGTGGCTGTTAACAAACCCAGGGACAAGGAAACAGCAAGTGACTGAAAATCGATGCCTGTGAAGGTGTAGGAGGTCTGGCAGGGCTGGATCAAGACCAATGTAACTGAGAGGAATTCCTGAAACTCAAATGAAGACTGAACAGGATAGTGGGACAAGAGGAAAGTAAAAAGAAATAGAGGAAAGAAGTAGGAGGCAAAGGGCATTAATAGAGCTCTAAATTTCCATATGTAAATATATTTATATATGCTGATGGGAAAATAGATCTATGCACAGATATTTAAAGTCTTAGTATTAAGGAAACAGCTGGACATTGGGCCCCTACTCAAGTACTTTCAACATGAGAATATTTTTATTACAATAATCTGGCACTCTAAGATGCCCACCTTCCCGACATAATCACAGGATACTTCTTGCTGTTTCCCACCATCCTCATGGTCACTGTAGCTATGGTATATTTGTATCTTTTGATTTTCTTCCAAACTATGGGTCTTATTGGAAACACTATGGTGCACAGTCTTCTGTATGGTTTCATTGGCTGATTTTCAGATGTTCATCATAAAGACTTTCTCCCTACTTTATCTTAATTTAGACACTATGCTTGAAACTTTTCTACCTTGGTAAGCCCAGCTGGTCTTTGAAATACTGGTGGTATATTGTGTTAGATGGGGTCCTCTAGGGAAACAAAACCAGGACACTAATAATTCTCTCTATATGTATTTATACAGATAAAAAGATAGCAAACATAAGAAATAGTTAATTAATTTATAAAGTAGTACAAATGACTCGGTGCAACTCACTTGCATGAGACAGCTAGTAGACTGACAGTCCTTAGTGTCTTGAGGGCTGCCTAGCAGTCCTCTACAGAGCAATTCAGGCTATCCAGCCACAAGCAGCAAAGGGCAAAGCAGGTCACTAACAGGCAGCCAGAGGACAGAGTTTGACAGTCCCCAGCTCAAGAGATGTAAATTCCAGGAATGTGGTGAAGCAGGGCTTGAAGGAACCTCAACTCACAGCAACACAGTCCACGGATTAGATGTCCCATGGGTAGTGTAATTTGGAGATCGAGGCACAGGACAAGCAAGGCACCCAGCTGGTCCAAAGATCCAAGAGCGAGAGAGAACAAGGGCAGGATCACCAAGCCATTTCTATCTCTGCCCTTCAATTGATCTTGCATGCATTCATTGGCCATGTTGTCACAACAAACCTATCTAGCACATATATCTTCTATTATTTCAGCATTGCCCCTGTCTTCACAGTGTAGCACACCAAAAGACTTGTGGTGTAAAGTGGAATTAGGGAAATTTAGATTAGATCAGTAAAGACCATTGGTTCATTACAAATGAGAACTTATCTCTCTGTAAAGATACAGTTCCTTGGAGTTGTCATTTTTCCAACACAGAGATGATGAGTAAAGAATAAATGAAATTGTGTGTGTTATTGTAAGAATATTAGTCAGTCATTTATAGGTAAATGTATTCTATGCATACAGTTTGTGCACACTTAAAGTATTTTTAAAAGAAGGTAAGGAAACGCTATCAGAGTTTAGAAAATTTTATTGGCTCAGTCAGATTTCTCTGATTTTCAGGACAAACTGCACTTTTCCTATTGGGTTGACAGCAATGTGTTTAGAAGGCAGAACTTGTTTGTGAACAGCACTTGCTCCTTGGTACATTAGAACTGAATTCCTGAAATATTATTTAAGAGTAAATGTGATGTCAGTGAAAAACAGTGCCTGGTGTACAATGACATGATGATCAATACCCATTTGTGGACACCCAAGTCAGCTCTGTCAAGAGTACAGGTAGAAATCAAGGGAAGACAGAAACTAGCTTTCCTACTACTGTTATCTAACTGTTCTAGTGTCTGAGACCTCTCCTTATGTTAAAGATACCAAAACACAAAATATTACAAAACCATGAGAGGACATCTTCGGTGTCTTGAATCATGTCTCCCCAAATCTGAGCGGTCTTTAAAAAGTTCATAAGCCAAAATGGAGTTACAAGATAATATATTTTTTCCATGAGCTCCTCAAAGTATTCTTGAATGCATGGTATATTCTAAACCTCTGTATCTTCAGGTATGATCCTATCAGAGAATAAGACTTCCTTGGTAATGTTGATTCGACTGTATTTCTGTGGTGCATGCTTTAAGCCAATCACCTTTGAGATACTAAAAGAACAGTTTAGGCACCAAGAAGGAAGTATACAGGAATGAGAAGGAAGGCAAAAGCCACATAGAGATCATTAAACTGATAAGGAATAGAAGCAGAAATGAGCTAAATATCTTCCCACTTAACCCCTACCCACCAGCCAATCGAGAGTGAGAGCCGTCCTTAAGACTTGGCATCTTGAATCCAGACTAAAAACTTCATATAATGTGAGCTGAGAAGTTTCTACTTGTTAAAGCCACATATTTGTGATATTTCTCTTACAGCAGCAAAAGGAAACAAAAACAATAATCAAAAACAAAACACGTGAGCTAGTTCTACCTTGGGGAAACGATCAGAATTTGTTTAAGGTGAGCCATTCCATAGACCAGTGGTATAATTATAACAGGACAAATTTATCTAGAAAAGATAGTCATTTTACTCATCTACTCCACAATGTTCGTTCTGGGGAAGAATATCGAAGAACAAAAAAACATGGGTTACTGAAAGGACAAACCCATCTGCCAGTGAAACAGTATGGCCATAGTGCTGGTTAGACGCAAGGATGGTGACAGATCATCTTATGAACTTTGGACATGTTTTCAGGATTGACTAGTCCTTGAGCCAGGACATTGCGCTTGCTCAAGTAGAGGGTCAGCATAAAGAGGAAAGTCCTCAATGACATAAACAGTGACTGCAACTATGGGCTTAAGCATAGGGACAATGGTAACCATGGTGCAGGACAGCAGTTCATCCAGCTGGATATAGGGTCTCTATGGAGTGGAATTAGATGGAACTGAACAATAATTAACATCTGCTCCAGAAATTCCTAGGAAATGTCTCTGACCCAGCTATATCAAAATATGTGAACTTGTATTTTGCAAACTCAAGTAATGAAGCCATTCCATCCAAGATTCTTGGCCCGGCAGTGCATGTCCTTCTCTGAATAGCCAGCAAGAATTAGCTGGAAAGGTTTACTATCTGAGAAGACTCCTGCAAAAATGAAGTCTTGGTGGTGAAGTGGGTTACATGTTGGGCTGCTTACCACAAAGACAGTAGTTCAAACCCATCAGTCACTTTTTCAGAGAAGGATGAGACTCTCTCCTCTTGTAAACAGTATAGCCTCAGAATTCCTAGGGAGCAGGTCTACTTTGTATGATAGACTTGCTATGAGACTCAGTTGACAAGATGGAAGTGGGTACTTCCTGAAATTATTCCCTTGACATTACTAAAACCAAGGAGTTGGAGGTCATTTCAAGGAGCCAGGGAAACAGATAAGATAAAGCAGAAAAATATTGCATATTAGGCACTACTCCCATTGATACTAATTCTACTGATATATAATATTTGAAAGACTGGGTTATTAAACATCAAATAGCAAGAACTGTTAATAAAGTGCTTTGTAAATAACTTAATGTTTTCTAAGTGTATTTTTATGGTTCCCCAGATGTCAATTTTATACATTTGGAGCCCACACATTAACTTTCTAAACACTTCAGTAACATTCCACTTTCAGATTTTTATGTAATTTTTCCCCCATCAGGATAACTGTTTTGTTTCATAGTGTTCAAAAGTTTCAGAATTCTGAGATTATTGTGAGAATGCCATAATAATAGCAAGTGGATGGTACTGGATGGAATAAAAGGTATAGATCACTTTGAAATAACTTTAACTATATTACTAGTTATAAGCAGTGAACTTTAATTATATTACTATGTATTAGTAGATACACAGAGGATTATAGGAATTCAAAGTAAAACAAAACAAAACAAATTCAAAGTATAAAAAACACAGTGGCTAAGATTTGGTGAAATGTAAGAGCTCTCATTGTTCCAGTTTCTGATTAGAAGTCACATCCATTATTCCCCAAATCTTCAATGACATAAAGACTGGATTGTTCTATTGTTTGAAAACTAGACAGAATGTGTGAAACCACTAATACAGAGACTGGACAATAAACAATGCAGGACTGTGACTCATGGAGAAAAAGGAAAGTAGGAGTCAAGTTCTATATTTGCCCTGATTTGTTTATATGGAGGAAAAATTTGGACTACAATATTGGGACGGGCTATCTAAACAGACGTAGACATATTTGCTGAATTGAGGGAATGGAAATTGGAGTTTGAGGAGGATTACATGGCTGTAAAAGTTAAGGGTCTGGGAGGAAGCCCCTCAGTGTGATGGGTTGACAATGATAGCAGCAATGAGCTCAAACACAGCAATTGTGAGGAAAGTTCAGGAGAGGGTGGTGATTCACTCATTCTCTTGTGTATCAGGTCTGTATGAGTTGAAGGCACCTAACAACAGCATCAACAAGGGTTTGAAGATGTGGAGACTTTCATAATGTATACGAATTGCACACTCTCAAAAGCCTAAAACTCATATAAATATACACAGAAATCCCCTTGAGTCTGCAAGCGTAAGGAAGTGAAGGCAGAGAGTAAAATCCCACAGAGCCGAGTAAGAACAACCCAGGACTTGTTGCTCGCAATGACGGGGTGGAGAGCCATTCAATGCAGATCCACTAGAGTGAAGAGGCTTCTGTAAATCACCAGTATATGTCAGGAAGAACCCAGAATAAGATCATCTTCTGAAAGCAGGAAGGGCAAATGATCCTCAGAGCCAGATCATTTTTGATCTGCTGTGGAAAATCTTACAGAAAATACATAAAGGGATGAAATAACCCAACTAGCACTTACTGATACTCATCAAGATACAAAGCTGTTCTTCAATAGATAAAAAATAAAGTAAAATAATGCTTTTCACAATATTCAATTCAGTTTATCTATCACCCAATCAAAAACTCTGGACATGCAAAGCATTAGGAAAATGTGGCTGATAATCAGGTGAAAATTAGCCAATAGAGGCAAATCTAGAAACGACACTGATAATAAAATTAGTTGGTAATTAAAACTAGCTGATAATAAGCTAGCTAATAATTGTAACTATGATCAAATAAAGAAAATAATTAATAGAGGAAAAGAGAATGGAAAACTAAAGAAACAAAGTAGAATTTCTAGAGATTAATACTATATTATCTCAATTAGAAATTTTAATGGGTGGAGAAAATAGCAGATTAGAAAATGCAAGAAGAAATATGAAGTTGAAGACACAACAAAAAATAAAGTTTGGAGGGAAAGTTTTGAAAAAGAAAATTAACTGAATCTCAACTGTCTGTGAACAATATCATGGAGGGTGAGCATAATAGTGGGAAAGGAAAAAGGTAAAATGAAATAGAGGAAAGAAATAGGAAGCAAAAGTTATTTATAGAGCTACAGCAATAGACATGTATATATGAAAAATATTGACTTACAGTGGAAGGAGTGGAGAACAATGTTATATATGTATGCATTAAGTATTAATATAGCAGATGAAATTTGAACCTCTACTCAAGGCCTCCCTTAACACAGAGCACTTTGTTCTAATATCCTGGCACTCTTCATTAATCACCTCCTGACATGATCCCTTAAGACAAAATGGGTGCATAAACACATGTGGCAAAGGGAATGGATGGTGCGCTGCCTGGTTATCAAATGCTATTGCCTCTGGGGTCTTAAAAGGTTGAAGCTAAACAAGCAGCCACCCAGCAGAGGAGTAAGTAAAGCCACATGGAACGAGCATAGCAGACTGTGTGGTACCTGATGGGATCAGATAGCAAAAGATGCCAAACACACAACTGTATTGATGAGAACAAGAGGGTTTGGAGTGGAAACCCAAAGCCCATGTGTGAACAATTGGATTTCCCCCCACAAAGGGGTTATAAGGATCGGATGATTTAACCAAGATGCACTAACGCCCCAACCAAGCACATATAATTCCTCTAGTTCTTGAGTGCTTCCTCCCCGCTACTCCCATGATCCAGTTGTACCTTACAAATCTGGCTACACAGGAGAACACACATTGGTACAGATAAGAGCTCTTGACACAT
Source organism: Nesogale talazaci (assembly GCA_004026705.1). Classification (NCBI taxonomy): domain Eukaryota; kingdom Metazoa; phylum Chordata; class Mammalia; order Afrosoricida; family Tenrecidae; genus Nesogale; species Nesogale talazaci. Next base: position 167,551 of record PVJH01000305.1, on the reverse strand, counting down.
AGAATTCAGGACAGATAAACCCCTCAGAACAGTAGTAGGAGTAAAAATATCATGAAGGGGGGTGGTCAGTGAGGGGGAAGGGGAAGAAAAGGGGAACCCATCTCATGGTTGAATACACCCTCTCCAGAGGCGAAGCATAGCAGAAAGGCGGGTGAAGGGAGACAATGGACAGTGTAAGGTATGAAATAATAGTAACAATACATAAATGATGAAGGGTGGGAGGTTGGATGAAGGAAGGAAAAAAAGAGGCACTTATACCAAGGGCTCAAGTAGAAAATGTTTTGAACACGATGATGGCAACATATGTACAAATAAATATGCTTGATACAGTTGATGTATGGACTGTTGTAAGAGCTGTAAGCGATTCCAATAAAATGATTTTTAACAAAGAAGTATGTTTTTATTTTTGGTAATCCTGAGCTGGTTCTGATTCTTAGTGGTCCTATACACAGCAGGGTAAAACACTCACCTCCCAGTCCTGTGTCCTTTTCCCTATAATTCCCATGTCCAAATAACACTGCGCATCTTCCTCTGCTTTTGTTTTTTTTTCTGACCCACTACTTTGCCAAACATTCTCCAGGATCTTTTATATGAACAGAAATCTCTCCTTTCTCATTTGTTTGGTGTCTGCTGTACTTCTTACAAAACAAATATGCTCATATTTTTCTCACAGTCCATGGTATGCTTAATTTTCTCCAGGAACACCGACATTTAAAGACATCTAGTCTTCTTCAGTCTTCTTAGCCAGTGTCAGCTTTCTCATGTACAAGAGGTGATTAAAAATACTAAGTTCAAGCCCACCTTAGTTCTCAAAGGGACATTTTTGCTTCTTAACTCTTTTCAGTGGTCTTTACAACAGATTTTCCCAATGCAATGTGCCATTTGATTTTTTAATGGACACTTCCATCAGCATTCACTATGGATCCAAGCAAAATGAAATCCTTGAAAACTTCAATATTTTCTCCAATTATCATGATGTTTATCAATCTTGTATCAATATTGATATATATATAAATCTTGTATATGTATATATATCTTTTTGAGCTGAGGTGAAAGCCATAATCTTTGACCTATATTGGTAATCACTTCAAATTATCCTTAGCTTCAGTAAGCAAAGTCAAGTTATTGGCAGAATGTTGATAAATTTCCTCCAATCCTGAAGCTGCTGATTTCTTCATAGAGTTCAGCTTCTTATATTACATATTCGGCATCTAGCTTGAATAAGTATAGTAAGATGACAAAACCCTGGCATACACCTGTCCTGATTTTAAAACACGATATGGAAGAAATCTTTGTTCTGTTCAAACAACTGTCTCATAGTTTCATATAGGTTCTGCATGAGCACAAGCAATGGTCATGGAATTCCCATTCTGTACAATGTCAGCTGTAGTTTGTTATCATCCACATAGGTAGAGCTCAGTTTGGTTCATAAAACCCAAGTACAACTTCTTTTAAGTGACCTTTGCTTTCATCCAAGATCCAGCCAACATCTGCAATGATATCCTCTCAGAGAGGTTTGTGAAAATATTGTTTTTCTTAATCTTATCCAATATGGAGAACCCCATATCACAGATGAGAAAGTGAATTCTTGAGTGGTTTCCATCAGCTGTCCAAGACAAAGTCTCTTGCCTCCACATGGCAGCACCAGCTATCAGCATCCAGCTCGCCATCCTTTTGACCCCAAGTCCCGCCTTTGCTAGGAACAATAAGCTTCTTGAAGGGTCTGATTTTCAAGGGGGATGGTCATAGCTTTAACTTTTGTCTACTTGTTAGTTTCTTCACCCATAAATATTGTTTGAGCCTGTCGTATAGGATCTTTCCATTTTTAGGCTAACCTAGTATTGGCATGTCTAAAACTAAAAGCAAATATGAGTTCATTCTATTGATGTAAGTTGGGTTATAACTATTGACCAAAATCAGGGAAGAAAACTCTTGACATCAGCCATAGAAAGACTAACTCTGAAATAAACAAGCTATAAAAATAGTCTAATGCACGGCCATTATTCAACTTAAAACCTCAGGAAAAAAATGAATAACATTTCTCACTACTCTGAATACATGGAAGCATGTTTTTGCACCAAAATCCATTCTATTTTCTCCCACATAATAGATGGCCAGTGACTCTTAATAGTGCCAATATGTCAGTATAATTATTTAAAATCTAACAAAGAAATTGTATTGCCGAGTATAAGAAGCTGCTTTAAATGCAAAGGGGATATTTTTAGAATTTGTACATCATCTTAGCCTTTGAAAAAGTTTTTCTATTTCTTACTCCTCACTGTTGAAAATCCCCGGTTTCTCTTGTCCTGTCACCATTGAGGGATAAAAGAGTTCTGGCTGTGAATTGGCCTTTCTCGAAGAATCCATTAAAGTCGCAGATTGTGTGTCGCATCGAGCAAGTAATATGTTCCTTTCCCCAGAGCAGATCACAACCATTTTGTGTCACTTAATACACAGAGGCGGGGGGTTGGGGGGAAGAAAGAAGAAACAAAATGGCGTTCATAAGGAGAAGCTAAACTGAAAGGGTTGGCAGTCAGATTTCATAAGCGCTTGAAGGGTGTTAGGCAGAGCTGTAAAAAGCATTGCATTGTTTTCAGTAACTGGGAGATAATGCCTCTGAATTCCAAGAAAAGATCCATAGGAAATAGAAATACAGAAGAGAGAAAGCAGATGACCCTTCTAATGAATGCATCAGATACTTTTTGAAGTACAAAATTGGGATTGTTCCTGGGACCAAGGCAAAGCCTTTGGTCTAAGCCTTTTAAGCACTTTGTGTTTGTTTTGAGGGGAAACATTTTTTTTAAAGACTCCTGAGGAAAACATCCAAAATGTTTCCTTTGGAAATGTGCATGAAGTGGTTCCTGATTTAAATAGCAGAGGTATTGACATCATTACATGCCAACCCGAAGGGATACCAGGCCACGCTACTTGACTACACTCCTAGCTGATGAGCTCAACTTTCTCAGCCCTAGATGCTCCTGCCATTTTCCCAAAGCTGATCTGGCTTGGGGATATGTCATCATATTAATAAAGCTCACCGAAACAGACAAGCAATGCCAGGAAGGCGATATTGGATGAGAATTAAAGTGATCAAATAGACAGCATAGTAGCATCAGATCAACAGGTGTTTTGTTGTTGTTGTTGCTATTGTTTGCTTTGTTCTGTTTTGTTGTTCAGTTTCCTCCTAGAGACATGCTGTGCCCAAAGCAAGATGATCTAAAGGCGATTCAATACTTTAGGATTGGCATGTGGGGCCTTGGTGAGACCCACCTGCGTGTTTGATGGCTCCTCTGGCCTCCTGCAGTCTCTCCACTTGGAACCATATTTCCAGTGGGACAGCAGGACACTCTTGCCTTCACATGGGGTGAGGCATTTTCCTCTGTGCCTTTCTTCCTTCACGTTTCCTGCATCTTTCACACTCTCCTCTCATGGATAGCCCTTCTTTTAACAAACCTCATGGACATCCGCTGCAGCTTCTCATTGACTGGCTCTTATGTGCAGATACCACTCTCTTCTACTAGGTTTAGATGAGTGAAGATGCCACCTTATCTCTGAAGAGCATGAGCAGTGCAGTCCCTGCTCAGGGAATGCAAGTGACTGAGAGTACTACTCATTTTGGTTAAATGTGCCTGATGTAAGCTATCTGGTTTGCTCACGTGCATCTCATCTGTTCAAGGTAAGCTGGCTATGGGCTGAATGGGGCCTTGGTCAGGGTCTCCTCAACTCTCCTCCATGAGATCTCAGAGCCTCTATCAGGACAGCTTGAGCTTGTCTCTTTATGAGAAAAACCACATTGTATGAGGCCTCTCTAGTTCTTGTCTAAGGGTCTTGTTATAAAAGTGTATGCAGAATATGATGGTGGCATTTAGAAGTTCACCTGTTCTTCTCTTCATAGAAAAGTACTTCAGATGACTGAAAGGTCTTGCTGCTGAGATTTGATTACAGAAGCCTTAATCCTCAGCATGTGTCTCAACTTCATTCAAATGGTCAGTGATTGGACCTAATATCAGTGAAAACAGTTTCTTCGTGGCAAAACAGATATTTAAAGCATAGCTCCCCTTCAAAGCAAATCATTAGGAGAAGAAGCTAAACTGCAGGAGGTCTATTCAAAGCAGGATCAGGGAAGAAGAATACAAACCTTCATATTTGAAGAGGTAGTATCTAGATAGCCTAGAATGGAATTTCCAGTATAATTAATAATTAATCAAATTAATAACTAATTTGAGGAGGAGTCGGGGGAAGGGGTATGGCCAAGAGTAAACATATCCAGCATTGGAACTCTTGGGGCTGTGTGAAGTCAAGGTTCCACTCTTTTCTTAGGCTCCCGTTAAACTGGAATAGGAATTGACTCTAAACACAACAAGGTTGAGTCAAGACTGACTTATAGAGACCTTATAGGACCTTGTAGTACTGCCCCTGTGAGTATCTGAAACTCTGACAGTTACCTAACAGAAATAGCAAGTCTGGGTCTTCCATAAAGCAGATGGTGGCTTTGAACTGCTGAGCTTGTGGATCGCAGCCTAATGGAAAATTGATACCAACACAATGTAGAGGCGAACTACTTCCGAGGACGGGAGCCAAGACTGATTAAAAAGTGGTACATCCACTGAAGAAAAGTCTCATGTCACCTGAATGTGACAAAACATATTTCACCTGGGGAGGCAAGAGAAAATGCTATCTACAATTTAGAAAGGAAGGTGATGAAGTCTACGCCAATTTGGGGAGAGAGAAGTGTTTGGAAGGCATTCCCACCTCTGCACTTCCTTCCTGCAGTGGCTATGGATAGGTTGAAGCTACTATGGAGATGAATTGGATGGCTGCTGCCTCAGATAGAAAGAAAAATTACTCTCTACAAAGACACACTCCACCCCTGACTGCCCTCTGCTTGGCTCCGCATGCCCTGAGGGAGCTGAACTGAGAAAATTATCTTTAGTCTATCTTCACTCTTTCCTTCTTTCCTCATCTGGGCAGGGCCCCACACAGGCCCTGAAAGATTGAGTAACTTGCTCTAGGTCAAATAGCTTTGACTTTTATTCAGGAAAGGAAAGATTCATTCATTCACAAGACCATTCAGCAAATGATGCACACTGGCTTATAGCCCATAAACAATACCGATGCAAACAGGAGATACTTGGTTTTGCTCACCTGTCTTGCTTTGATGTGCTTTTGCTTGTACAGTACCCACAGCAAACCAAGCTCATGCCACTGAGTCCATGCGGACTCAGAGTGACCACCTGGGGATTTCTGATTCTGTAACCGTTTACAGGAACAGAAAGTCCAGTCAAACTTTATCCTTGTGAGAGCTAGATTTTACACAAGAGGAGTCAAGTGGCTCAGAAAAAAGAATAAGTAAACAAAATGATGCTCTGATTTTATAATGTAAAATATCATCTACCCACTTAACTCTGGCAGCAAACTATGTAATCTATCTAGCATGTAATTGAATAAATAAAATCAGTCCATTTTACATATATTTCTAGGAAGAGTTAATTCTGAGTCTCAGATTTTGTTTGTTTTTTCCATTAATTTAATTCAAATCCCATGGGTTACTCTGAAATTCAAGGCAAAAGAATTGCTACTCATCGTGGACTGTGGAATTCATGCTGTTTTCTGTGGCACAAGCACGGTCACTGGAGGCAGCCCGAAGACTGACTAGTCTATTGTCTCTCGCTTTCCCTAAAGCATTTAATAAATACTTTCAATAGCTTATACAAAATAGTTTTTCTGTCTTCTGCAGAGACTTAACATTTTGCAGAAGCTCTGTTTACAAATATCATTAATAGGATGCACTGTGAGATTTTAAAAAGCCTACCATTATCCAATGCAAAAGGAAATGACCAGTCTTTTCTACAAGTGTACTAAGATTGTGTCAGTGCTTTTCACTTGTTACAACTTTTCAAATGTTTTTAATCTTCACTCAAGTATCTTTAGGTGTTTAGTTTCTGGGAGCAGTAATAGGTACTTAAGTCCAGGAAACAAATCTTTGCAGTTTTTAAAAGAAAGAATTGCAGAGCTTTATGTAATCCTTATGAGTTCTGGCCACTAGAAATCTAGTGCTTTCCTGAAGGCAGCAACTGGGGCACTCAAATCCACAGATGCTGCGCACGCCTCAGAATGGCTGCTCAGTTTATCCTGCATCCTCCAATGCTTTCTTTAGCAGGCACCCTTTCGAAACTGAACAATCTAAGAGTCCCTGACAGACAGAACTTCATGGGTTTATAAGGTGGCAACTTTTCGTTTTCATTTTTATCCCTTCTGGAAATGACAGGTGTGATAGGAAAATGGGGGAGAGAGAAATCCAAAGCACAGAGGCGACGGAGAGTTACAGAAGAGCGAAAGCCACAGACAAGGGGAAGCAAGAGCCAGAGCATCCAGGCTGAGTCAGGTTCTGGTGCGAACTTGTAGTTGGGGCTTGCTGCAGCCGGTGAGAGATGAGGAGTATGGGCTTCAGAGTCAGAGAGCTTCAAGGTCAAAATCAGTTCCACCTTATTCTGGTAGCATGACTCTAAACACGCTTCCTACCCATTTCCTTACCACGGAAAGGAAACAACGATGCATTTAAAATGCATAGCAGAGACTCTGCGACATGCCAGGCTCTCTCAGTAAAATCGAACTCTTCTTCTCTTAATGTTATTTTTACTTCCTTACTCATAAGACAGTTGACACAGAGTTGAGAGAGAGCTTTCCAGAGGCAAGGCACTTCCCTCCCGTACCACTCCGAGCACAGCTATGATTCCAAAACTGTGACACCTCCCACCCCAGAAGAAAAAGTGCATTTCAGTAATGGAAATAGTGCCAGTAATGGAAATTACGTGCAAGCATCATGACGACCAGACTCAGAATATGGTCTCATAATTGCATGCTAATTATACATTAATTATCAAGGCTGCCATTACACACAATTCCAGAAGCAGCCAGGATGCTGGTTGCACCTGCCGGCACCACTCAGCCTCTTCCCTGTGTGATTGGTTTTAGAGGGGTGGGGGCAGACAATTCTCAATCTGAGCTGAATTGGTATGCTACATGTCATTTTTAAAGATCAAACAGACTTAAAAAAATAAAATGTGGGCTATCAAGATAGACTGACAGAGAACGGCCTAAAACTAATATGGGAATATGATGCAATCATAGGTTCTTGTGCTTCTAAGCATACAGAACCAAGTTCTCCATGTTTGGTGGCAGATACTTAGTACATCTCCCTACCCAAGGTTACCACGTGGTTGAGTAGAAGGTATCTTAAAGTCATATTGCACTAGTATCCTGGTTATCACCTTCTCTGTCTTCATTTGGCTCTCCTAAGCCATCCAACTCCTCTTGTTAAGCGGAAACTCATGCTCCCAATGACTCACAACCACAATTTGGTGATGTCATGCTCTTCTTTTCTCCATATCTCACATCCGTAACATCAACAGATCCCACTGACTGTACCTACACATATCCAGATCCTCAACGCATTACGATACTAGCTCCAATGACCATCACTTGGGTGCCTACTGCAACAAGGATAACAGTGCTCACAGATAAGTAGCAATGTGCCATCTGCCAGGCACTCTTCTGTACAATTTGGAGGCATTCATGTTTTGGGTTCTGGAAACAACCCTATGGACTAAGAACTGAGATCCCTTATTTGTAGATGAAGAAATTGAGGTTCCAGGTGATGGCATACCTTGCTTGAAATTGGCAGAGTGGGGAACCCCTCTACTGTCCTCCCACAAGGTATATGCCCAATATGGCACAGGGCAGCTATAGTCATCATTTGAGTTCCACCATATCAGTCTTATGCCCAAACCTTTCCAATGGCTTCACCTGCCATTGGGTAATGAAGCCAAATCCCAGGAAACCCCATCTTCTACTTCACTCCATTCACCCAATGCTGTATCGTACCAGCCACACTACTAGTTCCCATGTGGCTCAGAAACATCCCAGAAATATTCTGCTTCAGGGTTCTGTGTTGTGACCTCCCTCTCTTATCCTCTAGGTCTTTACCCAAAGGTCACCTCCTTATTGAAGTCTGCCTTGGTCACTCTAGTTAAATGTATACCTCTTCTCCACCACCATTTTACAGGCTGGCTTTGCTCCTTTGTTTTTCTCCACAGTCATGGTTGTTTTGTAATGGGTTACATGGTTAACATGTTCTCTTCCAGCTACACAAGCCACCAGTTTCAAACTTTGCTGCCAGATTCATACTGCATACCCAGCACTTGTACTTGTTGACCCATTGCTCTCAATTCCACATGAACAGGGACCCCATAAGAAAGTGCAGGATTGTCTGTAAGGTTCCCAAAGCTGGAAATCCTTAAGGAAGCGCTCTGCTGTATCATTCTCTCATGAAGTGGCTGGTGGGTTCAAACTGCTGACCTTTTAGTCAACAACCAAGTGCTTAATCATTGTGTTGTACTTAATGCTTATTCATTGATCAGATAAGTAAATTGCTATCTCTTCTATACAAAATGAAATCATTTTATAGCCTAAAAAATGCATGTAACCGCTTAGTTTTTATACAAGGGACCTTGTAAAAATGTAATACCTTCCATTGCCACTTCAAATGAAACTATAATTTATATACATCACATTGAATCAATCTTAATACCATTTCTCTTTGATTTAGCATGCACTTTGGTATTTCAATTCATTTCTTCTTTCCTTTAGGACTGTAGACTACTTTTTTTGTCCTCTTTGCCTCATCCAAGCTGGCCCGATTTTAATATTAATCTAATTCTGCTGTATAAAAGACTGCTGAGTGGTGTTTCACTCCAAGTTACACCCTGGCATCCTTCTCACACTCTGCCTGCCTGGCCCCTCTTACCTGTACCTTAGAAACTCCTCTCAAAATCATCAGAAATAGCTGCCATTTGGATTCCTCTTCTCCAGGGAGGAGTTCACCCAGTGATCTATCCAATACCAGCTTTCTAATCCTATCATCTGCCTTTGGTAGTTTGCCATATCTCTGGGCACTTTAGCTATAGTGTAATTACTCCAGCAGCCTCTTTTCTAGCCTAGCAGCGACTTCTACTAATTCTATTTCCTTTCAAATATACTTAAGTCAAAATTGTAGAGAACATTTGAATGTAGGTTTTCATTTTCAAAGTCTAATGCATAAATTTGCTTTATTTTATAAGCTTGTGGCATTGGTGTGTGATAAAAATCCCCACACACTTTGAGTTTAATGCTTGTTATAATGCTAAGAAATCTCTTGCATTTAGATGACAGCACAGATCAGCCGAACAAACCAAAATAAACAAAAATTCCCCTTGCTTTTACTTAGAGTATGTCCACACATCATTTAAAGCGTAGCATGTTCCCTTGGAATTTTGCTCATTTACATCTTTATACCACAGTCATGAAACAACTCATTAAGATCAGCTCTCAATACTATTCTTAATGGCCTTTTGAAGTAAAAGTAAACTAAGCTACAACACACAATGTTTGAGAGCCAGCTGATGTCTTTCATTTACTCGTTATTGTAGCGGCATCCTTTTCATATATAAAAATGTCTTAGGGGCAGACAGCTTTGTATTGAATTCCTTTACTTTGGTATCTTCAAACCACATGAACTGAAGGCATCCAATTGTTACTTGTAGAGATTTTCTTAGATTATCAGCAATATAATAAATGAAAAAACTCCAAACGTAAACTTGTCAAATGTACCTATTAAAAATAGCCTTGTATTTATTTTTCTTTCACTGTTATCTAACTTTTTGTGTATAGGAAAGCCAACAAACATCTCCATGACAGTGATTGACAGGGGTTAGGTGAAAGAAAACAGCAGCCACTGTTTCATAAACAACTGTCTTTTATGAAATATGTCATGCCTAGCTCCTGACACATCGCATGGTGTTAATGAAGAATATAAAAAGTACCATGAGAGACCAGAAGTACAAATCTGCCTTGGAAGAAGTACAGCCAGCATGCTCCTTAGTGACGAGGGTTGCAAGGCTTCATCTCACGTACTTTGGATGTGATCAGGTGAGACCGGTCTCTCTGGAAAGATATGCTTGATAAAGTAGTGGGTCAGAGGGGGAGGTGGGGGGGGGGCAGACTGTCTAAGTAATGGATTGATATGGTGGTTGTAACAGTGGGCACAATCATAGCAATAATTGTCAGGGAGGTATAGGAGCACACAGTGCTGCACTGCATAGGGTCACTATGACTAAGAGCTGACTTGATAACATGTAACAACTATCTATCTGTCTTTCTATCTATCGATCGATCGATCTATCCATCTATTGATCTATCAATCATCTATCTAGGGAGACAGAGCACAAGAGATAAAGAATACCTAGACATTATTTTCCTATCAAATGGAAAAGGAGGGAATTGAAATCTGCTGAGGAGAGTTTGTTCTTGACACTTCTCATCTGTGACTGTTGGTCATTCTCTGTGAAAGGTGTCTGCAGCTCCCTTTCTTGGGTCCAGGGGAAACCTGGGGAACTCACCACGTGACATTTTTCAATTCCAGTGGTCCATGGGTAGCTACCCAACTTTTGTTCTGTTCTATTCTGTTATGTCCAGTTTTATAATTCCAAGGGAGAAAACTGGTAGAAATGAGGCTACTTTGCTTTAGTTGAACTGAAGGCCTGCTATGCCTCTTTTAGTTCTCTCTTAATCCTTTTCTTCTTGCAAGTAATTCAGTAAGTAAAATGGTTTATTAGTTAATAAAGGTTTCCACCGTCCGAATGTAACCAATGGTTTTCTTCACTAGTGACTAGGTTCCTTCTGCTTCCTTCTGCTGTGAGTGCATTGTTTATGAATTGGAACAGACTTCACAAAGCAGGTCAGCAACGGCAATGCCCCAGCAAGGCGTCCTTGTGGTACAGTAGTTAAGCTTGAGCTTACTACCAAAAGGTCAGAGGTTTGAACCTCACAGCAACTGCATGGGAGAAACACATAGAGATCTGTTCACATAAAGATCAGTCTTGAAAAAACCTGTTCGGGTGTGTAACTTGACAGCCACTGTCTTGGTTTTTTGGAATGCCCTAATGTTTGTTTGAAAATTGGTATTAAGATGGAGAGGTCCAGTTAGATTAAAATTCAATTTGGGGGGAAATGGGCCAGATTAATTCACTGCAAAAAAAAAAAACGAAGCAAAAAAATGAATCAAAACATTTGCTATTTAGTTAATCCCATGTCATTCCAATCCAATAAGACAGTAGAACTGCCCTGGCAGGTTTCTGAAACTTTATTTTTAGAAGTAAGCCGCGTGTTAGCTTTCTCCCAAGGTTCACACTACTGACCTTGTGTTTAGTATCCCAATGTACAATCTACAATACCACAGGGGCTCCTTAGCAGGTGGAGGATTATAGTATCTGGTGGTCACTTGATGATTCTTGACTAAATTCATAAGTTTACTTTCAAAAAAAAGTAAACCCATCGCCACGGAGTCAATTGTGATTCATGTAGATACTATCCCCCTTTCCCCATGTTTCCAAAGCTATATTATAAATCTTCACAGAAGTCGACTGCTAAATCCCCCCACTTTGGAGAAGCTGGTGGCTTCAAATTTTCAACCTCTAGCTTAGTATCCTCTAGCCATTGGGCCAACAGCCTTCTTCATGAATCTGCTATGGATTCTGAAATGATGCTATTCTGAACCACCATCCCTTAACCATGAATTATTGTTACTATTCATTTATAGGAAAAGTGAGGGCTGAGCCCTGGTGGCATAGTGGTTGAGTGTGGGACTGTGGTCCACTGTCTTGGCAGTTCAAATCCAGCAGCAGCTCTCCAGGAGCAAGGCTAGGCCTCCCACTTCCACCAGAGGACAGTGATGCCACCCCCCAAAAAAAGAAAGAAAATGTGTACAAAATAAAATTTCCCTCATCAACTCTTTGACTGAGATAAACTGAGCCAACAAAGGGCTCAAGCCCAACAACAACAAACTTGAGGTTGGTGCAAGTGTGTATAAGGTTGGTGAAGTTGCTTCTGTTGCACAGAGATTGGCTGTGAATCAGAATACCCTCCATAGCACCTAATAGCAACAAAGTGGCCGGAGCTCGAGATACTTCTCATTATTTTCCATGATAGCATGACACTCTATTTTGTGGATCGACAATAAGTCACTTAACTAATCAAACCCACTACCACTGAATTGACTTATTTATAGCAATCCCTACACAGCGTTTCTGAAGCTGTGTATCTTTAAGGAAGCAGATAGTCTCCTTTTTTCCTTAGGGCAGTTGCTGGATTTGAATTTCCAATCTTGTGTAAAGTAATTCAAAATTTAAGCTATGGTGAACATTTTTATTGCTTCCATCCATTTGTCATTACAAATAATGTTGCAGTAAATTTCCTTGTATAACCCATTTTCAGTCAACAGTTTGGGGTTACAGTCATAGGATAATTGCTTTGAAGTGTAAGCACATACCTTGTGTTCTTAGACGTTGTCAATTTCTTCTCTGTATAACTTACACTATTATGCATTTAAGCTTGTTTAATTAGGTGATATCAAGTTAGTTCTAACTCATCATGACCACATGCACAACACACACAAAACAGTGTCAGATCCTACCCTATCATTAAAGGCTGGTTACAGTTGAGCCCATTTTTGAAGCCACTGTGTTCATTTCTCAGGTTGAGGGTTTTCCTCTTTTGGCTGACCCTCTATTTTACTAACGATGATGTCCTTCTCCATGGACTGGTCCTTTCTGAACATGCTAATAAAAGATGGTCTATATAAAGGAGGACTGACACAAAGGGAGAAAGGAAAAGAAGGGTGGGTAGAAGAGGTTGTAATAAGAAAATGGGAAGAATTCAAAAAAGACAACAAAGCAGAGAATTTAAGGAGAAGCTTGGATTTCCCCAGAGATAACTAAATATAAGGAAAAAATCAAAGCAAGGGGGTAGAAACTTGACTGAACAAGAGCATAAATAATTACAATCACCACCCAAAGCAGATCTAACCCATTTAACCTTTGCAAAAACATTTTGTATCCAGAGTCAATTGTTATCACTAGAGCAATTCTAGATATGGTAGGGAAAAGCTAGCAGAAAGATAGGTGATTTTCTAAAAACCACACAAACAGTTATTTCAGTATAAGGGCTCTTAACTAGCAGGGCAACAATAATCCAACAGACTCAGTGAGAATGATGTTAACTTTTTATCTTTTTCCACATGAAAATGCTAAGATTGGTATTTGAAATTGTGAGTACTGTTTGCCTTATTAGATTATTTACATGGATTAACTACCTGTAGTGCCAGCCACAGAGAAACTCAATAAAAACAACAAAGAACCTCCCCAAGATCATTGTCGAATGAAATGAAACCCCCCTCTTAGACTCTGACAAGTAAAGTATATACTCATGGAATCAGCAGAGCAGAAGCCTAATAATATTAGTAAAACACAGTTCACTTCAATGATTTCTATTGCTGGTCTTTAACTACTGAACAAAACAGAGAACATGAGGAAACTGAACATCTATTCTCTCAATAATACCATGTTTTCTGTTGTCCCCTTTCTCCTGTGCAGATGGCATCCTACCATAGTGTCTATCTGAAAATAAAAAGGATAACTAAAAAGCCACAACAGGATATATTAATTTTCTATCTTGCTAGAGCAAATTACTCTAATCCCAGCAGCTAAACACAACATCATTTCATAGTCTCCAAGTCAGGTGTCCAGCAGGTTTAGATGGTCCTCTCTTTAATGGGCTGTGGGATGAAATCAAGGTGTCAGGGTGATTGCCTACTTTCTGGAGATTCTGAGCAAGGCATCCATGTTCACTTGGTTTCAGCAGAGTTCAATTCCACTCTATTGGTGGATTGTGGTCTCCTGTGTGTCATCTATTGGTCAGGAGTCACTCTCTGCTGCTCCATGTCACTATGCTCCTTAGCTCTGGACTCCCTTCTTCTGTCTTCAGAGCCAGCAGCAGGTGCACCAGTAGTGTTCTTTTGGTCCTTGGAACATCCTCTTCACATTTGTCACATCTCTCTGACATCGTCCCATAAAAGATCTCTGCTCTTAAGGACACAAGAGAGTACATTGAGGCTACCTGGGAATAGATAAGCGATTTGTTAAAAATTATGTAAAGAGTGAATTCAGTATATGGACTCTTAACTACCGGGACAGCAATGATTCAATACACTCGCTGGTGAGAGTGGTTTTAACTTTTTATTTTTTCACATAAAAATGTAGACTATACTTTTTACAAGATCTTTAACTTTAATTCCATATACAAATCCCTTCAAAGGCACATCTAGATTACCATGTGATTAAATAACCAAGAGGTGGAAATCGTGGGAAGGACATCTTTCTAACTGTCTTCCGATAAGCATATCACACTCCGAGATCCATTCCTTCATTCATTCCTATTTTCTTTCTTTCCTTCCTTTTTCCCTTGTTTCCTTTTATTTATCTCCCCCTTATAATCACAAGAATTACTTCTCTTTACCAGAATTTCTTTTTCTCCCCAACGTGTGAAATCCACTGATTTAGTTGACAAGTATCTATCGAACACATATTATATGGCATAAACATCACTATGGATCTTGGAAGAAAAGAAAAAAATAAAGGCTTATCTTATATCCTAATGTTGAGACAGCCAAAATAAATAATTTCATAAGCAAGCATATAATAAGAGATATGGCAAAATGAAGTCTAGGCAAAATAAAATATAGAAAGTAGTAAAAAATGGCAGAGAGGTAAGGATACCTTCTTTATAAGAGGTAGTCAGGAAAAGCTTGACTGATAAGGTGGCATATAACCAGAGACATGAAAGAAGGAGGGCAGGAGCTATGTGGAAGATGCCTTTTAGGGGGAAAAAGAGCAAAATGTAAAGTCTCTCATCACCTGCCAAGTGCAAGTGGTTCAAACTCAATAGCTGCTTGGCAACAGCAAGGTGGACCTGTCTGTGCCTCTTCATACTTTGCCTTCAAAACCCAGAGAGTCCATTTTCCTTAGCTCTCCCGGGTTTCTGTGAGTCAGAATAGACCGAGTGATACTGAGATGTTTTTAAAGTTTGAGCCAAGAGAGGGGATTATTTCAGGCAGGACAACGTTGAAATTGAAAAAGCCAAAGAGTTGATGGTCAAAAGTAAAGTGAAAAACCAACGGGGACCAGATCCCAGAGGACAATCGGAAGAGAGACAGAATACGTTGCTCTGATGGTGGGTAGAGTCAAAAAGAGGGTCTCCGTGAGACAGGTGGACACCATGACTGCAACCAGGGGCTCAAGCTTCGCAACAGTCGTGAGGACGGCACAGGACTGAGCAGTAGTGTTTCTTTTTGTTGTGCACAGCTCACTGTGAGTGGAAGCCAGCCCTAACAACAACGGTGGTGGAAGCGATGCCACCTGTCAAACACCAGCAAAGTTGCCCGCAGTGGACAGGGTTCAGCAGGATTGTAAGACTAGGAAGAAAGATCTCTGATCCCCCTCTGAAATTTTTCCAATAAAAGTTCTATTGACCACAACAGAACACATGGCCTGATATGGACTCCAGCTGCTCAATGAACCTGAAGATAGTGCATGTGCAGTAAATCATCAACTGTGGAGTCAACTGCTTGGCAAAAAATAGCAACATAATCCCATGTCAGATGATCTGGAGTTGGTTTCTTTAAGAGAAACCCAGCAATCTCTAAAGTAATCGGCAAAGAAGAAAAAAAATCCAAATGGGGAAATACTAAAGAAAGAGAACAGGCTGTATATTCCAGTGGCTACTAGCCAATGCGGTTATTCAAATGAAAATCAATTAAAGTTGAAAATTAGTTCCACAATTACACTAAACTACCCACTGCTGCTTGTGGCTATGATCCTGGCCAGTGTGGAACATGTGAGTGTTGTGGAACATTCTATAGGACAGTACTGAAAAGAGCCATAGGTGACCACCACTTCATTGCTTCATAAAGAAAGGTCTCATTTGTTTCCCAACAGATGACTTAGGACTCTTTTATTTTCAGGTAGCAGAAACCATCCTCAGCCAAGTCAGTTTTCCCAACACGTATCCCCCTCCCCCAGTGTCACCAGCAGCTAGAGGACAGTATGACATAAAGAAGGTCACTGTGAAATGGAAAGAAACCTTTAACAGTGAGAAGAGCTTTAATAAATGACTGTGCATGAGCACCCTTCAAGAGCACTGCCCTATGCCCTGATAGCTTCTTGTCTTCAGATTCTGGTTTAGAGTATAATGGTGTATATGTAGCAGGTGTGGCTCCATGGTTTAGTGAGGACCAATACTGTTTTAAAAAGAACTATACACAAAGATACATGGAGCACATAGGGCTACAAGGGTTACTGAAGCATTCTGAGAAAGGAAGCTGGAAACAGAAGGTCTCCATCTTCATGATAGCATTGAAGGAAAAATAACACATCAGAGTTGACTCAGTGCTAGAATTCTTGCCTTCTACATAGAGACCGTGTTTGGTTCATCATTCACACACCTCAAGCTCAACCATCATCCATGTATCAGTGGAAATATGTGTTTCAAAATAGATTTGAAACAAGGATGGACAAGAAAGAAATACCAGGAGATCTACTTCCGAAATCTAGCCAATAACAACTCTGTATATCAATGTATTAAAAGAATCTTGTCCTGTCATGGGAATTATACTGGAGTAGACAGATTGTCATTCTACTGTGCATGAGACTATTATCAATTTTGGACTGTCTAGATATTTAGTGTTACTAACTGTCAGAAAACACAAGGAGATGTTGGGCTAAGTGGTATTACATAGAGAGTATTACAATGAATGAGTTCAAGCAAACCGTGCATGAATTTCTGAATTTAAATCAGACGACCTGCTCTAGAAAACATCAACTGAATTCACAATGGAAGATGTAAAAATTACAAGTGTTTCTATTTGAAAAAGACTAAAATAAAATCAATGGGAGGAGGCAGAGAGCTAAGAGAAAAAAAGCACGATTAAGAACATAGCTTGAATAAACAAATATATGTACTCACAGTTTAGAATGTTAGAAGCTCAGATTCAGTGTCAGTCCTAAGAGAAGACTTTCTGTTTCTTTGTGGAGAGTTCCTTATCTCCTTTCCATCTGTGGACCTAAAGTCCCTCAGATCCCTATGTGTCTTGGCATTGATCTTCTGCTCAGTCTCAGAGATTCAAAGCTCAGGGACTCTGTGTCCAAAAGATGAGCTCTGCTCCTGACTCTTCCTCTCTCTGTACTCGTTTATCTTTCCCATCTCTTTTAAGACAGAACAGTTGTAGGCCACACCTCAGGGACGATCCTCCTACATGAAGTCAGGGCTGCTGTTGTTAGACTCATACAGCAACTCCCTGTGCAACAGAATGAAACATGGTCTGGCACTGCTCCATCTTCCCAATAGCTCTTAGGTTTGAGTCCATTGTCACCATGGTGTCAACTGGTGGCATCAGGTCTCCTCCTCTTTTTTGATGACTCTCTCCTTGATCAATCATGAAGCCCTGAGGTAGCTACGTTATCTGGTATCAATGGGAAGAAAAAACATAAAGAGATGAAGTCTAGCATATCAATCAGGTGATAGCCAATGAGGCCTCTGTGTGGGCATGATCTTCTCCTGAGGATTCTGGGAACTCCTGTTTTTAATTCCTTGGAGGCAGGAAACTCTCTCTCTCTCCACCCCCCCTCTCTGCTGACTCCATGAGAGATGCTTTACTGACAAGACACATAGCACTATGCTGATAGATCCCCTGCCCTGGGACCTGGAAAAGCCACATGGAGACCCCTGCCAGTTTTGAGGTGTATACAGTGCTATTGGATTCCACAGATGTGTGATCTTCCTGCATTCAGCATAATTGCATGTGTTTCTTGAGAGTGAAGAGGACTTTATAAATTGGTGTCAGACATAAGGGCTAATATCATATCTATGGACTTGATCTGGACTGGACTGGAATGTTTTCTCATTATTTAATTTTTCTTGTATATAAAGCTCCTTCTTATATGCATATGGATGTCTCTGGATTTGTTTTCTAAACTTACCCAGAATAAGATAAGCCTCTTTCCAAGAAATGGTCTCTCCTGAAAGCACAGTCAAAGTATATGAGACCAAGTCTTCCTATCCTTCCTTCTCAGGAATATTCTGGCTGTACTTCTTCCCATTTTTCAATTTTTGGTATGTTAAGCACTTCCCATGATCTGTCTCCAATGGGAAGAAGGCACGTTACTGAATTCTATACCAATAGTCTCTCTGAGGTGAATGCTTCTTAGAAGCCAGGTTGGCAGGAGATCAACATGTTTACTTTGGACATATCATCAAGAAAGACCTATAATTAGACTGGCTGGTAAAGGGGAGAATGAATGAAGCTGAGGGAAACTTCATGAGTTGTATTGATACTGTATCTAAAACGATAGATCCCTGCAGTGTTTTGTTTTCTCTGACACATAAATCTGGCAAGAGTGGGAGCTGACCTACATCTGAGAAACCACACGATTAGGTGGACCATAAATGACCTGGCCACTTAAGCACATCTCCCTTTTTCTTCTGGTGTCTTAAGAATTTTCATTTGAAAACATCAGCCTCTGTTGAGAAAAAAGGTTGTGCTTCTGTGGTGTTTATTTTAATAATAAAGTAAACCCTGAAATATTCTTGAGCTTGTCTGGAGAAAAGCAAATGTGTGACGACCCTCACCTACAGGAGAATATTTCCAGTGAATTGCAACCCTCTCCCTATTTAGGAGCTTTGAGCTCAGTGACCCAGTGGAAAGGAAGATGACCATTCTCCCATGGTAGGGTAGAAGATGTAGGCAAGGTTGCTCAAGGACAGCATCTTGTGCCTTTGATGAGCTTCCTGGTGACAGATGAACCCCAGTCACCAAATTGAGCTGGAGAAAGCGCTTATGTTTTTGCTTTTGCTTTCCTGCTCCTTCGCAGCCCCAGGCTGCAGTGTATTTCAGATGATATGTTTGCTCAGATTCTTGCCTGCTCTCAATCAAAGAGAATTTAGGAGGCTCATTTTAGGGTTCTTCATTTCTAATAGGTAACCTAGGAACTATGCTTTATTTAGAGTTTTCAATTACACTCTTCAGAGTTATTTCTTGGGAAAACGGCTGATCAGAGATAGATCCTGGTTGGACACAGAGTGTCTGATGTGTGGGCAACCGGCTGGGGATGGTGCTTAGAGAAAAAAAATGTTGTGTTTCAATAAGAGTGTAGGGGAAAGAAGTTTTCAAAGAAAACAGAAACACAAGCACATATCCCTTTTAAAGAAACAAAACACTTTCATCTCACCTGCAAATCTTATATTTCTCAAGATACAGAAAGCTAGATAAAGGGGGGCAACTTGTCAATTGGGCCAGCAGCTAATTATGCACACCCCTCACCATAAACTAAGAATGCCATTCATTCAACTCCTTAATGTGTCCTATATATGGACAGCTATGTCTTAATTAATGTGCTCTGTTTTGCTTAGGATTGAATATCCCTTGAAATAGTTACACAGAACTCATAAATAAAGTTCATGATTAAAAGGCGTATTAAGGAAGTTATCAAGTTGCAGTGACAGTGAGAAATGCTCAGGGTTAAGCTCTTTATTCTAACATGTTACAAGTGTCTCTTAAGTCTGATAATGAATGTCCAAAGGGTCCTATGACTCCATTGTAAATCTCAACAATGAGGACATTCAGCTCAAAGCTCAAGGGTCAACAAGTCTCATTTCCCCAACAAAGTTCTAAGAGGTATCTCACTCTGCAAGTTGGCACTTGCACAAACGCATTTGTCTTAACTTCCTCCGTGGGTTTAGAAGTCCATCACTCTATGCCATGCTCTGGCTCCTGATTCTGCTGCTGTATCTCTGATGGATCCAGGATCCATCGTCTGGATCCACAAAGTTCTCTGTGCAGGGATCTTGGGGTCAAAAGATGTGCTCCCTGGATGGTTCTTGCTTTTAATGAATTCCTACACCGAGGGCTCATTTTTATACACACAATTGTAAATAGGGAATCCTATTTATAGTTACTCACTGGGGGATCTTATCAGTATCTCCCACCCCTCTTTCTACTCAGATCACACAGGAAGACGTCATTGCTTTCCATCAGAGTAAGAGACTTTGACAGAAGGGTCACATTGCATACTCCACTCCCCCTGCACTGGCACAACTGATTTGTGTGCTTTTACTGTCACTTTTCTGTAAACTTTGGATTCAAAACTGCTAGCCACTTCATAAATTCCACATAGAGTGAGCCTCTGTCATAAGATTTGGCAATATGGTGGTGACAGTGGAACTACCATGATGGTGCGAAATCAAGCACACCCAGAGGTCTCATTCAGGAAAAGCACAACGATCTGCTCCTATAAACTATGAAGTTCAGATTTGCTTCTGAATGCACAGTTTGCAGAAGGATATGGATGCCAATGGAAAGCCCCAGTGTATTCACAGTGTCCCTGCATGGATTAAGCTTCCAGTGAATTCCCTCTGACCATAGTACAGAGCCTTGCGATCAAACAGAGAACATTATAAAGTCTATTATGTTGGATATAGTTAGGTTCAAATGGAACATCTTATCATTTGATCTCCCTTTTGACCTATTTTAAAGTTGTTTCTGTTTTTTTTTATATATATATTTTCTGCTTTCTTTTTGATTGAGGTTTTTCTCTCTTGTTTTGTCATTGGTGTTGGATTTTTATTGTTGTTTGTTTCTTGTTTGTGTATTATATGATTTTCTGGCAGTCAAATGCAGGATAGGTGAATCTACAGAGACAGTAATTAGATTAAAAATCACCTAGGGGTATGGCAAGGAGTTTCAGGGGGGACATGGGGGAGCTAACAACAAGGATTATAGGAAGAATATATTCTGAAATTGACTGTGGTGATTATTATACAACTCTGCCTGATAAAACCGGATGGTGACTCTGTATGATATGTGAAGCATATGCCAATAAAACTATTTTCATAAAGAATTCAGCAAAGCCGAAACAATTGTGCTAGATTCTACTCTAACACACAGGACTACCACTGCTCGGAATTAATTCCATGGAAATGGATCCTCTCTATGAAGTCATTAAACACTGAAGTACTCCAGGCCCATTTCTGTACTTTCTTTGTATGCCACTGTTTGTTATATTACATACAAGTCATCCATATATGTGGTGTGTCAATGCTCATCTCTGCATCAAGAGTCTCTGACTTTCAGTCCTATTGCTGTTGTCTGATCATGTGTTATTTTTCTTTTAAAAGATAATCTAAAATTCAGCACACCCAAAGCCATATCCATAAATGTATCCATAATTTTGTCTTCATTCAGCGTTTTGTTTCTCAGTGGCTAGTATGAATATCTATTAGTTGTTTTTCTGAAACCTACAATTAAATATTAGAACCTCACTGATCAATCCAATCTCCAAACCACCACCAAATGCTAGAGGTTTTCTTTATCTTTTTTTCCTCACAAAATGTCTAGAATGCTTTGATTTCTCTCTATTCCACCCACACTCTAGTCAAAGCAATAATCAAAGTTCTGTCTGGCATCTAAATCAAAGCTTCATTCTGTTCTTTTCCAATCAACTCTTTCAAATTTTTTATTGTGGTTTGAGTGAAAATTTGCATAGCAGTTTGCTTTCCCATTAATAATTGAAACACATTTTGATTCTTGTCACTGATTACAAGCCGCCCAAGGTGCTAGCACTCCTCAGACGTACTTCCTAGATTTCACATGTCCCTTCCTTCTTTCTTCCTGTCCCGTCAGGTCTTCTGTGCTTTCAACTGCAAGTAGACGTCTCTTCTCTCAACTCACTGCCATTGAGTCGATCCAGACTCAGAGTGAACACATGGGACAGAGTCAAAATTGTCCGTATAGATTTCCCAATCTAGGACTCCTTACAGGAGGAAGACTCATTAACACCTTACAGCCTGCAGATGGCACAACCTTCCGTGATTGAAGGGATGAAAATGCCAAACTCTGAATTGGGATGACCAAAGACTACAAGGTTGACGATGAAAAGAGGAGAACACTCCTCACAGTTGGACTGACAAGCCATGTTATGATGAACCAAGATCAGACCGCCGATGTCAAGGATTTCATTTCTCTTGGAGCCACAGTCAATGTCCAGGAAACAAGAAGTCAAGTGATGCACCGCATTGGACAAATCTACTACAGAATGTTTGGTGGTTTCAAGCGGTGATGTCACTTTGAAGACCGAGCCTGGCTAGCATCATGGAATTTTCAATGGCCTCCTATATGAAAGCTAGGTCATGAATATGGAAGACTGGAGAAGGGATGACTTTAAATGATGGTGTCAGTGAAGAATATGAACTATGCTACAGACTCCAGAAGAATGAACACACCCATTTTGGAAGGAGCCGAATGCTCCTCAGGACAGAGGCAGACGAAGCTTCATCTCACATACTTTGATATGTTATCAGGAGAGATAACTCCCTGGCAAAGAACATCAGAGTGGATAAAGCAATGGGTCAGCAATAAAGAGGAATATCCTCAATTAGATGGATGGATACAGTGGCTGCAACAATGGGCCTAAAGGCAGTGATCATTAAGAGGAGGCACAGGACCAGAGGGTGCTGTGTTCAGTGTGCATAGGGTCACTGTAAGAACTGATTTGATGGCACTAAATAAAAGGCAACAATAGCATTCGTAAGGGCTGTATAATTTGGACTCCGTGGTTGTCCCACTTATCTCAAGGAGGTTGGAAGGTTGAGTGACTTTCTAATTTAAATGCCAGGTGAAACATCCTTAAATTAGCCCTTTCTCAGCTGAATTCAAAGTTTGGATCTAAGCATCACACCTAATTGTAAGCCCCTTTAGAGTTGTTGGCATGGGCTTGCTCGCTAAGTACTGTTTAGTAGCACTTGCATTGCTTCTGGCGGCTAGTAGAGAGGAATTCAAGTGAAGCATGAATCTTTTAAACAACACTTCGTTCCTTAATGAGAGATTCTGCACTGTTGTTTAAAGGTCCTCACAAATGACACACCCACCATGCCATCTGAGGCTATCGTGACTGCCTCTGTGGACAATAAATCACCAATGACATTTTCAACCTAAGTAATGCTATCTTTTGTTTGGAGCTTCTTGATGTCTTCATCTCGAACTGAGACATTTTAGGAATGAATTTTAAAAAATCAGTTTTAAATTGGTAACTGTTTATTTAGAAGTGTTCCAGGAACCTGGCTGGCCTCAGAACCCAGTGTAATGGATGGAAAGAAAAACAAAACAAGAAAGGTCACACAATCAGTCACACAGAAGATGCCAACTGTTAGCCTTCCAGGTTCTCCTTTATGGGTCTTCAAGTTGCTAGGAGTGCTGGCTGCTCACTGTTCAAAGATGAATGCTGGTGATTCAAATCTATAAGAAGAGTTTCAGAAGGAAAGCCTAGGAATATACCCCCAAAAGGTTTCAATCCTGAAAGACCTATGAAACACAATTCTTCTCAGATACATATGAGGTCACCATGAGGCGAAATCAATGGGACAGCAACTCATTGGTTGACATCTTAAAAGAATTGTCCACTGTTTGACAGGAAACATGTCATGTCTCCAAATAGTAAAGGCGCCCCTCTTTCTCCAGAACAGCCTGATGGCTGCAAGAAGGTCAAATCCCAACTCTCTGTTCTTAGGTTGGAACAATTCCATGGCATAGTGCATGAGAGAGGCATTCATAGTCCCTATTGGAATCACGCTTAGCCTAGACTGTGCTGAAATTCAGACTTCCTTTTAGACCCTCCCTCTGCCCTCTCTGCTTCCATAACACTGTTATATGTTTTAATGGATGGGATCTTTTCAATAAATCAAAATCTATATCAGTTATTGCTATCAAGAAAGTCTGGCCTTACACTTGCTGGGATGACTAGAAAGTGTCTCTCAGGGATACAGAAACATAGTGCTGGGTGCCTCCATTTCAAGTCCCACTAACAGCCAATCCATGTTTCCAGGAAGAACATATCCAGAAAGGTTGTTGTTGCTGCAGTTATTTAGCACTGTGATCTCAATGGAAACAGATTACCAGATTTTTCTTCTTTTGGATTCACATTTCTGTTCAAGTTACCAATCTTTGGAATAGCTACTGAGCCCTTAAGAGTTATTGCCTTTTACCTAAGTATCAACAATTTAACAGAAAAAAAATGGGTTGTTGTCAAGTTGACTTTCACTGGTTGCAACCCCGCGTGTGTGAGTAGGACTGAACTCCCTGGGATTTTCTCACCAGCCCTTTCTTCTGAGGAGCCTCTGGGAGGTGGGTCCAAACTGCCAACTTTTTCATTAGTAGCTGTGGAAGTCACTTAATATGGAGTCAATTTGAGAATGAAGAGTGTAGGGGTGGAGTCTCGCCTGTCAATCTGGAGATAGCCAATGAGAGCTCTGTGTGGGCGTGGCCTTTTCCTGAGAATTCTGGGAACTGTGGTCCTTCCTTCTTAGAGGTGGAGCCACTGTCTCTCTAGGTCGACTTACTTGGAGACCTCCTACTGACAACACTCCCTCCCTTGGATACTCTACCCTGAAGAGTCTGGCTTCCTGCGAGACATTCCGGAGAAGAAGCCCCGTGGACCGACTGTGATGCCGCCCTGGTGCTGGGCCAGCCATGTGGAGACCCGGGAACGCTGAGATGCTTACACCACCACTGGATCCAAGGACTTTCCACCCACTGACCTGCGATCTCCTGCATTCGACATCATCGTGTGTGTTTTGTGAAGCCGAAGAGGACTTTGCGGATTGCTCTCGGGCATATGGACTAATATTGGACTTGTGGGTTTGATCTGGACTGGGAAAAGATGCTTCTTCATGTTTATTTCCTCTGGTATATGGACCTCTTTCTTGTTCACATACATGTGTTTATGAATTTGTTTCTCTAATCTACCCAGACTGATACAGTTTCCAATGGATGCTAGATCATATGTGCCAGTTAGAAGCTCTGAGTTGCATTTTAGAAAGATCCACGGAAAAGCCAACACTCCCCCCGTCCCCCCCAAAAAATAAAACAAACCTAAAGGGAAACAGAAGGTTGAGCGTCACTCTGTAGGATGCAACAGCCCAATGAGATATTGTCTCTGCATGATCTCACTCCAGGGACATGACCCAGAAAAATCTCTCTGAACTCTGAAAATCTGAAAATCCATATTGTGTAGTGGAGGAGAAACTGAGGGGAAAAATATAACAGCAGCTGTTTTTGTGACACAGATTCTGTGTGCTCGGACTGAAGAAATAAGAAGTCCCCTGGAGTCATAAAACAAGACTATAAAGGTGGCCATGAGGGACTGCCTCTGCGGAAGGGATTTTCCCAGATTGAACCTGTTGAAAATGATCATTCATAAAAGCTGGCAGATATGAAGAAGTCCTTGTTAAAAAAAAAAAGGCACCGGTAACTTTCAGAATACATAAAATATGGTAGGTGAAAAAAATCAATGAAGAGCTATTTGTCAGGTCTTTGCATTTGTGGACATTTAAAGATTGTGTCACTATAATGATGCCTTTAAACAAGTTTTAATAAAACAAACACTTTTCCTTGGCTGCGTATGGAAATACACTTTTCATTTCCCCCCATGTATTTGAGCATGTTACTATCCATTTAAGAGAGCTTTTAGTAATTTTTTTCTTTTCTTTTACATGATGATTTAGTGAGTATTCATAGTTGAGCATTTGTCTTGTGTTTACTTATTTGTTTACAACCCTCCTGCTCTCAACATCTTGGGCCTAGAGAAATTTAACAAATGCTTTGGAATGTGCGCTAGTTCCTAAAGGTCAAAACTTACCCTCCAGAACACTGGTGAGAAGGATTTGAATTAGGAGGAGCAGGAACTCTTACATGTTTGGAAAGTTTGTACACTGGACAGAGAAAACTGGAGCGGGGGAATTTCTTTATATATCCATTTGCAAAACTATAGACTTTCAGTAAAAGAAAAAGTGGGCAGGGACAAGATAAAATTAAGTGAAAGAAGGACACTCATTGCCTCAATGGTAGTGAGTCGATACTACTTGAATCAATATTAACTGATAGTGACCCAATAGGACAGAGTAGAACTGTCCCTGTGAGTTTCCAAGACTATAACTCTTTCTAGAAGTACAAGGTTCAATGTTTTCCCCCAGAGCCATTGGTGGTTCCCAACTGCGGACCTTGCTGATGGCAGTCGAATGCAGAACCACTGCATCACCAGGGAAACAGGAGAATTGCAATTTATAAAAATCAGTACAGTACTCAGGAGAAGACTAACTAAGCAATTACATTTGTTGAGTGCTCATTCTGTTTGGAATCTCCAGATATTTGGACATCGCACGGCTGGCTCGCTTTTGTCATGTAGCTCTCAACTTTAATGTTCCATCTTCTTGAAGGTCTCTCCTACTTACTTTGCTGTCTAAATTCACTGAGATCACTCCTGAGGATGCCATTCCATTTTCTTTCAGCACAGTGATTTTCTCAGACATCACTCATCTGTCTGTAGCCCTACTGGTTCGTCTGTCTTACCTCTTCCCTTCCCTTGTAGTCGTGCTGTCTCCAGTTTCTAGAACAGTTTGGTCCATGGTAAGTATTGCACAAATACTGATTGTTTAGGCTAATGATTAAATGAATGTAAGAATCCTTATATTTTTTCTAGGTTCCTACAAGGAGGAAGGGTCAAGTCTCTTTGATTCAATGCTTTGATGGAATCCTCAGAGCCTGGTAAGTCCTCAACTCAAAACTCATTGGCCTCGAGTCCACTTCAACTCACAGGGCAGCTATGGGACAGAGTACAACTGGCCCTGTGGGTTTCTGGGACTAGCACTTTACAGTAGGAGAAGGCCTCCTCTTTCTGCTGAGGTGCAGCTTGTGGTTTCAGACGTCTGACGTTGTGGTTAGCATGCCAACACTTTAACCATTAAGCCGTCAGTGCTCCCGCCTAGATACTTTGTAAATATTTGTGGAATAAATATTTTTTCTGGGGATAAAATGGGAAACAAATAAGAAAAGATCCAGCTTTAGATAACGTGTTACATCAATGGACAATAGGAGTTGAAGTGTGGGAGTAACTTACTAGCTTAATGTTTAAAAGAGATCCCCCCCCCCACCCCATGTTAGAACGAATGCCTTACTTTTGAAATAAGGCTTACTAAATTCAGATGGCAATATACTAAAGTCTAATTGTGCTTCATTATAATGTTTGAAGCTAACTGGTGCAGATTTCTATGTCCTCCCAAGAATCGGGGATATGGGAAGGTGCTCAGTTTTCCTGGGGTCAGGTCTAATCTAGACTTATCTAGAAGCCTCTTCTGAGAGCCACGCATAACATCTTTTCCATGTTATATGCCTGGGGGATGCTGTATTTGTTTCTTCAGCTTCACATTATTATAAACCTATTTTTTCTTAAACTTTACTAATGTGATGATTTAGAACACAATTTGTATCCATTGATTTCAAAGAAAGCTTTTCTTCTTTCAACACTCACTTAAAAAATATCACAAAGCCTTTGCTAATCCAGGGGAAGATGGCATTGTTCTATTTGCTTTACCCTGTAGACACAGATTTTCCAAGAACAATTAGTTCTCCCCAATGGTTTCTTTCTTTCTGCACAGTGAATGCAAGACTTATTCAGCTTATTTTAACCAGAGGATTCAATTGTCATAAGCATTCCTGCTAAAAATGGATTATCCAATTATCAATTTCAAGATGCCTCCCTTTAGGCAATCATTAAGCATCCCCTGATGTGTTAGACTAGATTGACTAGAGGGGGGAACAAATCCAGTGACTTCATATATGTGTAAGAGAGAATTTTATATCCAGAAGTAAGTGTATATTTGGAAAATATCCTAGCCCAGTCCAATTCAAGTCCATAACCCTGATAATAGTCCATAAGTCCAATGCTAGTCCATAAAACCTCTTCAGATTCACATAGTCACATGCAATGATACATAATAAGGAAGGTCACAGGCAGGTGGAGTTAAGCTGTTGGATCCAATGGCAGTGGCCATATCACAGGGATTTAGAGGTCTCTGTGTGACTGTTCCAAAGGAAGGTGAAGGCACAGAGAGAAAGTTCCCAGGATCCTTCTTTTTTTAAAAATAATTTTATTGACAAAATAATAATTTATTTATCACAATACATACATACATAGACTGTGCCAAGCCCCTTTACCCGCTCTTGTCATCATTCTCCAAATCTCTGCTTTTCCACTTGAGCCCTTGATTTTCCCTCTCCACACCCCCCTGCCTTACTACCCCATGTTACTTTATAAATTATTATTTTGTCATATCTAATATTGCCCAATGTCTCTCCTTGCCTACTCCTCCGATGACTGTCCTCCAAATAGGAGGTTATGTGTAGGTCCTTGTGATTGGCTCCCCTGTCTACCCCACCTTCCCTCCACCCACCCAGAAACTCCACTCTCACTACTGTTCCTGAGGAGTTCATCTGCCCTCGGTTCCCCAAATTTCTAGATCCCATCTGTACCACTGTGCCTCTTCCAGCCCAGTTGGAGCTGTAGGGTAGAATTGGGATCATGATAGTGGGGTGTGGGAAGGAAGCCTTCAAGAACTAGAGGAAAGTTGTTTGTTTCATCCCTACTTAACTGCATCCTGACTGCCTCATCTCCTCCCCATGACTCCTTGGTAAATTGTCCATGAATGGGCGTTGGGTCCCCACCCTGTTCTCCTGTTCATTCATAGTGATGTGCTTCATTTTCTTTGATGCTTGATATCTGCTCCCTTCTACCCCTCTTGATCACAAGGCTGTTATTCTTCTTCTATTTGGGCTTTGCTGCTTCTGTGCTAAATAGCCACATGTTTATCTTCAAGCCTTTAAAACACCCAGATGCTTTATCATTTGGTAGCTGGACACCATCACCTTCCTCCACTCTGTTTGCCTCTGTATCCATTTGTCTTCAGTGATCATATCGAGAGGGTGGGCACATATTGATATGATTTTTGTTCTCTGGTGCCTGATAACTGATTCTTTTAACACTTCATGGTTGCACAGGCTGGGTGTTTCTTCTATGGTGGCCTTTGTTGCTCTTAAGCTAGATGACTGTTTTTTTTTATCCTCAAGCCTTTAAGACCCCAGACACCATATCTTTTGATAGTCAGGCACCATCAGCTTTCTTCACCACACTTGCTTATGCACTCATTTTACTTCAGTGATCATATAGGGCCAGTGAGCATCATGGAATACCAGACCCATAGAATAAAGTGTTCTTGCATTAAAGGGAGCACCTGAATGAGGTCCCAAGGTCCATTTTCTACTTTAGTACTGAACATATAAATACATGTTCTTACATTTATTCCCTCATCATGAATAATTATACTTATGTATGTACATGCCTGTGTTTAGATCTCTGCAAGTGCCCTTTCCCTTCTAGTTCTTTCCTCTATTTCCTTCTATCTTCCTCCTGTCCCACCACCATGATCCACCTTCATCTGAGTTTCAGTACTTCCTCGCAGTTACATCACCTTTGCTTAAGCCCTACCAGACCTCCCACGCCCTCCTTGCCACCAATTCCAGAACACTTGTTGTTCCCCTTGCCCATGATCCTGTCCATGCCCTCTTCCACCACCACCCTACCCCCACACACCCAGGAACCATTGGATCTGTTGTTCTCTCCTCCTGACTATGCAACCAGGAGTACTCCCTTCTTGATTCAGTTCATTCTGGGGGGTCAGTCTGCATTGCTTCCCTACCATGTGACCCCCGAAATATCCTCTGTCACTGTCTGCTTCAGTAGGGAGACAGTGTGATTCATCTTTTTTTTTTCCAGTCCTTTTGTGACCCATTAGGTCACCACAGGGGCATAGTCCTCTGAGCATTGTGGGCCAGCGTGGGCCTGGACCAGTTCTCTTTCTCTTCTCCCTTCTTGCCTGTCTCCCTGTGAGTGTGGCTTACTGTTCTCTGCCATGCACTAGGCCAATCTGGCTCTGGTTGGGTCCAGCCCTGTGTCTCTCTCACTTTTCATGGGTCCTTCTATGTGTCCACACTCTCCTCATGGTTGGGTGTTTCAAGGTAGGATCTGCATGCCCACTCTAGCTTCTGTGAAGACAAGACCTGTCCTCTCCCCCTGGGTGGGTTAGTGCCCTGTTCCCTCCATTAACCTTTCACTTTTGAATTCCCTTTTTCTCCCTCCCCCCTCAGTCCTTTTCCCATTACTGTGTTGTGCCCAGCATGTACCTCCCTGGGTTTGGTCTATCCCCTTACCCTAAATCTCAGCCCAACTGTTATGATATAAGAGGCTTCTTGACTATGCCTACCATATTGGTTTCACTTAGCTCAGGGGACTCATACAATTCTTCTCCTTTTGTGAGTGACTGACTTTACTTAGCATAGTTTCCTCCAGTTTTTCCCATGAAGAGATGTATTTCATGAGCTCAACAATGCTTTTGAGTGAAGTAAAGTACTCCATTGTGTGTTATGTGCCAGAGTTTCCTGATCAACTCATCTGCCGATGAAACTTTAAATCCAGCACGGCATTGTCACCAACTGGGACAACATGGAGAAGATCTGGCACCACACCTTCTACATAAAGCTGCGCATTACCCCTGGGGAGCACCCGGTGCTGCTGACGGAGGCACCTCTGAACCCCAAGGTCAACCAAGAGAAGATGACCCAGATCATGTTTGAGACCTTCAACACCCTGGCAATGTACGTGACCATCCAGGCCGTGTTGTCCCTATATGTCTCCAGTCACACCATGGGCATTGTCGTGGACTCAGGTGACGGTGTCATGCACATCGTCCCATCTACAAGGACTGCTCCCTGCCCCATGCCATCCTGATTCCGGACCTGGCCGCTCGCAACCTGACCGGCTACCTCATGAAGATCCTGACGGAGCGGGGCTGTAGTTTCACCACCACGGCTGAGCAGGAGATCGTGCGGGACATCAAGGAAATACTCTGTAATGTCACCCTGGATTTCGATCAGGAGATGTCCACCACCTCCTCCCTGGAAAGAACTTCTAGCTCCCCAAAGGCCAGGTCATCTCCATTGGCAATGAGTACTTCTGCTGCCCTGAAGCGCTCTTCCAGCCCTCCTTTCTGGGTATGAACTCCTGCGGAATCCACAAGACCACCTTCACCTCCATCATGAAGCATGACATGGACATCTGGAAGGACCTGTATGGCAACACCATGCTGTCCGGCAGGACCACAATGTACCTCAGCATCAAAGACCACATGCAGAAGGAGATCACAGCGCTGGCGCCCAGCACTGTGAAGATCAAGATCATCGCTCCCCCTGAACGCAAGTATTCCTTGTGGATCGGCAGCTCCATCCTGACCTCGCTGTCCAGCTTCCAGCAAATGTGGATCAGCAAGCAGGAATACGACAAGTCAGGCCATCCATCTTTCACCGCAAGTGCTTCTAGACAGTCTGCCCACAGGTGCTGTCACCTGCTGCATGAGCTTGATGACCTCGCAGGTCTGTCTCTCCTGCTAGCCTCATGAAACTGGAAGAAACCTTTGAAAGAATTGTCCTTGAAGCCCTCTCTGGCTGCAGCACCGATCTACGGACTTGTTGCTGACCTTGACCTTATATTACTCATGTTCACTGTCTCCCTGGTCTGTGTTCAATGTCCTGTTCATGTACATCCTCTTGTTTTAACCCTAGCACAGGCAACGGGGGGCGGGGGAGAGAGCGGAGGCCTGGCCAGTCTGCAGGGGCTTCAGGGGAAGAGAGGTGGGCTCCAGGATGCACCAGTCACCGGTAGGAGACCAGAAGCAGCCAGTCCTTGCTGTGTGCAGCCTGTGGGGAGGAAGAACTTGAGCCTTGGGACCAGTATCCTTTCTTTAGTTGATGTTGGCAGTTGGAGCCCCAGGGAATGTCACTTGCCTTGAGTGGGAAGGTGGTTTGCCTTTAAACCTGTAAGTTTACTCATTCTTTTCATTTATGTAAGGGGGCTTTTTTTGTACGTAATTCTCAGCTCTATGAGATGACACAGTAAACTTTGGTTTTCTGCTGTTATATGCAAACAATAGACCCCAGCAACACGGCGTTGTGTAAGGAGAAATAAAAGTGCTGCAGTGAATGGCAAAAAAAGGAAAAAAAAATATATAAAAGAAGAGCAAGGAATAAAGGAAGGTAGTAAGAGTAAGGGAAAAGAAGAGTAGTAGGAAGGGGAAAGCAAAGAGAAATATGGGCGGAGAGAGGGAGGGAGTATGAAGGAGGAACAGCAAGATGATCGGAGCAAGTGGAGGTATTTCCTCAGTAAATGTCGAGGAGCAACCTCCCAACTCCAAAGAGATACCTGTAGGCTTTCTTCCATCATTCTTCAGATTACCAATTGGAGAGTGTGGATTATCGTTCAAGAACTCCTCTCCTATCAAGACAAGTCCCAAAGAAAGCAGTGCATATCAAGCGGAATGCAGATTGGAATAGTGGGGATTTACTAAGCAAGTATGATGATTTGGAAAATTAGTCATATTTCTAGGTTTAGGCAACACAGTACATGTAAGATGCAATTAGCATGATCATGATGTGGAGTATTTGAGTGTTCTCCAGCCAGTTTGTCAACCGTCCCTATGAAAGGCTGAAGTGAATATTATCCAGTTAGATCTTCTGCTGAAAATAGCAGACTAACCTGGAAGTTTTGGCGTCTGATGAAAAGAGAACTTTATTCTAATTTTAAGCTCTACTGTTCTTTAACTCCATGACTTTAGATGAAACAGGAACATTTGCAATCTGGTATCTTACCTTCCTAATCCTGAGGGCAACATGCTCAACTTGGCAAAAGGAAGCATCTTTCAGAGTTGAACTAATCTAGATTTAGATCCTAGGACTAACAATGGCTGTGTGGGTTTCTTAACCTACCTGATATGCAGGTATTTCAGTAATGAGGGAAAATAATCACTTTCAACCTACAACTGCTGGGTAAATGAAGCTGAGGTATCTGAAGCCCCAGATGCATAGGAGTACATAATAAAAAAAAATAGTTATACTGATAAGGATAAAGATGGTGGCGGAGGTGGAAGCGATAGATGGAAGGGGTACAAAGAGAAAGAAATGAGGAAGGGAAAAGAGGGAGAAAAAGAAAAGGAAAAATCAGTGAAAGAAGAAAAGAGAAAAAAGGATGGAATTAAAAGTGAGAGCTAATAAAAGTTAAATACTTTGAACAACACTTGGTGATATATGTAGTGGTTATTTCAGCTGTAATATACGTGGTTGGCAGTTCTAAACCACCTGCAGTTATCAGGGATAGAGACTAGGCTTTCTACTCTCTTAAACAGTTACTGTCTTGGAAACCCACAGGAGGTCATTGAGTCAACATTGACTAGAGGACTGTGAGCTTGACTTTGATTTTGGAAAAGTGAATTAATTATCTTACATGTATCCAGTCATTTCCTTCTCAATCTGCAAGAGAGTTACTTCTAGCCTTACTTTAGTGTTGAAAATGCTGAAACTTAGGGAAGCTAATAGAGGGTGATATTTGGGGGTACAAAAAACACCAGGAGTCTCAAATGTAATTTAAGGAGAATATATATTAAGTCTTAAATAGCACAAAAGCCAGTCGAAGACAAAGATAGATCATTTCGGTGAAAGATGTCAATGTGAACTTTTGCACTTGTTTTAGCACAAAAAAGAAACTCCACATCTCAAGTAGAATTTAAAGAGAATATTTACTAACTCTTAAACAGGAAGAGGAAAAGACCAACACAAAGACACATCCTCCTGATGAGGAGAACCATTAGCATAAGGTCAGCATAGTGTCTATGGCAGAGGTTTTCAACCTGTAGATTTCAATCCCTTTGGCAATCAAAAGGGGCCGTCGGATTCAGAACAGTAGCAAAATTACAGTTGTGAGCTAGGAACAAAGATGACATTATGGTTGTGGAGTTGACCGCAACATGAAGAACTGTCATAAAGGGTCGCAGCATTAGAAAGTTTAAGACCCATTGGTCTAGGGATTCACAGCCACACTTCAGCTTAAATAAGTCCTAGAATGAAAAAGAAATGGTCAAAAATTCATGATTGGTGGCATAGCAATACACCACAGCTACAGGTGATACTACAGAAATGGGAATGGAACTATAATTAGGACAAGTATATAATGTTAAACAGGAGTTATTATTAGATTCATTTAGGGCATTCCAGCTGAGACAGGCCAGGCATGACTGATAGGACATGGCTCCTGACTATGTGTCACCCAGTACTGTACATCAAGGACACCCTCCGGCAAGTCCCTAGGGAAGGAAGACTGCTCCTCCTAGGGCTGGCTAGGGAAGGGTGGAGTTTATCCACTGTCTTATACATTCCTCCTGATGGCAAGACTCATCTCATTTTTAAGTCAGAAGGGTCAATGGAGCTTCAATCCAAGTGAGGACTCTACAAATGGATTTTCATTTTGCACTGTCAGCCATAGCCTTCTGCAAATGGCTGCTCAAAATTTAAATTCTTACCAAATGCACAGTTGTACAACCTTGTGCCGAGTTGAGGATATGAAGAGTAAGAAATGGAGTCTAGCTTGTCAATCAGGTCACAGCCTGATGGTGACTACTTGAGGACATGGCCTTCTCAGGAGGATTCATTGAACTTCCTCTCTTCCTCCTTAGAGGCAGACACACATTATCTGTGTTTCACTTTTCTGTTGAGGAGTCACACTCAGAGAGTTAGAGAAGCCACACGGAGATCTGCACCAATGCTGCGATGCTTCCACTGTGACTGGATCCACAAGATTTCTTAACAGCCAACCTGTAATCTCCTGCATTGAGCATCACTGTACATGCTGAGTGAGTCAGAAGGGTAATTTATGGACTTATGAGCTATTACTGGACTTATGAACTTGATCGGGACTTGGCTGAGATATTTTCTCTTATTACAATTTCTCTTTGAGATAAAGTGCTCTCTTACATATAAATAACTACCTCTGGATTTGTTTCCCTGGGTTGTGTTAGTGAACCCAGCCTAACACACATGCCATGGAACATATGTGACAGGTCTCAACACCAATGATCATCTTACGTAGAGTTTAGGCAATCTCCGGTCAGGTTTTTGCTATCATTTTATTGAAACATTTGATATTAGGTTCTTGGTTTGGGGAAGAAAATACATGAAAAGAATTTTAGTATGACTTCAGTAGAAAAACAAAACCAATTAAATGTTGTGTGACACAAATCATCTCATGTGAACAGTCCCTCCCCAGTAACTCCTAGCCCCTCTCCCTTTCATCCTCCATACCGGAGAGAAAATTTTTCCCATGTGTCATTTAAAATAACAGTGACATCATACATATAGTAGGGATTCAAAATATTTGTGTTCGCTCCAATAGCAAAGAAAACACAAACATGCATTTTAAATCGGCCCATGTTATTCAAACCTCTGTTGCTGAAGGGCCAGTTTTTACAGGTCTTCTTTGGGTTCCAACCCATAGCAATCCCATGAAGAACAGAACCACACTCTGCCCGTCCATGCACCGATCTCACAATGTTGGCATGTTTGAGTCCATTGTTGCATTCACTGTAGCATCCATCTTCTGGAGTGTCTATAATTTAAAGTTTGAGTTGTTTTTTTTTCTGACTCAGTATTAAGCATGATGTCTTTGTTTAGAGTTTCGGGTTTAATCCCTTCCGACAATATGCCCGAAGAATGTGTGATGAAGTCCCACCATCTTGCTTCCAAGGAGTTGTACTTGGAAGAGTACAAGGCAGAGTCCTTTGTTGTTCTGGCAGTCCATGGCATTTGGAATATTCTTGATGACACCATAATATGAATGCACCAAGTCTCCTCTGGTCTTCCTTATTCATTGCAGTGCTTTCACATGCATGAGGCACTTGGAAATGTCATGGTTTGGGTCGGATACACACTAGTCCTCAAAGTGACATATTTGCTTTTTAACACTTTGAAGAGATTATATCCAGCAGGTTTGCCCAATGTAGTACATTATTTGATTTCTTGACTTTCATGGGCACTATGTTAGGCAGGCTGACTATGGAGACAAATCAGGAGATACTCATGTGTGTGTAGGAGAGAGCTTTATATAAAAATGTCATTGTAATTTGAGAAAACATCCAGCCCAGTCCACATCAAGTTTATAAGTCCATTATTAGCCCCTATATCCAATTCCTCTTCAAACTCATGTAGCCATTTGTAATGATGCTGAATGCAGGAAGAGCACAGGCATTAGGTGAAAAGTTTTGTGGATCCAGTGGCCACAAAAGAATCTTAGTGCTGGCACTGGTCACCATGTAGTTCCTTCACTCTCCAAGTGTGGCTCCTCAACAGGAAGGTGAGGCCGAGAGAGAATGTGGCCTGCCTCTTTTGATGACAGAGTCTAGAGAGGGGAAGTTCTGAAATCCTCATGAGAAGATCATGCCCACAAGGAGATGTCATAAGGCTGGGGACTGATTGACAGGTTAAACTCCACCCCTCTATGTATTTATCAAGTTGACATGAACTTATGTATCTATCATAAGCGCTGATGGTGAATCCAAGTAAAATGAACCTTCAACAACTTTGATATTTTCTCATGCTGCTGCTTCTTACTTGAATTATGAATCACTTTGTTGTTGCTGTGGTTTGTCTTACAATGAGTTGTCAACTATACTGAAGGCGGCATACACCTTTCTTCTTCCTCAGCAAGTGCTTCAAGTCCCCTTCATGTTCACTGAGCAAGGTTATGTTGTCTGTTTGCTAATAAGTCCTCCTGCAAACTGCATGATGCATTCGACTTCACGTAGTCGATTTTCTCAGATGATTGCTCAGCATACAGATTAAAGAAGCATCATGGAAATATAGAGCCCTTATACCTGTGTTTCATGATTTCAGACCATGGAATATCACCTTGTTCTGTTCAAATGGATTCCTCATGGTCTATATACAGGTTATGCATGAGCACACTTAAGCATTTTGTTATTCCTGTTTGGTCCAATGTTGTTCACAGTTTGTTATGATTCACAAAATTGATTACCTTTGCATTATCAATAGAGCACAAGTAACTCTCTAGCATTTTCTGACTTCAGCCAAGGTCTATCTAATCTGAGCAGTGATAGCTCTCATTCTACATCCTCTTTGAAATCTGGCTTGAATTCCTGGTATCTTCCCTTGAGGTACTGCTGCAACTGTATTCTCTATTGTCTTTAGCAGAACTTAATTGCATGTGACATTAAATGATACTGTTCAGTAGTTTTCACAATTTTTCTTTGGGATAATCAAGAGTGTGTGTGTGTGTTTGTTGTTGTTGTTGTTGTTGTTGTTGTTGCTAGATGCTGGCTAGTCAGTTCTGACTCATAGCGATTCTGTGTACAATAGAATGAATCACCACACAGCCCTGTGTCATCCACACAGCAGTTCTTGTGCTTGAGCCCATTAGTGCATTCATTTTGTCAATCCAATTTATCAAGGGTTTTCCTCTTTTTCACTGTCTTCCACTTTTTCACTACTTTGCCAAGCATAATGTCCGTTTTCAGGGACTGAACCATGCTCAAAGGATGGAAGACTAAGATTTTCCAGCCTTGATTTTGGGGAGCATTCTGGCTCTTTTCTTCCAAGACAGATCTATTTGTTCATTTGGCAAACCATATGGCTTTCAATATTCTTCACCAGAACCATAACTCAAAGCACTTATTCTTCTTTGATCATTCTGATTCAGTGTCAAACTTTCACAAGCATATACAGTGATTGACCATGGCTTGGGTCAGGTGTGTGTGTGTGTGTGTGTGTGTGTGTGTGTGTGTAGAAATAGAGTGACATTTGAAGGACATTAGTCACAATTATGGAGGGTGCCATGTACGAAATTCCTGAGGCAGACATCATTTGGGAGTCTTCTCTTGATTCATGGCATTGTAATGGCTGGTGAACCAAATATCAGCAGGGAGGTAAGAGGAGCAGAAAAACAGCAAGGGAAGGCAATAGGGAAACGGAGGAAAGTGTTTTCTTTTGTTCAGTGCCTACAGTGTTGAGCCAATACTAGTTAACATGATCTTAGAAATAATACACTAGTTGTATCCTAAACCATGAAAAGCTCCTCTGACATACATGGTGACCATTAGAGGCCAGGGGAATTCTTTCAGTCCTCCTTTCACCATGAGAGCCTGGTTCATGGAGGGCTGAGAGGACAGGCAGGAGAAAGCAAAAACAAAGCCAAAAACATTAAGGAAACCTAACAATTCTCCATTATCTAAACAATCAGAAAGTACGGTATCAAGTTCACCCTTTCCTACACCATATTCCAGTGTCTGCATTGATTAATGAAGACACTAGTTCCAGGACTGGGCAGGTCATGATGGATGTTACAAAATCGCCCACAATGAGCAATCACTCTGCTTTTCATGTCTCATCTCAATGGTAACTCTTCCTTCACAACCAACATATTCGGAAGATCTGTATGCTTATTAAGACAAGTGGAATTCTGTTTTATAGTAGACACTACACCTTTCAATATAAATCCATGGTAGGGAAGTGGGTAAACTCTCAACTCTTACCTGAAAGGTTGAAGATTAGCGCTAACTAAGAGGTTCCATGGGGGAAAGACCTGGCAAAGTGTTCCTGTAGAGAGTGGAACAGAGGACACCTGGGTGCTGCTTCAAATCTTGTCATAGGAAGTCAGTATCAGATGAAAATCAGCTTGACACCTCCAAACAGCAATATTGTAGTTTCCACTATTGGGATGTGGTAGCTAGCACACTTCCAGGAATCAATGAAATGGTAATCATTGTTGATAGCCCTATTCTTATTGTGTGGACCCAAGGAAATATGTGTTTAGTGCTATTGCATGTATTCACACATCCTTTCAACTTAAAAAATACCCTAGGCAGCCATGTGCCTGGTAATCTGTGGTATATGTGATAAAGCCCTTATCTCCAACTATTCTCAATTGTAAGATTGCAGTTACATAATCGAAAGGTACCAAGGATGTTTTCCTCTCTGAACATGCAGGGTAACTGGAAGTTGACTGCTTCCGAAGTTTGGCAGAATGATTTTAATTATGTGTTTTAAAACACATACACTCACACACAAACAGGTCCACAGTATGCTTTACAGATGTATTAATGTAAAGGAATGCATCCTTTCTCATGCCGTTTGACTCCAAATCACTTCCATTTCTGCAGTAATGTCAGGGAAAAGAAAGCATTATTGTCAATGTTTTATTAAAGGAGCCAACATTGCTGTTTTTCATTACACAAAGCACTTGGGGGTACCTGAAGTATGAATGCTGACAAAGAGAAGCCAATTCTGTTCTCTGTTCCATTGATCTGCAAGGAAAATAATTCCAAAGACATGCTGGTTGGGGAGGGAAATTGTACTTCCTAGGTTAGCTTTATAATAGTATTTCTAAATAGAGCCATCTACATAAGCACCATTCTCCAAGATGGATGGGCTCATATCACCATGATGAAGTGCAATTTCTCTGGGTGAGAATATGATCCTGGAAGCCAGTGCAGAGAGCAAAGCAGTCTCTCAAGGTTGTAACCCGCTTGTCAGACTTCTTTGCTCCCCTGAATAGTTTGAGATGCACAAATAAAGCACATTTTATCCAGCAGACTTTTATTCTTCTTCTTCATATTTCTATTAAGACTTCATTTGTAATTTAGAATGTGATATACAATTTTCAAATAG
Source organism: Nesogale talazaci (assembly GCA_004026705.1). NCBI lineage: Eukaryota > Metazoa > Chordata > Mammalia > Afrosoricida > Tenrecidae > Nesogale > Nesogale talazaci. Next base: position 128,187 of record PVJH01000305.1, on the reverse strand, counting down.
TTAGAGCGTGTTCTCTTTGAATTTTAAAAACAAATACATTAACAAAGTCATGTTAGCATTAAATCTGGGTAAATCGATAATAGCCAACAGATATCTAGATATAGAAATACAGACACATATACATCCATCCATATACATGCATCTATATATACATAGGACAGATCTTCCAAAAGTTCATAAAAAATTCCACTATCTTTTAATTCCATTTCCTATGAATCTTGTGAGGCCTTCTTATACATGGGACATGAATGCATAGATATGTATGGGAGACCCCTTGAGGTGCAAATGGTTAATGCTCTGTGCAACATGTTTCCATTCATCCAGAAGCTCCTCAGAAGAAATGTAATCAAAGGATAATGACAATAAAAGGATGATAAATCACAAAATTACTACTAGTGGTAGACCAGGATCTACAAGGTTTTAAGTAAACAATTTAAGTATTATGATGAACCTAGAACATCTTTTGCTAGAAAGTAAAAAGTACTAAAAAAAGACAGATAAACCAGTAAGTAAAGGAGTTAGCAGATGGAAGTATTATTTTTGAAGCTCGAGAACAAATATCTGTTGTTTTTGTGTGCCAGGAGGTCAATTATGACTCATGGGGTTTCTGTAACTCAGACTACAACTTCCTAATCCTTTCTAAGCTATAATCCTTACAAGAGCAGAAAGCCAAGTCTTTTTTCCCATGTAACAATAGATGAATTTGAACGGTTGACCATTCAGTGTAACTTGAGGGATGTTTATACTTTTCATCATGTGATGTGAATAGAGTTTTATACAAATTCAGCCATTAATCACAATGTTCAAACAGAAGTCAAAAATGACTTTGTGGATATCATCACAATTTGAAAAGACAAAGACAAAAAAAGAATAATTAGATCAATAATAAGAGATCACGGGGTTAGGGTTAGGGTAGGGTTAGGGTTAGGGTAAATAAAATAAAATAAAAAATAATAAGATAGCATGGCATTCAAAAACGTATATAGAGAAGACTTGCTACAATATCTTAGAATGGTAGAAAAGAAAAACAAATCTACTTCACCTGATATTTGAGAACTTTACCTAAAATTTCCAGAAGATAGAAATCCATCAAAATGGCCCTTTGGCCATGCCCAATGGACTGAATGACAAGCAATGGATTTGAGTTGCATCATGCCCTTGATGGACTCTGGTTTACTGGTGCCAATGAGGAATTTGGAATTGTCTGAAAATCAACTTCAGAGAACATTTCTACAGGTAAATAAAATAAAACAAAGCAGCATCAATAGTAGACAGTGCCGTGTTTAGGTCCTCACCATGGCATCTGTGAGAATTTCAATCAGGGCACACATTAATTTAAAGATAGCATCGCACCTTTCTTGTCCCTTTATCTCTGCTCTTTGACACTCGCTCATAAATGGTGACAGGAACAATCAGGAGAGCCTTTGTGGTTTAGAGTAACGGAGAGAAAAGCCTGGGACAGTATACTTGATCAATGTCACCACCAGTGTCAAGAGATGGTCATTACTGCCCAGCAGATTTATTGCCCAGGTCAAAGCAAATTACTTTCTCTTCCTCTAGCCCTGGCTGCTGAGGTTTTTAATCTTTCTCCTACATAGTGTCTTCTCTCCTGCTTGGGGCCAGTTTATGAGCATCATCACATCTTTTGTTTCTTATTTTCTGTTGTGGTTAGAGGGGGTCAATTAACATGGTGATTGGCATTCAAAACTGATGAGTCCTTGAGAGATGAATAGAATCATGGAATTAAAGGACAAAACATTGTTAAAAGCAATCAAAGTAAAATAAACATCATCAACAGCAGCAGCACAGGACGACCTTAATAATTTATAGTAAATTTGATTATATTGGGTATTTACCTAGAATGATGAAGTTTGTATCCATCAGTGACATTAGATTTGTGGCATACTTAATATGAATGCACATAGTTCCATCGTGTGACGTCATTTTCAATGCTTTGTTAAAATTAGGTTGCTATGAGTAGGAATTGGTGCAGTGGCAATGAGTCCAATAATCACCATTTTGACAAAGATGAGAATATCTGATACGCCCTAAGACTATGTGACTCAAAAAACTCAACAAACAAAACCAAACAAAACCCCCAACTCACTGCCATGGAGTCCGCTACAATACATAACTACACCAGAGGACAAAGTAGAACCGCCCCCTTCATGTTTCTGAGCAGGGAACCATGGTGGTGTTATTTATCTCTTTAGTGCCAAGAACCTCGCTTTGTGTTTGTGCATATTAGCAGCTCACTAAGGCACTTCATGGGAGCCCTGGTGTTGTAATGGGTTGTGTTTCAGACTGCTCACTGCAAGACTAGCTCTTCAAAATCACCAGTCACTCCAGAGGAGAACCAGAGCTTTTCTACTCCTATAAAGATTGTCGGTCTCAAGAGCCCACGGGGGAAGTTCTATTCCATCCTCTAAGGTCACTAGGAGTTAGAATTCACTCGAAGGCAGTGAGAATGTACTTAATAAACAGACTTGGCTGCACATTGGTGAGGCCCTCAGCTACTAATGGAAAGGCTACCGGCTCAATTCACCAGCCAGTCCACTGGAGAAAGCATTGGAAGTCTGCTTCTGCAAAGAGTAGAGTCTTTGGAAACCCCCTGAGGGCAGTTCTAATCTGTCCTATAAGAGTGAACAGGAGTTGAAATCCGCTTATTCACTAGGGATAAGGGAAAATGCATTCGCCATATAGCTACAGAAAAACAATAGTAGGAATGTTGTTAATATTATGGATGTAGTAGATAGTAAGTCAAAGTGAATGCATGAATTAAGCTCATGTCCAATTAACAGGGAAAATAATAAAGATGCATGTTAAAAGATAAGTCAGGTTGCTTTCCGTAGTCAATAAAGCAAAAATTGTCTTCAGAATTTTGCATTTTTACTGGTCTCACATCATATAGAAGTCTTATTTTTATACCCAACAATACCACCAGGACTCCTGTGTGCATGGACAAAATTAGGAAAGTGTATCTCCTTTGTAATTGTCTTCTCAAAGGGATCCCTGACTTCAGATAAATAGAAGCAACACAACAACATTATGAAGACGCCTATTCCTTACCTTACTTCATTCTTCTAATAAATGTCTTCACAGACAGCTATGTCATAGTATAACAACTTGAGCCTACATAACAAAATTATAGCTTTTAAAGCACATTTCCCCCCAAAGATTTTTATTTCCCAAATAAAATACTGTGACTGAGTCATTTGTAGATAACAAATTGAGGTTCAGAGAAGTTAAGTAGCTTATTCAGAGACACAAAGCTTGTTTCAAGCTGAACCAAATCCTTGATTTGCAAGTCATGATCTCAATACAAGACACCATTATGAATAAACCAAACCTCTTCTCATTCCTGACATGTCTAGTCATGGGGCATACTTTGGGGACCATAAATGTAAATCCAAAACAGCAAAATTAATATATAAATACATTAAACATATTTATTTTTTTAAGCAAAGGGTGGCTTTAATAAGGGAAAAGACCTTTTGGGAAGGTAAAGGAGAGCGAAGAGAGAGGTAGAAGCATCTCAACCTTCTGGGAAGGTTATGAAAGCTAGAGTGTAGTTTAGATGACTCACCTCTTTGTCTATATGTATATATGCAAATACAACAGCAAAAGAACAGTTGGACTTTGGACCTTACCTCAGTACAAGAACAGTTTGTTCTAATAATGTGGCAAAAACACTCACCTTCCTGACAGGATTACTGAAGGAAAATATGGGTTCATAAGGAAATGTGATTAACAGATATAGCATCTGGTGTCATAAAGGACTGTCATTAAACAAGTAGCCATCTAGCAGGAAATCACCAAGATCCACATTGAAGAAGCACAGGAGTGTGTGTAATCATGAGGTGTCAAGATGGAAAGAGGCATCAGAAATTAAAAAACAAGCAACCGAATTGATGTGAAGGGGTGTGAATATAGTGGAGACACAAAACCCACCTTTAAGATAATATGTCAGTCCCTCACAAGGGCAATATGGAAGGGATGATAAGCCCAGGGAGCAGTATGGCACTGATGAATGACATAACTATTCTCTAGTTCTCAAATATTTCCTCCCCTTACTATTATTTTTTGTTTTACCTCATAAATCATGTTGGATTTGCATATGTTCATTTGTATATTTAAGATCATTTGATACATGAAAGTCAAGATGACTAATCCTTCAGAAACAATAAGAGGAATAATGGTTCCCTAAGGATACAGGAAGAGAGAGAGAGAGGTCAGCTGAGGCAATGGGTAGTTGATAGCATTGATGACTGTATAATCTGATCAATGGAATCAAACAACAGAAGTGTGTGTTGAATGGATAGATTGGATTGTGTAAGATGTGGGAGAAGGGTGTAGATATTATAGGAAAAAAAGAATAAGGGTTTCTGGGGTGTATGGGGAGGAGGGAAGAGACAAATGGGAGTTGATATCAAGGAGTGTAACAAGAAAGATATGTTTTAAATCTGATTAAGATAGCAATTGTATAACACTACCTGATGAGATAGAATTGTGGAATATTATGATATCTGTAAGTGCTCACAATAAAATCACATATAAACAGTATTTTTTTAAAATTTACAATTATATAAAATTATACTTATATCTACAATTATCTATAATTATATTTATAATTATAATTATAAATCAACTTCATTGGGAGTGCATATAAAACACAAAAAAACACAACTTCAACTTATCTACATGTTCATCCAGTGCTGTTGCCTTCACTCTTCAAGTGTACCACTTTCCTATCTTTCTAAGCCCTTTCTCTATCTTTAATATAAACCCACTGTCTTCACACCCACAAGATATTCATCTCTTCTTATGAGTCGTTGCTGTCAATGTGATCACATATGTATTATTCTTTGAAAGAGTAAATGCTAAATACCTCATATTCATACTCCTCACAACCTTTCCCCCATAGCTTCATATTAATTTCCTTTCATGAAAATTAAGGTTTAAACATTTAAAATGAAATAATTCAAATAATCTAAAATTTTATTACTAGTATGACAGTGAGGCCAGGGCAAGATTGGGTGGTGTTTTGTTCTGCTGAATTTCAAGAGCTGGAATCAAGTTGAACGCACCTAACCATCACCATCACCTGATCTGAGACCTGACTTCATGGCACTTAGCAGCGCTAGTATCTGCTTTAAGTAGGCTTTCAAAGTGATGCTATTCATGTTGCTTCATGGATCAACCTTTCAGAAAGAGTGCTGGAACCAACTATTATTATCTCCCATCATTTTCTCCAAATCCAAGAGCCTCCAACTGAAAACCTGATTTTAATCAAATTATGGGTAAATTACTCTAAATCTATTATTTCACCAATTTTAAAAATGATATGTGTTTATAATGTGCATGTATATATATATATATACACACACACATATATATAGTGAGATGAAATCCCTTCAAGAAATGTTTAGAAGGACTGACCAATATACTTACTTCTGGAGTTTAAACTGTGTTGTGCAAAACAGTATTGTATGTAAAGAATGAATTTTGAAAGATGAATAGGTGGAAAGAACATTACCTAAGTACAATCTCCTTTCTCATAAGGATTGAAAGAGGTGTGTAAGCTTCTGCATAGTAGAAGTGGGGAGGAGGTGCCTTTCCTTTGCTAGGACATTAATCTGTGAACAATTAGAACATATGAAGGGTCAGGTGGAAGAATGGTCTTTCTCTCATTGCTGAGAAGGCAGTGATGAAAATTGCCTGAAGATGCCCATCCCTCACTGGAATCACTAGCTCATGACCTAACTACATAGGACACTCCCCATTAAGGGATGAGAAGAACACTGAAGTTTAACCCTCATGCTGTGCAGAGCCTAAGCAAGAGAAAGCCAAGTGTGCCCCTCTGGCTCTATAAGCACTTTATAGTGTGTTCATGTTGTCAACTACTTCTTGGTTGCTAGAGACAGACACTAAGTTCAAATTTGTTTAGCAACTTAGTTCTTCACACAACCTCAGTATTTTAAGCATTATCACTTAAGATACCTTCAAAACTCAGACGCTGTCAACAGTTCTACCTTGATTCATAAGGATAGGGCAGAACTGTCCCCGTCATTTTCTGAAACTGTAACTTATGGGCACAGAAGAACTTTTCTTTTTCCATCAGAGAGGCTGGTGGCTTTGAATTTCTGACCTTGTGGCTATCAACCCAAGGTGTAACCACTTGGGTCACCTGTAGGATACTTTAGAATCATGGTGCCTCTTTTGTTCTCTATCAGAGATCCTTAGTGGTGAAGTGATTACACAGTGCTCTGTTAAGCACCAGGTCAGCAATTTCAACCCACCCGTCACTCTATGGGAGAAAGACAAACTGTCTAATCTCATAAAGAGCTAAGGTCTCGGAAACCCACAGGAGCAGTTCTTCCCTGCCCTATAGTGTAGCTCTGAGTCACGGTGAGCAACTGGTCTTGTGTTCGCAGTTCTGAACTAGAATTGTATCCAATTGTTGATCAGCATGAAATAACGACTCAGGGATCATGATGACGTCACATGAAAGAAGAGTTAGAGATAGCCAAAAAGCATAAACAGGTCCTAATCTGTTTTCTGTGCTCAGAGAAGGTAGAAGCCACTGGTTCTCTACCCAATGAGTCTTTCATTCATGCACTCATTTGTCATATATGATGGATGACGTTACCCATTATGGTAGAAATATTATGTTTCAAATATGGATCACTCAGAAACTTTAGGATGCTATCAATAATAATACTTTCATATCAAAGGTGATAGCTGTAATATGACAAACTTTGCAGATCCAACCATAAAGAGAAGGCGGAACTTCCAAAGACTCTAGGTGATGCTTCTGACCAAAAAGACCTGCCGTTTCTATTTCAGGCAACCATTTATCCCTTCCGGCTGCACTCACTTTTCCATCATCCTCTTACTGACTTACGCCTGGATCAGAGTTCACTTCGGCATCACTTTTCTTGCCAGCTTTCCTTGGGAAAAACTCCATTATGGAGTGACCCATTTTTATCAGCCTCCATTTATCCCCGTTCAGAATTGTTCATTCCCCCAAAAGGATCTGAGGAAGGAGGAATAATTCTCTATAGAATAAACCCCACTGTCTTTCTCGTTAACAATACCCTTAGTGCAGAGGTGCAGAGAAGTTACTGCCAGGCGGTGCCAAAAGATAAGGTCAGGCACTGGCATTTATTCATGAAAAATAGTAGCAAGAAGGTTCGGATTTATTATGTGTTAAGGTCCCTTGGAAATGCCTGACAATGCCTTTAACAAGCATTCTGCATAAGAATGTCAGCTCTGCAAGCGCAGCTCTGGCAACCAGGGCTCCTGTCCTGGGCAGGGTTGGAGAGGGAGGGGCCTGTAAAGTTAATGGCTTAAGTGCAAATCATCATTTTATGAGAGGCTGCCAGCACCGCTTAACAAAACTCAGGCTCCAAGAGAAGAAAGTCCTGCATTCAAAGAACATTTTCCCTTCTCCTGGTATTATAAATATTCACGGGGGCATTTGAGAGCAAGGGATAACTGTGGAGTTTCACAATACTAGAAACAAGTAGCTTTCCAGTGGGGAATGTTTTGTGAAAGGCACAGAGATTTGGGCATGAGTCTGTTCTCCCCTGAAACAGAATAAATTTTGTACCTATCTTATTTTTTTGGAGGGAGGGGGTTGCCTGTTTAAAATTTTTCCGGAAGAATATTTTTGAAATCCTGCACATGGCAGTTCATCCACCATGAAACACTGCACTTGGATTTTAGGCCTTGCTCCTATTTAGGGAATGGGATACTGATTTTTTTAAAATAGAAAGTCCTATCCAAAAGGACTCCAACATGATATGTCATAAAAATCAAGGAGAAAAAATTAAATAACAACAACCAAGGAACCTTGGAGATATGGCCAGTAGGAGGACAGGATGCTGTTTGGAAAAAGAATGACAAAAACTTGCCTTAGGAGTCACTTGAAAGCAAAGTTTGCGAAGTGGTTCCCATTGTCTTGAAGGCTAAGGAAAGTGGTGATCAACATGCAATTTCAAAAAAGAATAGACTTAGGACAAATATCACTTGTTAAAAGCAAGAAATGGCAGGGCACTTTCTGATATTATAATACACATTTGTTATGCTTTCAGTGAAAAACAAGGAGAAAAGGCTAAATTTTGGAGCTGACAAACATTCTCTAGCTCTCAACTAAGTCCTGCTGGATTCTCAAGACCTTTTAAGAAAGGGAAAAATAAGAGGATGCCTAAGTAGCCCTGGCAGTTATGAGAGAGAAAAGTGGAAAACTTTGACACTGTGACGTTGCTTGGTCTCTTATCAGGAAGCCTATTACTGAAGGGCAGGGCTTCTTTAAAATCACAACCCCCAACCCCCTCTTAATCTTTTCTCTAATGGATATGCCTTTTTCTTTTCCTCTCAGGCTGCTATTATTTTATGACTCCCTCTTTGAGAAGTAAGCATCACCATGGAGACCATTCATGGCAACTGTTCTTACTAAAGTTGCCAAGGCCTTGCTTGGCTGTCAATTAAGCATGTGTTATATGTGAGCAGACAGGTTTTGTGGGAAGACACAGACCCATCTTTTTAGATAAAGACAAGAACATCACAAACTTCCATTGCTGGTGTAATTTTACACAGCTTTCAAGAGTACACCTATAGATTTCCTCACAACCGTAGTTATGGTATCTATTTGACTAAGAAGTTTGTCACGGTGAACTCAAACAATGACACCTCCATTTGACATGATGAGGGAGCCATTCAGTGTCTATAGAACTCAAGTAGATAAAAAAAAAAAAAAAAAACATTGAACACAAGATACCTGATAGGGCCAATGGAGACCTGAATCTGATAGATAGATAGATAGATAGATAGATAGATAGATAGATAGATAGATAGATAGATAGATAGATAGATCAGGAAGAGAGGCTGTGTGTGTCTCCTCTGAATGCCTGTGCAAGTGGAGATTGACTGGCAGGGCCATACTAAAGGGGCTGTAGGGAAATCAGGCATGCTTTAGACACCTATGGGAAAACAGCTAGGTACCAGTGATAGGACATTATACAGGTGTAACTGAACTCAGCCAATACTGTTGACTAGTACCCTCAACCATGCCCCCTCCAGTAGTGAAGAAGGGGGATCAAGGCAGAGTCTGAGGGCTGGTTGATCTCTTGACTCTCTTATGATTTTTGATAAGAACCTAGCTAGCTCAGGGCGTTGTCCTTCCACGACTGCAAAGGCCCCCATCAAGGAAGTTCAGAAAGACATCAGGCAGCCATTAGACACCTATGAAGACCCCAGACTGAGCATGCTCATACTCAGGTCCTGGAGCTAGGTGGGGGATACACCTGGGCACCCAAACTAGGCCCAGGCTCATGACATCACCCAGGTGGGCCTCACTCAGCCCACGGGGTCAACCAATACCATCAAGCACCCAGAGGTTTGAAATATCTTCACTGGGGGAAGGCCTAGATCTCCCTCACCCTGATCTTGGTCAGAGGCAGGTAAAGTGTGAAGGCCTCCCTCCCCTGTGTGGGTGCACATGCCCCCACTCCGGGCCTATTTGGGCCCACAGCCTCTGGGACCACATGTTCATAGCCTCTTGGGCTTCTGGTCTCCCAGGATCACCTGCCCCAGGTCCGCAAGTGTAGGTTCTCTTTTCCACATGGTAATTTTGTGCCCAGTTGTGAATCTCAGCACGGCTCCACGTAGCTTGGCACACTTTCCCGAAATAGCGTGTACCCTCTTGAAAGGCTAACCCCTGAAACTTGTCTTGCCCTTCATGAAAACCAACTTGCATCACACAATGTGCTTCAGTGTGAATTCATTCATTGTGCAAAGCAAAGAAGCAAGGTCTAACATTTCCTGCTCTTGGTGCCCTCTACTTGGTTTCATATACTCCTGTTCCAGTATTCAACTCACACGCTCTTTTGCGCTCTCCTGAAGTGACATTCTTCTGTCGCAGATTCTTACATGATACCAAGCAGCCTATACACTTTCTAGAGAGCGTGTGTTGTGTCCCTTTTCAGACTGTACTGCTTGAAACCTCTCTTTCCCTTGTAAAGGGAGTTACTTGGATTTACAAAAGTGTTTCTGCCTGTGAGTTCTTTCAGCAGTGAAAAGCAAGGACTGAGGTCAACCATCTCAGAAATGTAGCAAATTCACGTGACCCCCTGTCTTAGAAAGCAATCTCTTTTCTGTTAGTGATCTTTTCCTGTTCCCAATATTGTGAGATGGTATTTGTTTCAGAGGAATGAAACTATCCGATGTACAAAAATTTTGGATCAGTTTGCAACTTTCAGAGAGATCATTTTCCCAGAGTTCTAAAAAGGGAAGTGGGTAGAACTCTCACCTCCCACACTGTGGCAAATGGGCTGTAAGTGAACTTGAATTTGTATGACATTTCAGGGGTGGAGTCCAGTGTGTCAATCGCATCACACAGCCTGATGATGCCTCCTTGGGAGTGTGGTCTTTTTATAAGACAGAAATTGGGAATTTCCTTTCTCTCTCTCTCTCTCTTGCCCTTTGCCATCCTTGCTAGGATTCTGTGTCTGATTGCAGGGGCAACTCCATGTTGGCTGCCTGACTCTGAGAACATCTGCACATGTGTTAGTCTGGGTAGACTAGAGAAACAATTTCATAAATATGCATATGCATATAAGAAAGAGTTTTATATATAAGAGGAATGGAACACTGAGAAAGCATCCTAACCCAGTCCAGTCCAAGGTCATAAGTCTGATATTATCCCATGTGTCCTATAAAGTCTTTCTCTGACTCATGAAGCACATGCAATGACAACAGGACAATCATATGTCAGTGGGTGCTTAGTCTTATATATCCAGCAGCAGTAGAAGCATCCCTGCACTGGTAGGGATCTCCCCATGTTTTCTCATTTCCAGGCCTCAGGTTCCTTCAGCAGTATCCAGTGGCAGTAGAAACATCTCAGTGCTGACAGGAGTCTCTCTGTAACTTTTCCAGCTTCAGAGGTTTGGTTCCATCAGGGTAAGCCCATGTGACTACTCCTCCGGCTCCTCTAGTTCCTAGGACCCAGAATCTATCAGCATGCTGCCATCTTGTCTTGTCAGTAGAGCATCTCCAAGGAACTGAGTATAGTCTCTCCCCTCCATGGGTGAAATATTATAAGATTTCCCAGAATTCTGAGAAAGCCATGTGCAGACAGAGGTCTCAATTGCTATCCCCAGCTTGGCAGGCCAGATTCCACCCCTACACTCCCAATCATGAAATTGACATCAAAGTACATGACCGCCATAGCACCCTGCACTGTCTGTCCACCAAGGTTGGACCCCTACACTCTGTATTCCCATGACCTGTGACCTCCCTGCTTCCCAATTAACCTTTCAGCATCCTCTGCAGTTTTGTGTGTCTAATGAGGGCCCTGGCTACCACTGAACCTATGGACTGGAGCTGGATTGGAATGGTGTGCCTTCTTGACATAAACTTACTTCTGGTTAAAATATATCTATATCTATATCTATATATTTCCTGTACAGAGAGGAGTGTCGCTGGTTTGTTTTCTAAACAACACAGCCTAATACAGAGACTCAGGCTTGATTTCCTGCCACCACCGGTTTGTCATTAGTGGCTGGTGCACTACGACTATGTTGCTGAGTGGTGCAGACAAGGAAGAGATGTCTCTCCTGACCTACTGAAAACCAGCCAGGGAACTTCTAAGAAGCAGAGTCGCAGGGCTCCCCTGGGATCGAACTGCACCATGAGCTGTTGAGCAGGGGGTCATCTGAAGTCAGAGGCTGACTCAAGGCAGCTCACAGCAATGAAGACCAAGAGCAAAGGAAGTGTTCCTGAGACAAGAGATCTGATCACTGCTCCACTGTTAACAGGCACCGGCATTGAAAACAGTATTTGCTGTAGAGCTGCCCGACCAATTCTTCTCCTGGAGGGCTTCACATTCCAGGGTGTTCTTTGGTTCCATGTCTGAGGTGTCTTTGGAGTGTGTGGGGGTGGGGGGAATCAGGTCTATATCGTGCCTCTTCTTTTCCTTCCCCCTTGAGTCCCCTTCTTCAATCTCCTTATTATTCTTGGGTCTGATCAATCCTTTTCGTCAAGATAATTGAAGTTTGTGGAGTTAGCAGCACCAATTTAAGGTTTGAGGGACACATTTACCTTCTCACATAAAGCTGGTGGATCAATTTTCTCCAGCACCAGTCAGCTAATAAAATATTTTTCTCTCTTCCCTAAATGCACCTACTCATAAATACTTCTTTACTTGGAAGGTGTGAGGAGGGAGGGGGAGGGTCCAGCCCTTCACCCATTTGAAGCCTGGAAATCACAGTATAGGGGAGGAGAAGAAAGATGGAAAGTTGGTAGGAAAAGTTCCCAGGAAGGGACTTACTTTGAAAAATCATTGAGCAGAAGGCTGGCTTCCCCAGTCTCTCATGTCTCCCCTCTCTTTCTTCCTGTCCTCTTGGCATGCCTCAAGCATTTTTCATTAGAGGTGGCAGGAGGGAAAGTGGAGGCTTTTACCTAGAACACAGACAAATGGCTGCTGAACACAGAAACAGACATTTCAGATTCATGGCAACCGGGGACTCTGAATCAGAGCTGAGCGTCCTTCACTGTGATGGTTCGCATCTCCCACATTTGGGTACAAGATGGTGAATGAAGAATACTGTGTGTGAAGAATGTACTCTAATGGAAAAGACATCAATTCCGTGGGTTTGATCTTGATAAGCCTTTGAGTAGAGACTGTGTGAGGAATCCTGGTGGCATAGTGGTCACTTGTTGGGTTGTTAACTGCAAGGTCAACAGTTTGAAACCATCAGCAGATCCTTGGGAGAAAGATGAGGTTTTTTCTCCCTTCTATCAAAATTTACTCTTGGTGACTCACAAAGGCAATTCCACCCCCACTTGCACGGTCACTCAGAGTGGGAATGGACTCAAGGCAATACATCTGTCTTTGATTTGAGAGGCTTTACCCTTGGAGAGAGAGAAGGAAATAAGAACCTAGACTTAGATCAAAAAACACAGTGCCATGGACTCACAGTCCCCCTAGAGAACAGAATGGACTCCTGTGGACCTCTCATCCTAGATTTCTACTCCATGCAAGGGTAGAAAGCCTCATCATTCTCCCATGGAACAGTGGTTGATTTCTAACCCTTGAGCTTGCAATTACCAGCCAATGCATAGCCCCCTATGACACTAAGATTCCTAGATCTACATGTAGGCAAACCCAAAAGACTCACTACCCAAGAGTTGATTTCAACTCACAGCAAACCTAGACGCAGTTCCTTTGGCTGTCTGTCTTAATGGGAGGAGACAATCCCATTTGTGTCACATGGAGTGGCTGGTAGATTTGAATCATTAGTTTTTCCACCAGGGTTCCCTCACATGGATGCACACCTTATAAAAGAATGCAGGTGTTTCAGACCTCCAGGGCATGCTGGGACAGTACAGCATTTCTTATTTTAGACAAAAGGAGACTCAAGTTAAGAGAGCCAGGTCATGTTGCAGGGATGACACTTATTTTCAGCTGCTGTGAAATCAGGCTTTGACTCCTGGTGACCTGATGTACACCAGAAAAAAATGCCATCCATTTTGCAACTGTCTTCAGGAAGGATGGCAGACTGGATCTTTGCTATCGAAAGGAATTCTGTGGACCAGTTTCCAGAAGTAGATTCAAGATTCTCTTCTTTGTGCATCTTTGCCTGAGATCTCTACTGAAACCTGTTCTGCATCACGCTAGCACCCACTTTCACCAGCTCACAAGGTGGAATGTCTATGAGGTGCATCAAAGCAACTGATAGCTCCTATCCTGTTGTTGTGAGGTGCCAGCAGGTTGGTTTTTACCCACAGCAACTTTATGCATGACAATGAAACACTGCCTGCTTCTATGCCACCCTCACATTTGTTGGTATAGTTGATTGCATTTTGTTGCACCCACTGTGTCAATCCATCTACTTGAGGAGCTTCCTCTCCTTCCCTGCCCCTCTACTTTATTGAATATGATATCTTTCTCCAGGGACTGGTTTCTCCTGACATGTCCAAAGTATGTGGGATGAAGTCTTGCCACCCTTGTTTCTAAGAAGTCTGGCTGCACTTTTTCCAAATAGATCAATTTGTCATTTTAAGTAGTCCATGGTACTTTAAACCTTCTCCTCCAGCACCACAATTCAAACACATTGATTCTTCTTCAATTCAATGTCCAACTTTCACATGCATATGAAGCAATTGAAAATACCATGGCATGGGTCAGGCACACAATTCTCAAAGTAACAAGCTTGCTTTTCAGTACTTTAAAAAAATGTCTGGTGCAGTAGATTTCCCTCGTGTCTTTTTGATCTCTTGATTGCTGCTTCTATAAATATTGATTGTTGATGTAAATATTCTCCTCATTTATCATGATGTGACTTACTGGTCCAGTTGTGAGGATTTGGGTCCTTAGATTGAGTAATCCACATCAAAGGTTTCCATCCTGCATCTTCTTCAGCAAGTTCTTCACGTTGTCCTCATTTTCGACAAGCAAGGTTGTGTCATTTACATATCACGTGTTGTAAATACGTCTTCCTCTAGTTGTGATGCCACACTATTCTCCATTTCAGCCAGCTTCTCTGTTGATTTTTTCTTCAGCACGCAGATTGAACAAGTTTGGTAAGAGGACACAACCCTTTCACACACCTTTTCTAATTGTAAACCAGGGAGTATGCACTTGTTTCATTTTCACAGTTGTCTCTTGATCCACATACAAGTTCTCAATGAGTACAATCAAGTTTTGGAGTTCTGGTTCTTCTCAATGGTATCTATTTTTTGTTATGATACACACAGTTGTACATACACCTTAGCATAGTCTGTACCACAAGCAAACATCTTTCTGGTAGTCCCTGCATTCTGCCAAGATTCATTTGACATCAGCAATTTTATCTCGTTCCGCATTCTCTTCAGAATGCAGTCTGAATCCTGTCAATTTACTACTACAACCATTGTTGAATGCTCTTCAGCAAAAATGCCTTGAAGGGAGTATCAATGATACTGTTGCACAGTCTGAGCATTCTGTTGAGTCATCTTTTTCTTTAGCAATGGATAAAAACATAGATCTCTTCCAATCAGGTGGCCAAGTAACTATTTTCCAAATTTCCTTGTATAGACAAGTGATTGCATGCAGTGTGCCATATATGTCTTAAAATGTTCCACTCAGAATTCCTTCAACCCCCGGAGCCCAGTTTTTGACTAATGTTGTCAGTGCAGCTAATGCTTCCTTCAGCATCAGTGGTTCTTGCTCCTAAGAGTGGAATGTCAGCTAGATATTTTTGATACAGCAACTCAGTGTATTTTTCCTTTCCATCTTCTTTGGATACTTCCTCTATCATTCAATATTTCCCCGCATAGAAATTGCCAGTATTGCAAATTGAGGCTACAATTTCCCCCTGGGTCTTCGACACAGATGATGAGAATTTTTCTCCTGTAGCACCAAGGTCAGTCAGCTTAATTGGTAAATCCTGTAAAGCCAGGAACCTTTTAGAGAATGGGAATTCAAAGAGTAGTAAGGCTTGGGAAAACAAGGCAGTCCCTTTGGGTTCCAGTTCTCATAAGTTTCATTCATAGAGCTTGGAATAGATTGCAGAGTTTTGGAATTCTTGAGTTAAAACACCTGAACCTAAATCACATAAGTACACAAGAGAAAGAATCACAATAATAAGAGAAAGAATAATAGTACAATAAACAAAATGCAGTTCTCGTGTACTCTGCATCAGGCACAATGTGCTTCTCGCTTCTTATCATCATAAGCCGAGATTATGATTCCAATCTCACAGTTGAAAAAAATGAGTGCTGATCAATGAAATTAATTGCCCAAACGTTGCACAGGTCTGAGGACTCCACAGATAATAGTTTTCACAATAGTATAGGAGTACCTGAACTCAGACCTTTGAATTTATAGATCTTTAGAGATTGGTGACAGTTCAAATACCAGTCCCATCCTATCCTGAATGAATTAATACATTTAAAATGGTCATCACAACAAATTATATGGCAACAATGAAAAAGTTCTACAAAATGAGTTATTTTAACATTTGATTAATTTATCATATTTTCTTTCTATATGAGAACAAACCACTGGTAGAACTCACTTTTTATAATGACAAAATGTCAATGTAATCCACTTGTTTAGTAATAGCATCTGTTTTCCTACAAAATAGCATGAGTCTTCGCCCTAATGAAGAATTGTTCATACAATCCTTAGTCTGCGAGTGACCTCTGTCAGTCTGCTGATAAGTGATCAGTATGTACTTCTGGCCCTGTGGACTTCCCAATGATTATATTATCAATTCACTTTCTGGACTGTTCTCTCCTTCCTATGCCTCCCTGAACAGAGCAAAGCTTCTGGGTCTGGTGCACAAGCATTGAAAGTATGGAATGTTGGAGGAGACAACAGAATTGGGCAGAACAGAGGACAATTTATGAGTAAGGTTCCACAATCATTGCTATGGCATGGATTTTAACATATAGCAACCCTAAGAGGACAAACTTGAACTGTCCCTGTGGGTTTCAAAGGTTCCTGGGAGCAGAAAGCCTCATCTTTATTCCAGGGAGCATCTGGTGGCTTCTAACTGCTGACCTTTTAGTTAAAGGTCCACATTCTCCTCATTTCAAAGGAAAACTTGTATTCATGATGCTCTGCCTGAAACCATATATCTCTCCCTTTCTTGCTGCATCAAAGCTCTTCTCTTATTTGTATTTTTCCCTTCCTGAAATCTTCTAGTCTGCAAATTTTTTGTCTTCCCTATCCAACAATGGCCTAAGCATAGAAACCATTGTGAGGATAGTGCAGGACCAGGTAATGCTTCTTTCTGTTGTTCAGGGGCTTTTGCTGTGTTGGAAATGACTCGAGGGAACCCAGCAACAATAACAATCCACTAAGATGGAAACCCATTACTTCTGAGTTGATTCCAGCCCATAGCATCCCTCATGCACAGAGTACAACTACCCTCACTGGGTTTCCACCTTTGTCATTATGAAGAGATCACACAGCCACATCTTTCTCCTGTGAAGCAGTTGAACTGTCAACCTTTAGCTGAGCAGTCAAGTGCCTAACCACTATCCCACCAGGGTTCCTTATCTAGTAACAACAAATTTTGAAATCCTAGCAACTCCAATTGCTCATTTGTTATTTTCCAGACCAAATCAAATGACTATGAAGCATAAAGGGATAGATCATCTCAGGAAACAGAGACCACCAGGGTAAGAGTTGGTTTTACCTAGAACTCAGTCCAATGAAGACCACGGATAGATCACCTTCATCATGAGCTGGTTCTGCTGCCTTGATTTTGATTCCAATTCAGGCCTCTGGGCAATACATTTCATGCCTCACAGGGTAAGTACAATCACAATAGGAAAGAAAGAGCACCTTTCACAATATTCCTATAGGAATCCTAAGTTTTTTTTCTTGTCAAACTGCTTTAGGTGAGCCAGATGACCAACTCAAACAAACATGGTAGCCGTGACTTAGTCCAGGTTTGCTGTCTCAGTCCTAGTGCAAAGGCAGTAACATCAGAGATACTGAACTAGTGGAGCAGGGTAGATGTGTTTTAGAATATTGCCTGACAATGGAAGATGGTTACAAATGATGCATAAAACATTAGACCACTGCATCTTATTTCTCAAAACTAGAGTAGCATCAAAGCAGGGCCCAATTTCCTAACCAAACAAGTCCAGCGAGATATTTACCAACCAACAAATGAGAAACCCTCTCTTTATAAGAGCACTTCTGTGTTCCTACTAGCTCAAGCCTCTCAAATTTCTGCTCCCTCTTAAACAACAATTTAATTTCTTCCATTATTGTAGATGCCTTCTGCAGTAATAATGAAGGGTTTATTTCTGATTCTTTAACGTTCAAGTACACAGACAGACTGAATGAGAGCAGCCCAAGCATTGCCTAATGTAGGATCTGTTTTAATAGGTTGATAAAGGTGATTTGCAACTTAAGCAATAGCTTCTATGCTGAGAGAGAACAGGCTTTTATAGGCTATTGGCTTCATTGGAGAGTGCCCATAAATTAATATTAAAACCCATTTGAAAAGTAAGTTCTTACTTTATGCCATGTTTACAAATTTTGATGTTTATCAGCAAAACGGATAAGTATTTATTGCAACTTGAATGTAGAGAGCTTGTAAGATATAAATAATCATCATCTATTTACAGTTTATGTATTGACAGATTTTACCATTATTTTCATTTATGACTGGTGAAAATATTTAGGGTGGACTATATAAGATGTACAATGAGTTGTTCAATGATGCAATGAATAAAAGGTATATTTTTAAATTTTTTGATCCTTAATAAGTTTTAGACCAATTCTTGCAGTGATGATTAACTAGATAATGGTGATGCTGTTGTTGTTGCTGGTGATGGTGGCGGCGGCGGCGGTGGTGGCGGCGTTGGCGGTGGTGGTGGAATAGAGGCTTTGAGCACACTGTTAACCAGCTCACCTACAAACTTGAAGTTTAATCATTCAAGTCTGCCCAGAGATTCATCTGCCGAAAGGTATGGATATCTACTTTTGAAAAAACCCTCTGAAAGACATTTCTGCTTTGACAGCAAGCATGGGGTTTTCATGGATTATTATCAACTGTATAATAAGCCTTTGCTTACTTTATGACAATGATGGTACTTGGAGGTAGAGGCTCTAAATAGAACACCTACCCATATAAGTATTCTCTCTCTCACTAACCATACCCCCCCCCATACACATATCTCAAACAGGTGATAATGATTTGAGACTTGAGTTTCCTGTGTCAGAACAGACTTAAACACCACCAGCTTGTATCCTCACAGTACTTTACTTGCTGAAAAATAAGGAGTCAAAGACCACATATCTGGCAAAAGGGAGAATTTAAAATCACACCAGAATTCTCACATCTTAGAACATCAGTATATTTGTAAGGACCATCAGGATCCACTAGGACTGCATATTTCTTTTTGCTCTATCATCTTTTATTTTCCCAAAGATGGCAAACTATTACTGCAAATATTCCACTTATAATTCCTGATCATATTTCCATCAAGTATAACGTAGTTCAAAATAAGTTTAAGAATATGGTCATTGTGGATATGTGTCTCAAAATCTGACAGAGTGGTGATTAACAACTTTGTCATACTTTTCCTACCTGAAGTGTGCAGTGACTCCTACTGCACTTGTATGAGGTGAGGGTGAGAGAAAGTTCATTTTCCCAATGATGGCTTGATCTTTGTAAATGGACATCTGCAGTACAAGCAAGCCTCAAAGATATGGTAGGTTCAATTCC
Organism: Nesogale talazaci; assembly: GCA_004026705.1. Taxonomy (NCBI): domain Eukaryota; kingdom Metazoa; phylum Chordata; class Mammalia; order Afrosoricida; family Tenrecidae; genus Nesogale; species Nesogale talazaci. The sequence continues at coordinate 108,952 of PVJH01000305.1, read as the reverse complement.
AGCCCACCACAACCATGCGGATATTGAAGTAAAGTGGGCCACATGAGTATGATGACTTCTCAGCACATATAGAAGTTATGTTTGCATGATATAGTCGTTTCTAAGAGCTCTGGTGATGCTGTGGGCCAATGATTGGGTTGCTTATCTCAAGGTTGTCAGTACAAACCCCCCAGCTACTCTATCAGAGGAAGATGAGGCTGTCTTCTCCTATCAAGATTTGTTCTAATGCTTAACATTTTCTTCCTTTTCAATTGGGGTTATTTCCTGCTTTATTTTGCTCTTCTTAATAGGCTTTTATTGTTGCTTGTTTGTTTGCTTTTTAATATTTTCCTGTATGTGAAATCCAGGATAGGCAAATCTATAAAGACAGTAACTGGATTAATGATCCCTCAGGGACATGGGGAGCTTAAGGGGAAATGGGGAGCTAAGAATAATGAGTACAAGATTAAAGAAAATGTATTCAAAAGGATTGTGGTGATAGCTGCACAATTCTTCCTGATAGAACTAAGGAATTGTATGGTATGTGGGAATTGTATGATGTGTGAATTCTATGTCAGTAAAGCTGTTGGGAACACAAACAAACAAAAGGAAAACAGAAAACAACTTAGCCCCACAGTTTGGAGACTCTAAATACAGGTGACTATGAGTCAGAATCCACTTTTTTCAAGTAACATTAGGTTTGAGGGTGGACAGTCTATTTCAGTCTATGAAAAAGTTTGAGATCGTGTGAGAGTGACCAAAATGTAAGGAAGAGACAGAACTTGGTCAACTCTGGGTTGTTACAAACCTTCATTTGTAATCGATTGCAAACCCTGCTAAGTACAGTGCAAGGAATGTGGCCTCTATTGTCGGACCCAGGAAGCCAACTTTGAGGTCAATAGCTCTTCTCCCTGCAGAGTTCTAGACCTTTGTATTCCAACTGCAAACAAAATGACTTAGGGATGTAGTCTGCCTCTTCTTTCTTCTACCAGACTCGTTCTCCAGATTACTTATTGGGCAACCAGAGCATTTATTTTTCCCGCATCATTCTCTGTATACTGTGTGAGCGAGTGTCAGCTGACTCAGCACGCTTTTAACCAGAGAAAGTGTCTCTCTATGAATAGAAAGCTGAGACCTAAATCGCCTAGGGCCATGAATAGTGGATGCTCTCCTTCATCAATCTCTTCCACTTGTTTATTGCGCAGAGAGATTTTTCATTGGGAGTGACTTTCCCCAGAAATTTCAAAGATCTGTGCATTTCTCTAGGGCAAGAGACTCATTCAGGGACAGACTATTTCATTATGTTTCTCTATTTCCTTTTTTTCTGCAAATTCTGAAACAAAACTTCTATATTTAGGATCCAGACTGCTGCATTGCCCTATGTGTTACAAATTTGCTAGAAATCCCACCTCCATATCCATCAAACATGCTTTTGTTTTCAAATTCATGTCAATAGAAGGAAAGGTGAGGGTGGGGGGAGGGGCATATTATAGGGCAGAAGAACTTTAACCAGTTGCTTTCAAGTTGACTCAGTTATACTAACTTCAATGGGTGTCAGAGTGGGATGGTACCCCATATTTACTTAAGGACTGATTAAAAAAAATAAATTGTTGAAACTTTCTCCTGTGGTGCCCTTGGATAGCTCTATTAATTAGGATTATTAATATACAAAATCATGATTCAAGGTACCAATTCACCAACTGATTAATGTAGAAAATTTAAAGGAAAACCAGTTTGAATCAGGGGCATAGAACAGTGCTTCAAAGTGATAAGGCTTCCACTCCAAACAATGTAAAAACCCTGTGTCGAGAACCTTTGATAATTATCTCTTGGAAGGACATCTAGCACAGATCCATGGATTTGTTTTACTTATGATAATTACAATTAAAATAAAATTAATCAAAACATGTTCTTTAAATGCCCCTTACATATATTTAGGTTTGGAAATTGCCATTACACAGATGAGAACATAATGAAATGTGCTTTCAGTGTAATTGTCATTAACATAGCTAATTGATTATATTCATTAAAACCCTAAGTGAATAACTATTCACTTCCTATACAATCATCCCAACTCAGTCCAGAAAAGGTGAAATAGACTCAAAAAATGAAAATTGAAGAAATGTAGATTTGTGAAAGTGGGGATAATAGAAAAAAAATAATTGCATTAGGACATCTTTAGCCTAAGAAGGTGGCTTCCAAGAAGTATTTGTTTTTATGATAGGGATGGTACTGGACTGTGGATCAGAATGTACAGCCACTCCACCCAGGCCTCAAAGATTAGCCACAGATGTCTTAGCTAGGGTGTATGTGAGTTGTGGGAGGTAGCTTGGTGGTTACCTTTGAAAGGGAAGTGTGTTCAAAGAAGAAAATTTTCTCTCTTTGACACAAAATGGGCACTAAGAACTCAAACCACAGAATTGTTTCTGTGGCAGTCACCTAATCAGGTGTCAATTTGAGGATTAAGAGTGTAAGGGTGTGGCCTAGTCTGTCAATCTTGAGATAGTCAATGAAACCTCTGTATGGGCATGGCTTTTTCCTGAGAATTCTGGGAAATGTGGTCATTCCTTCTTGGAGGCAGGAGACACTGTCTCTTTGTTCACTCCCTGGGAGACACTGCAGCTGACAAGACACATGGCAGCATGCTGATAGACCCTGAGCCCTGGAAACTGGAGGAGCCACGGGAAGACCCCTGCCAGTGCTGTGATATTTCTACTGCCGCTGTATACACAAGATTCTGCACCCACTGGCCTGGTGTCATTGCATGTGCTTTGTGAGTCTGAAGAGGACTTATGGATTGGTATGAGACATATGTCAGACTTATGACTTTGAACTTGACTGGGCTAGGATGTTTTCTTGATGTACAGTTGCTTTTATATATAAAGCTCTTTATTGTGTGTGTGCATGTGTGTAAGAGAGAGTTTTATATAAAGGGTAATTGTACATTAAGAAAATATCCCAGCCCAGTCCAGTTCATGCCTATAAGTCCAATATTAGCCCATATATCCAACACTGATCTACAAAGTCCTCATCACACTCACGAAACAGATGCAAGGACACCAAATGCAGGATGATCACAGGCCAGTGAGTAGGAAGGCTGGATCCAGTGCTGTTGTAAACATCTCAGCACTGACATGTGTCCAAATGGCTTTTCCAGCTAAAGGCACTAGTATAGTTCCATGTATCTTGTCAGTAAAGTATCTTCCGGGGATTAAGCCAAGAGAGATGTGTTTCCCACCTGCACAGAGGCAAATATATGAGTTCCCAGAATTCTCAGAAGATTGCCATGACCACACAGAAGCCTGATTTACTATGATCCAATTGACAAACTAGACTCCACCCCTTCACTTTTAATCGTCTCATGCGCCAAATTGACACCAGATTATGTAATTATCACAAAAGCTCTTTTTAATACATATAAGAGTGTTTATGAATTTGCTTCTCTAGTCTACCCAGACTAACACACCATCCCTTTCTCTGTTTCCTTCTTGGGTTGCTTTTGTGTGACCATAGTATTGCATCCCCTCTCCCCAACCTGTAGGCTTAGTGTGGTTCTCAGTCACACACACTTCTAGGGAAGGGATCAGTATGGCTCTGATCTAGATCAGCCATGTAGCCCAATCTTTTCATGCATTTCTCCATGTGGTTACATTGCTTTCATGGTTTGATGCCTCATGGTATGCATGGTGTGTATGTACACTCTCAATTCTGTGGAAACATAACCAATATTCTTCCCCTCGGTGGGTTAGTAGCCTGACCCCATTCCCATGCCATCATCCCTCCTTTTTGGCTTTTCTCTTCCCCTGTTTCCTTTCTTTGTGTGGGATTAACATGTATCTCTTGGTTTTGGTCTGACCTTCACTGGCTGCCTGTATCTCAACCCATATACTGAGAGGTAAGTGACTTTTCTTCTATAACTACTGTGCTGATTATACTTACCTTATGGGATTCATGTTGTACTTGTCCTTTTGTGATTGACTGACTTTGCTTAGCATAATTTCCTTCAACTCTTCCCACAAAACAATGTGCTTCTTGTGATCATCAGTGTTTTCTTGTGATGTGTTGTATTCCATTGGATATATATGCCACAGTTAACTAATCCACTCATCTGTTGATGGAAATTTGGTTTGTTCCCAATTCTTTGCAATTGTGCTGCAATAGACTTTGGAGCTCAAACAACTGGCTGTGGTTCATTTCTTACCTTTTTTGAGTATGTGCCCAGTAGAGAAATAGATGGGTCATAAAGTAGATCAATTTTCACTTGTTTTAAATATCACCAGATCACATGCCACAGAGGTTTTAAATATTGACATTACCACCAGCAAAGGAGGAGAGTTGCTTTTTCACCACCTCCCTTCCAACATTTGTTGCTCTCTGATTTTTTGATTTGGGCTAACCTCAAGGGTACTAGGTCATATCTTATGGTTGTTTTAATTTGCATTTCCTTGATGGCTAATGATCAGAAAAATTTTCTCATATGTTTTTTTCTCATATGATCTCCTACTTAACGAAAGTTCCTTTCAGGTCGTTTTCCCACTTCCTCTGGAACTTAACTGTTTTCCTCTGTTTTCAGGGTAGGAGGATATATTGCAGATTTTAGTAAATAAGCCCTTTGTCTGTGGTGCCATTGGTAAAAATCCTCTCTCCATCTGTGAGTCCTCTTGTTACCCTGTTGGTGAAATATGCACACAGGTGCTTTATCCTTAGTACATCCCACTTGTCAATTTCAGGTTCACCTATGTGTGTAACATGAAGGGTATTGTTAATGTGCAAATTTAATTTGTTTAGAATGAATCTCATTTTCTGTGTTTGGAAGAGGTACAAAAAGACACCAATAAGCAATTTAACAAAAACATCTACTCATCTAATATGCAAACATCTTAGGGGAACTTGTTCAGCCTAAATAGCAATATGAGACAATGTGGAACTAAGATTAAAACAAATTATGTAATTTGACAAATTCTTTTAAAATGTCATGAAACAAAGATCCAACAGATCAAATACACATGTAATAGAAACTCCAGGTGTAAAGACAAAAGGAAGCAGACCAGAAATAACAAAAGAAAGCTTTGAATAAAATGCCTAAACTCAACAACAACAACAAGAAATAACATTCTAGTTTTCAGATCTAAAGTATTATTATTCCTCCTCTTCCTCTTCTTTTTAAATGAAAGCAAAGTTATAGACATAGGTAGGGACTGTGTAATGAGACCCACGTAAATAACATATGCTGAGCTAGCTTAAGGATTTGTTTTGTTTAGTTTTGATTTGGAGGGAGTTGTGTTAAGACATTGTTCCATGAAGCTACTGAACAAAAATAGACATGGTGTACTCATGGAAGCAGCAGTCAAGTTATCAAACCACATACTACATTAGGTAAATCTGCTGCAAAAGAACACTTTCATGTATTGAAAAACAAGAAAGTTACTTTGGAGACTAAGTTATACCCAGCCCCAACCATGATTTTTTTCAATTGCCTCATGTACATGTGAAAGTTGGACACTGAATAAGAGAGACTGAAGAGGAATCAATGTATTTGACTTATGGTGTTGTTAGTAAAGCATATTGGAAGTACCAAAGGGTGTCAAAAAAAAAAGCATGTTTTGGAAGAAATGCAGCCATGCTCCTTAAAGGCAGGGATGGTGAGACTTCATCTCACATATTTGGACTTTCTATCAGGAAAGACCAGTCCCTGGAGAAGAACATGCTTGGTAAAGTGGAGGGACAGTGAAAAAGAGGAAGACACTCAATGAGATGAATTGACACAGTGTCTAAAACAGTGAGCTCTCACACAAGAGCAATTGTGAGGATTGCACAGGGCGGGGCCGTGCTTCCTTCTGTTGTACATAGGATCACGATGTGAAGGGGCTGACTTGACTGCACCGACCCACAACATACCATAGTACAGCAAAGTTTCTATGAAAAGATGTTCATGTAAGTTATTTACAGGCTCCAGCAGTGGGATAGCAGAAACTCTATCTCCTCAACTGACAGATGAGACTCTTCTACTTTGGAAGGTCACCCTCTACAACCAGGTAGGATTGACACACCTGGAACAGCGAGGGAGGAAGTGGACAGCTGATTAGTTCAGTGAAATCTACCTTGGAGATAATGCTCACAGCTCCTCTGACTCCTCCCTTTGCCGAATATACCTACCACTTCCAGGTTTCAATGATTTGGCATTTTTAGTCTTCATTTGGTGAAAGTCCAAAAGGAAGATACCAGCAAGAACATTTAAATATGATGATGGAAGTGCCTGAAAATCAAATGTTGAATCTTTACCTCTATTATACATACATATATATACACACACACACACACACACACACACAGGTGTGTGTGTGTATCTTCCATAAATCATTATGCACCATCCAGGTATCTTCCCTTTCTTTTAATGATGTAATACAGCTCCATGTGTAGAAAACATACATTTATAAGAATAAAGAAAAAAAGTTAATATAAAAGCCATTAAGCATGTTTTTTCCTGGGTCTTGGAATTCAAAGTAAAGAGCAACTTCATTGCATCTTTCTTCCTTTCCCAAAGTCACCACAATATGCACCCACTACCTTATAATCAGAATAGAAAATAAAACAAATCCTGATTTTTTATAAAAGCAAACCAGCTCATAGCTATTAGCCACTTGCACCCAAGTTTTCCCTTAACTGTTATGCCATAATATTAGAGCTATTTGTTAACAGCATTTCATTGTGAAAAGAACACATGAATAGGCATTTAATTGCATAAGGGATTTGTACTGAGACCATTTTAATAAATCAAACTTGGAACATCTGCAAACATTTTTACCTAAACTATATATTTGAAAGAACAACAACCCCAAAATACTTGAATCAAAATGAAGATGAAATGTTTCAACAAAAAACTTGCTGCCAAAACCACAGTAGAAAGTCACTGTTGTTTTATACACAATTCTGATTTGTTTAATGAAATATCACTTGTCTTGATGTGAAATGGCAAAGCTTTCCAAATAGAAAAAAAAAGAGTTGTTTTTGTAATACATACTTAATGAGAAAAATCACATAAAGTAAGGAGAACAATATAAGATGCAATGCTCTCAGGTTTTCTTATTTCAAGAATGCATTTCTTTCCAAGCAAAATCACATTGCTACAATTAAAAAAAAAAAGAACACCACAACACAATTGAGCTGAAACAACCACAAAATTCCCATGGGTGAATGATACTGTCACCTGTAAGGGATTGAAAACAAGTCATTGGACACCTTGTTCCAGGAAAGGGGTTTGACAAATTGAGGTGAATAGCTCTATTTCCATATGTATCAAGCTATATGGGATTTATAAAACATATGATGCCCTTGTTTATTCAATGCCCTTGTTTTATTATTTTTATGTCCAGTGTGGTTTGTTGAAATCAATTGAATAAGCTAAAAGGCATAAATTTGTGAATGAAAAGAATGGCAATTTGAGTGTGCAACTGTGGTAGTTACATAATCTGGTGTCAATTTGGGACTTGAGAGGATTAAGAGAGAAGGGGTGGAATATAGCCTGTAAATCACAGACCAGCAACAATGGGGTTTTAAGCTATAGTAAGTGCAAGACAACAGATATGTGTTCCTGTAATCTATGACTCCATTCATACGGCACATCCAGGAAAGGCAAATCCATAGAGAGACTCTAAAGTAGTAGTTGCCAGGAGAAGAGCAAATGAATGGGGAGTAACTGATAATGAATATGGAGGGTTTTGTAATTTTTGTTAAAGAAGGAATGATAGAAATATCCCGAAATTAGTGGTAATGTGTACTCAAGCAAAAAATTACTAATAATGAATTGGATTGAACCATCAAAAGGGTATTTTCTATGCAATGTAAATATATTTCAATCCCAAAACAAAGAACAAAAGTACTACACATTCAAAAACACATTCCACTGGACCCCACATGATAAGATTGTGTAACACTGTAATACTGAGTTAAAAAAAACAAGAGAGCTCATGATCGAGGAAATTTGATAAATACAGAATTAAATATATTTCTTTTCTTTTTAATCAGTTTATTAGAGGTTCGTACTGCTCTTATCACAATGCAGACATCCATCTAATGTGTCAAGCACATTTGAACATTTGTTGCCATCATCATTTTCAAAACACTTCTTTCTACTTCAGCCCTTGGTATCAGCTCCTCTTTTTTTCCCTCCCTCCCTCATGAACCCTTGGTAATTTATAAATACCTATTTTTTCATGTCTTAAATGGACTGCTGTCTCCCTTCATCCACTTTTCTGTTGTTTGTCCCTCCATTGTGTGTGTCTGGGGGGAGGGGTGTTACATGTTGATCAATGTGATCAGTTCCTCCTTTCTCCCCTCACCTTCCCCTTACCCCCCTGGTATCACTACTCTCATTATTAGTCTTAAGGGATTTATCTGTCCTAAATTCCCTGTGTTGAGAACTCTTCTCTGTATCAGTTTACATGCCCTGGTTTAGCCGGATTTATAACGTAGAACTAGGGTCATGATAGTGGGGGTGGGAAGTACTTAAGAACTAGAACTGTGATTTTCAATTTCCCTTTAATATAGTCCCTCATGTTGTGCGCCCCATGCCCAACCATAAAATTATTTTCGTTGCTACTTCATAGCTGTAATTTTGTAACTCCTATCAATCAGGTAGCTCTTGTGAATGGGCCATTCAAATTGTCAAAGGCATCGCGGCCCACAGGGTGAGAGCTGCTGAACAAGAAGAAACCTGACTGGCTCATCTCTCTGTGTGACCCTTCTGTGAGGGATGTCCAGTTGTCTACAGATGGACTTCGAGTCTCCTCTCCCTCATTCACATCAATTTGATTTTTTTGTTCTGGGTCTTTGATGACTAATACCTGATCTCATCAGCACCTCATGATAATACAAATTGGTGTGCTTCTTTCACGTGGACTTGGTTACTTCTGAGCTAAATGACTGATTTTTTATCTTCAAGTGTTTAAGAGACCAGATACTATATCTTTTGATAGCTGGGCACCATCAGCTTTTTTCACATTTACTTATGCACCCATTTTGTCTTCAGCAATTGTGTCAGGAAGGTGGGTATCATAGGATGTCTGGTGATTAGAACAAAATGTTCTTCACTGAGGGAGTACTTGAGTAGTCACTCAATATCCATTTGCTACCTTAATACTTATCATATAAATAAATTTACATAGGTTGACTTCTGTATCACTATATAAATACATATTTACATAAGTGCATGGCTGCATTTAGACCTCTATAAAATTTCTTTGCCTCATATTTCTTTCCTCTCTTTCCTTTTACTTTCCTCTTGTCCCATGACCATATTTGACCTCATTCAACTTTCATTAATTCCTCTTGGCTACATTTCACTCCATCAAGCCTTACCAAGCATCCTATACCGTCCTCGCCATCAATTTTAGATCACTTGTTATTCCCTTGTCCCTAGGTTTGTTGATTCCCCACTTACCTTTCCCCCGCCTCCTCCTCTCCTATGCCCCACTAGACCATTGGTCCCATTAGAAAATATATTTCATTCTTGAAAGGATTCACACAGCCTTCCTTAACTAATGTGCTGTTTGACTTTACAGTTTCCCTTAATAAATTTTCCCCTTTCTACACATGAAAATTATAAATGTGTGCATGATATGATATAGCAATGTCATATCTAGAGATTTATATGGATATGAGTGAAATTTATCACATAGACAAATAAACAACTATAACATGATCATATCCAATGGTGACCAGTCAATTATGACAAACAGTGACATCAAAGGACAAAGTAAAATGTCCCACAGGGTTTCTAAGGCAGTCATCTTTACGTCAGCAGACTGGAACACTTTTCCCAATAGAGCAGCTAGTGAGTTTGAACGGCTAACCTCTTAACAAAGGATCTGTGGGTATTACTTTATCCAGTTTCCCAGATGGTGCATGACAATTTTCACTGCGTGGTGCATATGCCTATGTATATGTATATGTATATATGTGTATATATACATGCATGTATGCATGCATGTATAGATGAATGGGGTTGAACTGTTTGACCTGTATATAGGTATAACATTATGTAGTGTGACAAATAAGCCCATATCAGTAAAGATTTGGTGGCTTTCACTTTATTCTTTTGGGGACTATTTGCTCTGGAGGAAGCCAACTACCATTTCTCTTTATATTAAATTGCTCCAAAGAAGAGACTCTACTCACAAGGAACTGAGAGTCCTTCCAGCAGCCAAAAAGGATTGAAGTTTTCATCAACACCTATGTGAATGAGCCCTTTGAAGCAGATTCTTCCCCCACTCCCCACCCCAGACAAGCTTCTAGTTGACTCCAGCTCTTTGATAGCTACTTCAAGAGAGAATTGTGGGACAGAATCACCCAACTGAAAAGAGCCTCAATTGAGGAGTCACAAAATCTATTTGGAACTGCTAAATTCACAGGTAAGCCATTTCACAGGAATGCAACATGCATTCTATATGCAATAGCTATAGTTTCTTAGTATTTATTAATATTATTTGTAATAGCAATATGCTTTGAAAATCTAAATAATCATGCATATACAATATAAAAATAATATACACAAACTCAATGAAATAAACAGCCATAAAAATGGAACATCTCTATATATAGACTATGGCATTTGTAATAGGAAGAAATATGCAGGATAATATTGGGGGGTAATTTTATGCATGTACACAAACATACAAATATATATATACATACATATATATATACACATGTGCTAGACTGTGTTGTCCAGAGAAACAAAACCAGTAACACACACATACAAAGACATACACACATGCATATATATATATATATATATGAAAGAACTTTATATGAAGACATAATTTGACATCAAGAAGGTGTCCTAGCCCAGGCCAATTGAGTCCTGAAGCTAGCCAGTCTTATGCAGACTCCGATAGCTGCAAGCAGATGAAACAGAAAACTGAAGCATAGAGGACATTATGAGTTAGTGAGTACCGAACTGGTGGAACAAGGCAGGACCTGACAGTTCTCAGGATTGGAGGACCACATGGGGTTGCTCCTGGAGGCAGAAGCAGAATCCATGTAAGCAGGAATTAAAGGGAAAGAGAGAGTGAAGTTCTCACTGTCTCTATTACAAAAAGGCCACAGCCTAAAGGAGACATCACCAGGTTGGGCCCTACTCCTACTTCCACACAGATAACATGAAGTTGACATAAAATCTAACCACCACAGTACATATGTATTTGTGTATATACAGTATTTATTTACCTATTTCTGCATATATTTTTATATATGTGTGTGCATGTATGTATATGTGCATGTATTTGTGTATAGACAGCTATTTGAACATAACACATTATAAGTAAACAAAACCAGAGCATTCTATGCTTAATAATTGCAGCTATGTGAACATTTACATTATAATCCTATAATCACATATGCTTCAATGAGCATATTCTCCCATTAATGAAAGTTTGTAAGACAGCCAATTCATGCCTATATCCCCTCAATTTGGATTATCCAATTTATATGCTGCCCACTTATATTAACCTTCTTCCTTGATGTGAAGAAACTTCATTCCAGTTGGAATCTTGTGAGTCCATATACATTTGCAAAGTCAAACGGATAGACCAATCATCCATAAATTCAGCAATATCAACCAATTCACAGACTCAAAAATCTTATCTTCATCTGGTCAGGTTTTGATCAACTCAATGTGGGCTGCCTTGCTTAGGCTCATTAGGGTGCTCTTGGCCACCATGACTTTCTACCATGGACCCCATCACAAATTCTTAACAGCCCAAGTCCCCTGGGGCTAGCTCATGTCATAGGCTCAGATTCCATTCAACTCTTTTAACTTTAGACCAGCCACCTGACTCTCCTCTCCTCCTTTACTCCTTGTGAACCAGATCCATGGTGTCAGGGGCCAGCCTCACCTTGTCTCCTTACAATCTGTCTCTTTATTACTGTGTTTCTCCAACTTCCACTTAACACGAGGATACAGGTGGCCACTTAGCAAGAATTTCAGGGTGCCAACAGGGTCTTTTAAACTTCAGTTAAAAAAAGGGAGAGTTCCTTCACGGTTCCAGATTTTTCCACTTTCAGGCACAAACCACTAGTTCAAAATAAAAAAAAAACCAAAGGGTTCCTTTTTTTCTTCTTCAGTCTGTCAATAGCCCCCTAAGCAACTTTCTTAACATGAAAATGTTCTTAGCACTCAAGACACTGGTGGGGCTTTTATCTCTCAGAGCATTTTTTGCAGGCGTGTCCTAATCTAACCCATCTAAAAATTCAAATTAAAATCTGAAAACATTCAGCTTGCAAACTTTAATTTCATACTTCCTAATAATCCTTTTTAACAACCATTACATGAATCACAATAGGCAGAAGAAATCAGTGTAAACTTAGCAGAACTAGATTTCACACATTCTTAAAAGTCAAATTCAATCCTTATCTAAATGATTCCATTCATATGCAATATGGCTTTAGGTCTCTGGCTGCATCAAGTCTAGGTTGTGCTTTCTGTCAGCCATTTTGACAAGGTAGCATGGCCTCAGAGAAGTTCAAAAGGCCATTTTGTCTCCTGAGTGCAAAATTTATATTAATCACATACATTTTCTCCATTTCAAACAGAAATAACCAAAGACAACAAGAAAAAAATTAGAAGATTTTAAAAAATTAACTTTCTGGGCTGAGGCCCGATGGTGTAAGTGGTTGAGTGTGGGACTATGGCCCGTGGACTTGGCGGTTCAAATCCAGCAGCGGCTCTCAGGAACAGTGCTGGGTAGCTCCCACGATCACCAGAGGGCAATGATGCCCAAAAAACAACAAAAAAAAAATAGCTTTCCATGTTCTTTCCTGAGACCAACCCAGTAAACTGCATGGGCTTATCTGACCTTCAACTATTTAAAGAAGAAAGACTGCCATGAGGCAGAGGTCAGATGAGCATCCACCTTCCATTTTCATGATTTGTTTCTCTAGTACCCCACTCCCCAGGTATCGTAATATTTTAGACTGAGTAGATTAAAAAAACAAATTCAGGGATACTTACATATGGATAAAAGAGATCTTTATATTAAGAAGCAGTTATATATCAAGAAAACATCCCAGTTCAGTCGATATCAAGTCCATAAGTTTAATAATAGTCCATACAACTGATACTAGTCCCTAAATTCCTTGTCAGGCTCCCACAGCCATGAGCAACAATGCATAATGTAGAAAGATCACAGGCCAGTGGGTAAGTAGTTTTGTAGATTCAATATTGGTGGGCTTATCCCCAGAGCTCTAGCTGCCATCCACATGTCTCCAAATGGCTTATCAACAGGAAAGTGAAGCAGAAAGAGAGCGTTCGAGACTGGCCTTGATAGAGCCATTTATCTCGGTTGCCCTCCAGTGAAGCTGCAACCTGATTAACAGCCTAGACTCTGCCCACATATTCCTATGGGAACCATGTTGGCACAAAAAGCTTAATTATCACAGTACTCATAGAAAGCTAGCTTACATGGATGTTTTAAACATTACAAAAATGTACTTGTTACTTGCATAAAAGTATAGGACATAGCTTTAATTTATTTAAATCAGTTGTATTCATACATACCAGCATTAAACCATGGGAGAATATTTAAAACCATAATCACATTTATGAAAATCCCAAAGATCAAATAAAATAATTAGAAGTAGAACTCAAATAAGAAGTGTATTATCTCAAACCTGGAAACATTACAGAGAGAAATTAAAGAGCTAAGACATATTAAAGAATATGTATGACTAGATGATTCAATATATTTAGCATATAATTTACATATTATACAATCACATAGTAATTAAATCATATCATGAAGAATTGTACAATCATGGTCGCAATCAGTTTTAGAACATATTTTTCATTCTTGTATTTATCATTATTATCTTCCCATCCCCCAAACTTCCTGCCATACCTTCCAGGAACCATTGATCCAGTTACCAACTCTGTACATTTGTCTATGCTGGATTTCATGTACAGAAAAACATGAGAAAGACAACAACCAAACTGTAACAACAACAATGGGATTAAACAGATAAAGACCTCAACCAAATAGAAAACAGAAAGCACTAAACTACTAGAGGAGATTTTAAATGAATCAAAAAGAGATCACATGATAAGGTGCTAAATTTCAACATAAGTGCATCTTTAATAATCCCCTGTTCCATGTACTTTGTATGATAGTGTGTTAGAGTTCTCAAGAGAAACAAAACCAGGACACTAATAATTATATATATTTGTATGTATTTATAGATAGATATCTAACATAAGAAATAAACAGTTTATTAGTCTATAAAACAGTATGACTGTCTCTGAGCAACTCATTTCTGTGAGACAGTCCTTCAAGTATTGAGGGCCACCAAGTAGTCCTCTGTTGAGCAATTCAGGCTATCAGTCACAGGCAGCAAATAAAAGGGCAGGTCACCAAGTGTCAGACAGATGATAGGATCTCCCAATCTCTGACTCAAGAGATGTATATGACAGTTGCAGGGGGAAGCAGGGCTTGAAAGAACCTCAATTTACAGTGACACAGTCCACAGATTAGGTGTCCCATGGGCAGTATAGATTGCAAAAGGAGGCAGAGAACAAGAAAGGCAGCCATCTTCACACTTGTCTCAAGAGAAAAGTGAGACTTGAGGAGCAATGTATATCTCCAGTCTTCAAATAACCTCACATGTGTTCATTGGCCATGTTGTCACAATAAACCTATCTTCATTGGCCATGTTGGCACAACAAACCCACCTATTACAGATAGTAAGACTATTCACATCCCTGGTCTATGGTTAAAGGGTATTCATCTGAGGCTTAATCCACACATATTTCCCCTATTTTTTTTATTCAGGCTACTTAAAAATGGGTCAAAAGAGAGATCAAATGATAAAGTATTACAATTTAGACTAACTATGCCCACCAGAATGGAATGTATGATACTTTGTCTGCTAACAAGGTTATTCACATCCCTCAACTGTGGTCAGAGGTAATTCACTGGAAACATAATCCATGTGTGGATCCTGCAATGGATTTTGTGCTTCCATTGTCCTCCATCCCTCCATCCCTTCTACAAAATGGGTGTGCTAATCAGTGTAGACTAGAGAAACAAATTCAGGCAGACTCATATGTAAATAGGAAAGAGATTTATATTAAGAGTAATTGTACTTTAAGAAGACATCTCATCCCGGTCTACCTATAGTCTATAAGCCCAATATTAGCCCGTATGTCCAATACCAATCTATAAAGTCCTCTTCAGACCCATGAAGCACATACAATGACATCAAGTGCAGGACGATCACAGGCTAGTCTTGTGGATCCAGTGGCATTATGAGCATCTCAGCACTGGCAGGGGTCTCCATTTGGCTCCTCCAGCTCAGGACGCTAGTGTAGCTCCATGTATCTTAACATGTCTGAAATGTCTCCCAGGGAGTGAGCATGTGTCCATCGCTATTTATCTCCTCAGTACCTGGAGGTGAGGTTGTCAAGCTGTGAACTCATTGACAGGCTAAATAAACGCCACCCCTGCACTCTTAGTCCTCTCAAATTAACAACAGATTATATAGATACCACAATAGGTGTTCACAACTTAAGCTCTAATATCATTCCCGCTTTTGGCCTTGGATTTTATTATTTATAATCCTTGAATCAAACCCTTGTTCTTATCTGTGGACATACTTGGTGCCTCACTTAGATGGAAGTTTGTTTGAAGACAAGCTTTTAAGGTGCTATTCCTTCTGATAACCAAGGGAACCATCTAGTTTCTTTATCACACTTTGATACAGCACACAGATTTTCAGTGATCTCTTCATGAGGTGAGCAGCCATTAGGGCCATGTCATAAGAACTAATTGCTCCTAAATTGGAGCTAGAATTAAGTGAATGTCCCAAACCCATTCATATAGCTATAGTGTATATATGTGTCTGATGTACCCTCGAGACATTATTGTCATTTTATATTGGACAACAATATCAATCTTTCCCTGGGGTATAAAGTAATTATATTGACAGTGTTATTGATTTAGCTATAGGTATGGTTATTCATTGGGCTTCAGCTTGAAAGATCAATTGAAAACTATCAATTCCTTAATAGAAGAAAGACAAGAATTCCTACTTCCTTAAAGAGTTAACTCTTTCATATTCCCATAGGAGCAGTTCAACACTGTCATAGAAAGTTGATGTTAGGCAGCATCATCTCAATGGCAGTAAGTTTGTTTGTTTATTTTTTTAAAAAAATAGAATTTAATATATGGTTGAGGAAAGGTAATTATTGTTATATACATCAACAATGAATCATAATATGTGAATTGTTGACTTGTACAGATTAAACTCTTAAGTGACTGGAAACTACTTATGTTAACAATGGGGATTAGTGAGAGAGCAAAACTTTCAGTAGTATTCATTTACAATGGTAAAGCCCTGCTTATAATACTATTACATGTCATAATCAAGTAAAAAAAAACTCACTGTCATCGAGATGATGCTCTATCGGAGAGGAAAGATGGAGACTGTATGTGTTTATGGGAGTTGGAAGCCCCACTTTCCACAGTGAAGCAGAGAGGACATTAATATAGTAAGTATTCTCTGTAGATTCTTCATTATGATGATAAGTAAGATATTGTTACAGTATCATAGATGCCTTTATTAAATAAAATGATCAAAATGTAGCATGATTGTTTTGGACTTATCGTCCAGTCTACATACTTCAAATGGCAGTGTTTCCATCTCTCTAACCCTTTCTAGCCCCGGTAATGTAGCTGTAAAGTACTGAGCTGCTAATTCCAAGGTCATCAGTTCAAAATTACCAGCTTTCAGAAGGGGAAAGATAAGACTTTATACTCATGCAAAGATGGAACATCTCAGAAACCCACAATGGCAGTTCTCCCTAGTGTTACAGGGTCTCCATGAGTGGGAGTGGACTTCTTGGCAGTGCATTTTAACTCTTTTCTAAATAATTTTGTGATCTTGGATTAGCACTCTTTCTAAATGACACCCTCAAGGGGTTGAAATCATGTTCCTTTTCAATATTATCTTAACGGGGGGGGGGGGGGAAGAAGTCAAAGGAGCAATATCAAGGCTATGGGTAGAGGGCATAAAGTTTTGCAGTAAAATTTTTATAGTACAGCCTCTGTTACCTGCAAAGAATGAGCAAGTACAGTGTTATGATGAGGAAAATACTTTGGCACAACCTTCTTGGTCTTTTTCTACCAATTCCATCTTCAATTATTTTTAAAACCTTCCCAATAAACCCCCCATGATGATCCTGTGTCTTTTGAGAGAAGCTAAAAAGATTATTCCTTTGGAAACCTGCAATATAGTTCACTGTAACTTCCTTAGATAATTTCTCTGCTTTGGATTTAACTGACCTAACAGATCCCCTTAGATGTCACTATTTTGATGATACCTTTTTCTGATGCTACTCTTATGAGACAAGAGAGTATCTTGTAACTGTCCACTGATGACACAGGTGAGCTTAAACAGGCTTTCCTTGGAGAAAACCTATGCTTGTATGAACTGGAATGTAAGTAGCATTATTTTTTGATTCACTCTTATATATGTAATACATTTCCAATGAAAAATACCAGCAGGTTGTTTTGCTGTTGTTGAGATCAACAATATGATTGATCCTTGTAGATTTAAATTGATATGAAAATATAAATCATGTGATAATATAATGTATATGAAAAAGGAAAATCTTTAGAACAATCAAACCACATTTAAAAAGAAATCTGGAAGATTTACTTAACCAAGTTTAATTCTTACTATAAAGCTAGTCATTAAAAGAGCTTCCTACTTATAAAAAGATGAACCTATTGATCAGTGGAACAAAATAGAGTTCCATCGATTCAGATTTATTTTCACACATACATGAATCATTGATTTTTGGACAAAGGTGCTAAGTCAATTTAATCCAGAGAGAAAGAGTTCTGGCTGGCACAAGGACTTACTGGAGCAAGACTCCAGATGGTGGATGGAGCAACTAGACATATTGGGTTAGCGTTGTTAGTAGCCAAGAAACACTGATGGCACCATTTAAAGTTGCCAACTATTAACCATAAGATTGGCCATGCATAACCCACTTGCTGACTCCACAGGAGAAAGGTATGGTGATCTGCTCTCCTGAAGACTTCAGTTCTACTCTATCATATGAAATTAGGCTAGGTAGGATTACCCCAAGATATTAATGAGTATAGCGTTGTCAGCTCCGCAATGAGGTCTTTTCAAAGCAGTCAAATAGTTTTGGAGAGAACAGACCACCTTAGCCTGATCACAAGGATCCCTGGTGGCATTGTGGATTAAGTGTTGGGCCACTAGCCACAAGGTCAGCAGTTCTAAACACCAGTCACTCCTGGGGAGAAAGATGTGGGTTCCTATTTCCTAAAAGAGGAAATCTCAGAAACTCACAGGGGCAGTTCTCTTCTGTCCTATAGGGTTTCTTTGAGTCAGAATGAACTTGATGGCAGTGAGTAATCTTATCACAGCCTTGATATGATTGAGGGAGGTCTCATTCAGGGTGTGACCTCCTCTTAGCATAACTTGACAATATGTGGGAGCGATCTGACTTCTATTCAATTTTGAATTCAGATTCATTCAGTTCTTCATCAACCAGCCTGCAGTCTCTCAGCTTCTTCTCTCTGCTTCCTATTTGTTAGCCCCTGCATCTACAAGAGTCAGGACAAGGCTTCTCCTTTTACCTGACACATGGACTCAAACTAGACTGGACTTACCCACTTGTACAATGGTATAAGCCATTTCTTGATATGAAGCTCTTTTTATGTTCAGGGCTCACAACGAGTCAAAACTAACTGACAACAGTAGCTAAAAATCAGGTTTTTTATGCAAAGAGTCAGTAGCATAAAAATTTAAAATAGCAGGACAGGTGTCTGAACTGGGTGGTTCTTATCCCATTGGAGCTATTCGTTTCAGTTCACATGAATATCTGGCAATCAATTCTCTTGGGAGTTATGGATTCAGAAAATTAATTCTTATCATTTAATGGATAAACACCTCAAACATGACATCTATTTGCCCTGTGATGGATGGAACAGAGTTGGAACTTTGTCTTTTAGAGAAAGTTGGGTCTTTGTCCTTTTAGATCAACATATGGTTCATTGCACAGCACAGAGGAACCCTTGTGCTTTGTAAATACATTCTGTTAGTAGGATGGCAACTTACAGTGGGTTTTAGCTTGAGATGTGTTTGTATCAACTGAGAGAAGTTAATTTACTAACCATTATTCTCCATCTAATATTACCAGGTCAGAGTGATATAAATCTGAAATGTAAGGTTTGTGGACAATATCCATGGCTGATGTCAGAGGAAAGCAATTTAAGAGAACCAACTGTCCAGTCCCCTGTATAACAAGGAAAAATGCCCACTGATAATTGAAATGGCAACTGATGACACTAGGTATTATTTTGTCTATGTGTCAGGGCACTATAAGCTGCTGATTGGTCATTGCTTAATCATCAGTATTATGCTAGTAGAATTGTTGATCCATTGAAGCCACCTCAATAATATCTAATAGGAATGTATTTGGTATACACCAAGCTTTCCTTTGCAACAATGGTGCTATAATTATGCCTCAGGATAGATCATTTATCAGCTGGAGTCTCCAGTGCCTGAAAATATTAATGTGATTCGGTCACCGTGTTAAGGTCTGTTTTGCTTTTCCTAACAGCCTCTTGTTCATTTCATATTAGAAATTTGTACTGGGGTCAAATTCAATTAGTTTCTGGAACAGGGATGCTCATTATGCTTCATAAATTAAATGCTACCTGTTATTATTGAGCAGGGAAAATGCTTGACTGCTCAGGGGGTCGAGGTTTCCTTTGACTCGTTTCCTTTTATTTAAAAATCAAGTCAACATTCTTCAAACATCAAATTATGCTTCTGCGAGAGATTCATATCCTGTTCAAGCTCCTGTCAAAATAATTTCCCTCATAGAAAATGTAGAGGCTTTTCCTATTCCACATGTGATTTCTCAAGTCTCTGAGACTAATCAAGTCATGGAATTCAAAATAAAGTCATGTTTTCAGTCATTCATTCATTCAACCAATATGTATTAAACAAGCAGTGTATGGTTTTTGCAGTGCTACATGCTAATAAAAAACTAAAATTAAGAAGAAAACAAAGCAAAACAAAAGTCACTGGTTCAAAGTCTAGGAGTTTCTGAGGCTATAAATCTTATGATAGCAGATAGCCTCATCTTTCTTCTGCAGGACCGCTAGTGATTTTGAATCACTGACCTGGCAATTCATAAGCAGTTCAAAGCTTACCTAACAGACAGCACAAGAAAATTTTAAAAACAAGATATAAAACTAAACATATTGTCCACTGTGAATGGGAATCAACTCAAGGGCCAGGGGGTTGAGAAGTTTGGAACAAAGGACTTTGTCAATATATAAATATTATTTCTTGAGAATAAAGATATTATAGCCACCCTATAGGATAGCAGAGGATTCCTGATAGTGTACTGGGTTGAGCAAAGAGTGGTTCTATGCTTCAAGGTTGATGGTTCAAACACACGAGGAGCTCCAAGGGTGAAAAATGAGGTAGTCTCCTGTCATAAAGATTCACAGCTTAGATTGCCTCCTGTAGCAGTCCTCAGTGCTGTGGGATTGCTGAGTTGGAATTCTTTGAATAGAAGTGAATTTGTTTTGTTTGTTCACCTGATTTTTTTGTTTTTGGTGTACGGGGTTGAGGATGGACATTATTGGTGAGCCAATTCCAAATCATGGAGACCAGGTATGTCACAGAGAAGAATTTCTCTGTAGGGTTTTATTGGCTTTAGCCTTTTTGGAAGCATATCACCAGGGCTTTCTTTCATGTTTCCCCTGAGTAGGTTTGAGACACTAAACTTTACCTTGATAGTTGAATGTAAACTCTTGACACCTCCAGGGATCTGTGAGGTCAGGAAAGTCCAATAAAATAGGTATACCCTCCA
Organism: Nesogale talazaci; assembly: GCA_004026705.1. Lineage (NCBI taxonomy): Eukaryota > Metazoa > Chordata > Mammalia > Afrosoricida > Tenrecidae > Nesogale > Nesogale talazaci. The sequence continues at coordinate 88,059 of PVJH01000305.1, read as the reverse complement.
CACAGGCAGTGAGGAGCATCTATCTTGTTTCCCCACATCCATAAGATAATTCTTCTTGTGTATAAAATAAACACACTGACTACTGTGGAATATTTTGCATAGAATGTCACTTGCTAATGTGGAAGCATAGTTTGTCAAGAGGCTGTATTGCAAAGAGGACAGACTATGTGCCTATTGTTTACTAAGGGACTACAAAGAAAATAAAAAGCAGAAATACTATTTTTGAGGATGAGTAGTCCCTTTCCCCACCAAAAAACCAAAATAATAAAGTCTTCATATGCTGAAGGAAGCCTTATTTATTCAATAGAACAGTGTTTTCAAAATATCAACCAATCATTACATTCTATTTTTCCTATAAAACAATTGATGTTATTTTAATGAGAACTTTTAAGAAATGATCTTGTATATTTATAAAAAGTACTCTTTTCAAGAGAAATATGTCATAAGAGTAATCTCTGGAAATAATAAAACAATGCTGAATGTTGCTGTTTTGACTTTGGGAAGTGAGACGTCAACCCCTGTGAGGGTGACTACCAAGCTCCGAGGTTTTCTGTGTCAGGCATTGAGAGACAGACTAATGGTTTTTCATAGGAAACATGACTACAAGAAACAGTAGGCTCCTTTCCAAATTACTACCTACCAGTATTATTCTTTCCTCCTTTTGTCTAGTTTTTTTTTTCTGATACAATGTCAAAACTAGAATGTGTAGGGCAGAAAGAGGCAATTTATAGGAAAAAATGTATTTTCTTACATCACCTGAAACTACAACCTGACAATGGGCAGGCATCTCAAAGTAATGTCAAGTGGCTTAGCTGATAAATGACACACAGGGAGTGGAGAGGTCCATGTCACAGCATTTCTTCTCTCATTTCATTCATTCCTCAGTCTGTAGGTGACAGGTGTTAAGTCTCAATTTGAGAGCATAATGACATCTTAGATTTTGTTCACCCAGTATTTATTCTACCTTTACTGTGGCAACATGATTTACACCCCAGAGACCATTTTTAAAAACGGGTTCTGCCAATGACTTTGAAATTTCCTCCATGCATTCCAAGACTGAATGTACAATTCAGGACAGAGGGCAGAGCTCAGTTACCATGGGTCACAGAAATTTTGAATAGGTGTTCCGATCTGGCAATTGAGAGTTTGCAATTTCAGTTGGAGCTTCATGAATTCTGGTCTGTCTTCTCTTTGGCAGTGCTGAGAATGGAAGCTTTGTATGTTAGTTTGGGTAGAATACAGAAACAAATTCATAGACACTCATATGTGTATGTGTATAATAAAAAGCCTTATATACAAAGACCATTGAATATTGAGAAAACATCCTAGCCCAGTCGAGATCAAGTCTACAAGTCCAATATTAGCCCATTTGTCCAATATCAATCTATAAAGTTCTTTTCATTCTCACAAAACAAATGCAATGATACCGAATGCAGGGAAATCAATGGCAGTGGGTGCAAAATCTTGTGGCTCTAGAGGCAGTATAAGAGTCTCAGCATTGGCAGGGGCTTCCACATGCCTTCTGCAACTCTGAAACTCTGGCTGCCATCAGCCTCTCTCCATGTGGCTTGTCAACAAGAATATCTCACAGGAACTAAGCATAGCATATGCCCTGTCTCCAGTGAACTATTTGTCTCTTTCTCTCCTCCAAATGAGGTCATCAAGCTGTGACCAGATTGACAGACTAAACTCCACCCTTTTACTCTTAAGCCTCAAATTGGGAATAGATTATGTAACTGTCACACGTTTGAAGCTAGCTTTAATCTTACTTCTTGCCTTGAAACAAAGCTAAACTGAGAGGGGTCCTGGACAAAGGCCTACATAAGGCATTTCTGAACTTTTCATTTATGTAGACTAATGATGCATATATGTTTGTATATTTTCATTGCATCTATTTACTACTGAAGTTAGGTTCCATTATGTTTATCAGGTTTGTGTTTCTGCCATTGACAATAAAGTTTTGGGAGCTGTGTGCCATCAGTATATAAAACAAGCTAAGTCCCACTGACAATGAAAGAACACAGCTTATGGAGAACGAGGGGTCTCTGCATGGTACAAATGGTTAAAGAGCTTAGCTACTTACCTCCAAATTGTCTGTTCTAATCCAAGTGACCATGGAGCACAGCTCAACTCTGAAACATAAGAGGTTTCCCTGAATCAAATGAGACTCAAGGGAACCTCATCTTATTTTGGTTTAGGCAGTCTTACTTCTTGAGTCCAAATTCTAAGATCCTGAGCAAAGGACCTAAATACTGTATATTCCTCATATATGATATGACAATGCCAAAAGCATACCTTATAGATTATTTGAGTCTTTGATTATGGTATAGAGCCCAGTTAAGTTGAACCCTGGGATTCATGTAGATATCACCATCTGAGACACCTCCCAGGTGTGGCAAAATCAATTGTGAAGAGTATTGACAGCAGAAGTTACACAAGGTCATCAAGCCTGGAGCTTACATATAAGGAAATCAACCCAAGCTTAAAAAGCAAATAGATTTCTTTGAAGACTAAGGTTCCCCTGACTCAAGTCTCAAATGCATGTGAAAGTTGGACAGTGAATAAGGAAAACTGGAGAAAAATTAATGCATCAGGGTCATCACCTTTGGGAAGAATATTAAAGACATCAAGGATGGGCAAAGAGCGAACCAATTCCTCTTAGAGAGGTACAGCTATAATTCTTCTTAATAATTAGGATGGATGAGACTCGGACTCATATACTTGGGCATGTTATCAGGAAGGACACTCTCTGGAGAAGGACATCATGCTTGGTAAAGTTGAAGGTTTGTGGAAAGGAAGAAGGCCATCTTTGAGCTGAATTGACAGAGACTACTACAAGGGACTCTCACGTAACAGCAACCATGAGCATGATGCAGGACCAAGCAAGACTTCCTTGCTATTGTACATGGCTTGCTTTGAGCCTGACCCAACTCCACAACAACTAACAAAAGCATCAGGACAGTACTCCCACACACATTGTTCCATATATGATTGGCTTCTTGTAGTCATCTGGAGTTAAGCTAAATGATCCCCACAGATTCCCCTCTCTCCTTCATTATACTGATGAGAACACTAAAACCCCAAAAAGTAAACACAAGATGGATATTTCACATGACACAGTCCTACATTTAAGTTGCTTGCCTCCTTGCAGATTGTTTCTTTTAAAAGTGTTCATTTTCCAATACCTTTAATAGTGGTGCTGTCCTTGAAACCCAGGGCTGAGCAACTCTGTTTGGAATGCCATCAGACATATTTCTTATTTCCGTGCCCTTCCCCTAAAAATATATATATTTTTGGACAAAAAATGAAGCCAAAATAATGCTGGATTAACATTTTGCAGGTGAGGTTGGATTGTAGTTGCTATGAAACTCCTCATGGAAGGTTTGACATCTGTAGGAGATGAGTAGGAGGTAACTGAATCAGGCTGTCATGTGAGGTCTGACTGATTAAAAGAAATAAGGAGAAGGTGAGACTATTTCTTTAGTATATATATTCATCATGGATGGGAATCTTAAAGATAATTTAGGTTTTAAGAGCATTTGAGTGTTTAACTAAACAATTTAAATAGTTGCTCATTCATATGACCATACATTCTTATTACAAATAAAAGTCACTTTACCTTTATGAGATTCCTACTTTTCCCTTTTCAACCCAATCCACTATTGAGATAAAAAGGAATATCAATATACTTCTAAATCAGTGTTCAATTCCTTCAGCCATAAACAGAAGAAAATGCCAATACTGATCACCAAAAAAAGTCAATTTTCATGATGCAAGCATAGAGGTCTGGAGAGAAGATTAGAAATGAATACACTACTGCCATGAAGTCAATTTTGACTCAGAGTACCCCTCTATCAGGGATTGGATACTTCCAGCCCAAAGGCCTTATAAGGCCCCCAAAATCATCAATGCCAGCTAACATCAATCGCAAACTTCATCAAAGAAGCAGTTTCAGCTATCACATTCATTGTTAGGTGTCTTCACCATCACATTAACAATGAGTTAGTTAAAGGTTTGAGCACAATGATTCTCAAACCATGGTATGACTATTCAAATGCCCCTTGGCAGAAAAAATGTTCCCCACCCCTGTCAGTTTATATGCTATGAAAACTAAATCTTTATAGGTGCAGACAACCTCATACTTCCCATTTAGTGAGTTTATGAAGATGTCACAGAGTGTACAGTGTTCCCTTCTATTTTCTGTAGAGTCGCTAGAATTGGAACCAAGAGATTGGTATTTAGCAACAATAGCATACAACAGCAACTGAGTATCAGGGCTAAGATATTTGCAACTGGAGTCAAAGTCAGCCCAAGTAATTTCAGTGTTAAACAAGGGAAAATAAGAACGAATGAGCTAAGGGGAAAAACAATGGTAATGACCAGGGGGCATAAAGAAAGAAACAGAAACAATGACTTGATGAAAAGACAGAATTCTTATAAAGTAGTTCTTTATCCTCACAGATTCAATGTCCACAAAAGATTAACTAACTTAATATAAGAGACAGAAATAGAGACATAAAGAAACATGGTGTTCTTCTTAGAAGAAAATTATTTTAAAATGAAATATCATTTTTTGAAAGTTCACAAACTTAAAAAAGCATTAGAAGTTTTAGGCGAGTTCAATCCGCTTGCCACTTAAAAATCAAATATATGAAGTGAATACCTTATCTTAACAGATGTAGAAAATGATCCACCTAAAATTTGAAAAGAAAGCACAATGAATTGACAGTGACTCCTTGGCACCTAATTCAACAGCATTTGATAACAACAGCAGCCCTTCAGCTTCAATGAATAACACCATCATCCATCAAGTTCCTAATGTCAGAAACATATGAGTCATCCTTGATACTTCCTGATGCCTTCTACTTGATTTAGATTCCCAATCAGTCACCAATTACTGCCAAGTTCACTGCTGGCCTATCTTGCAAGTACATCCCCTTCTCTTGTTATCCTGCATGGATCTTGGTTCAAGTTATCATGATCTCTTCCTTGGACTTACTCACAAGTCCAAACAACTGTCTTCAGCCCACATACTTTAATTGTTACATCATATCACCATTAGGAAAATATTTTCACAATTCACAAATGACTGCAGAATCTCAGGAATATGCACAAGACTATAAAATGAAGGGAGAAAGGGTTGAAAATGAATGTTTGATTAGCAAACCAACAGTCAAGATGACACTTGTTAGGTGCAATGAAATCAGTCCCACCATAAAGTGACCATTTATACAACAGAATGAAACACTGAGTCATCCTGTGCCATCCTCAGACTTACTGCCATATTTGAGGACATTGTGCAGTCTTCATGGCAGTACATAACCTTGAGGGGCTACCTTGTTTTGCTGACTCTTCATCTTCCCAAGCATAATATTCTTCCACAGCAATTGGTCGCTCCTACTGAAATGTCCTAATGGCAAACAAATCTATCTTGGAATAGTACAGCCAGAATGCTTCTTAAAGACAAGGAGGACAAGATTTCATTGTACATGTTCTTGGGACATGTAATCCCAAACAACCTATCTCTGGAGGAGGGTATCGTTGTTAGTAAAGGGGCGGGGTAATGAAAAAGAGGAAGTCCCTCAAAAAGGTGGATTGACACCCTGGCTGCAGCATTGGGCTCAAACCATGATAAGAATGGTGCGGGACCAGGTATGATTTCATTTTGTTGTATATAGGGTAATTATGGGTCTGAATAGACTCAAGGGCACCTAACAAGAAGGATATGCCATAAATCTCTGAAATAAAACCTTGGCTTTCTCACTGTTAAGAGGCATTCTGGCTGTACTTCTTCCAAGACAGATCTGTTCATTCTTCTGGAAGTTCATGGTACTTTCAATATTCTTCACTAGTACCATAATTCAATATTCTTTACTATTATCCTTATTCATTGTCTGGTGTCCCCATACCTATGAGACAATTGAAAATAGTTTCAACAGGGTGCCACTTAGAACTCAAGGTGACATTTTTGCTTTTTAACACTTTAAAAATTCTTAGGCAGAAAATCTGTCCAATGGAATACATCATTTTTTTAAAATCTAGAGTGAAATCAAAGTTGACTGAGATCAAAGTAAAATGAAATCTTGTCAACTTCAATCTTGTGCCCATTTCTCCTGATGTCATGTACTGGTTCACTTGTCCACTTGTTTTCTTGACGCTAAAGTGCAATCCATAGTGAAGGTTGTAATCGTTGGTGTTCATCAGTATGTGCGCCAAGTTTTCTTTGCATTCAGCAAGCAAGGTTGTACCATCTGCAAATGCAGATTTGAAAGGGCCTTCCTCCAATCCCGATGTTCCTTTCTTCTTCACTGAGCTCATTTCTCAGAGTATTTGCTCCACATGCAGATTGGATGAGCCTGGTGACCCAACAAAACTCTGATGCACACCTTTCCTGATTTTAAGCCACTCATTATTTTCTTGTTCTATTCAAATGAATGCCTCTTAGTCTATATACAGGTTTCATAGGAGCATAATAAGGACTCTAAATTTTCCATTAGTCTCAGTGTTATCCATATTTACTGCCCTTGAGTCAGTGCCCTGTGGGTTTCTGAGACTGTGAATGTTGAAAAGAGTAGAAAGTCCAGTCTTTCTCCCAAGGGACTGATGAAGGTTTTGAACTGCCAACTATGAGGACTGCAGTACAAGGGGTGACAAGTACACCACCCTGACTCTCTAAGTTATTACAATTTGCACAGTGAATGAGTTTGTGTAGCCAACAAACAGAAGTACTAATCCTTCTCATATTTATGCTTTCACTCAAAGTCCATATGACACCAACAATGATGTCTCTCTTTCCAAGTCCTCTTCTGAATCTGGCTGTTTTGAATCTGTTTTGAATCTGTTCTGAATTTTTGGCTGTTTATAGTGGACAATCTGCTGCAGTCATTTTAATATCACATGTGTCATTATACAAACATATTTTTGTTAATAATGATATTGACTATCTGCCGTAGTTACACAATTTCATGTCAACTTGAAGATGTATAAAAGTGTATTGATGGTATACAGCCTGTCAATCAGGTCATAGCTTGAGGGTGCCTCTATGTGGGTATGGACTTCTGCCAAGGAAGACTCTGGGAACCTCTTCACTCACTGCTTTCCAATTCCTGTTTTCTAGCTAACCTGGAGCCCTGCCATGTTCCCATGGGCCTTGGATCCATGCAACTTTGTACCCACCAATCTGTGTGATCTTCTTACATTCTGCACCACTGCATGTGGTTATGTGAATCTGAAGAGGGACTTAAGGACTAGTACCAAATTTAGGTCCTGGGGTTGAACTGGTCTGGTCACATTCCTGTGATATAGTGACTTCTTGACATAAAGCTTTTTTTAAAACATATGTCAGTGCCACTGGATTTGTTTTTCTGGTCAACCCAACCTAACACACTCTCAAAATATTCTGTTCCTCCCACACCAAAGTTGTCTGTGCTCTGGAACATAGATTATGAAGCTTAGCTGCACTTGGTGATCACAGGGAGATTTTTTTAAACTATTGGTTTCTGGATTTAACTCCAAAACTTCTGATTTCATTGAAAAGAAGTAACTTCTGGGCAGTGATCTTTCCCGAAACTCTTCCGATGGTTCTAATGTGTGACTATGTTTGAGTACTAAAGGACTGCAGCATACCCCACCTCAACCACAGTGCCCAATAATCTCAATAATCTCCCCCAACTCTGTCAGTTTGAACCCCCACCCTTCTTTTATCCTGGAAAGAAAAGCTATTCAAAGGTAAGATTGGCTTTCAGACTGTTTGACGTAATGATATATTGGTAAGCTATATACATAGCATTTGTTAGAGGAAACGTCTGTCTAAATTTTGATAGTTTTATTAAAGAAAAACAAAAAGAGCATCTGAGAATGAATTTTCAACACCCTGATTTGGGATTTGTCAGCAATAGAGAAAGAGAATGAAAATCTTTCATCAGATGACAAGATTGCAGTCTTGCATCTCCATACTGATTCTGGCCAATGTCATTCAAGGTCCAATGGACATAGGAAGGTGTTAGGATCATTAGGATTTAACTCTCAAATTTTATATAATCCCAAATTTGGTAGTCTGTGTATAATGTTTTCATTTTTCTTCACTTTTGTTTAAGAATCTTGCTATACTTTACATGAAACAAAAAATGTGCTTGATTTAACAAAATGCTGTAAGCTCAACATCACACAAAAACACTATTCATTTATGTACAAATCATAGATAGCTGTGGGAAAGTTTGCAAAATAAAAATGTTTAAAATACGTTTATTTTTCTGTGAGCTGTGATGGGAACCTAAGTTTGTATACATGAAGCTCCTCGAAGATTTTAACAACATAACTTATTCATGTATGCCCTTGGCCATTTTCTATACTACACTTCCCAAAAGATGAGAAAATGTGAAGAAATCCCTTGTAGAGGATGAGGTTATATTAGAGAAAATGTCTTGGGATACTGATGGATCGCCGTAAAGTCATAGCACATCAATAAAAGACTCCTAATGGCAACTGTGAAAAGAGAGAGTAGAGTTTGACAAGACCCAGAATTAGTCAGCCATGTTTAAATAGAAACCCCTGAATATAAATAGGACAAAAGAACAAATGAATATGGTGATGACAAAGGCCACATCACTTGGAGAGTGAATGAGAGAAAGAACAAAATGTAACCTTGTCTGTGAATAATCTGCAGTAACATTCAGTCTAGGGCCAGCCTGTAATAGAACATTCTATCCATAAAGTAGCAGATTCTTCCCATAGGTAATGGATATTTTATAGAGAACAACATATTCTGAAATTCCCAGGATGCACAAAGCCAGCCTTTAGTGAAGTAGTAAATGAGAATTAGTCACATTCTTACAGCTTTATATGAATAAGAAAAAAGATAGCTTTCTAGATAATGTAAGTTTTTTTAACGCTTCTATGAAGTTGCATTAGATATGGTATTTTCAGTCACCTCAACTGCATATGGACATTGGACAATAAACAAAGAACACCACAGAAGAACTGATGCATTTGAATGATGGCGCTGGCGCAGAATACTGAAAATATTATGGACTGCCAGAAGCATAGACAAATCAATTCTGGAAGATGTATTGCCAGAATGCTCCTTAGAAGTGGAGATGGCTAGACTTCATCTCACATACTTTGGACATATGATCAAGGAAGTACCAGTCCCTGGAAAAGGACTTGATGCCTGGTAAGATTGGGCAATGAAAAAAGAAGCCCTTCAGCAACATGGATTGGCTGCAACAGTGAGCTCAAAGAAAACAATTATGAAGACATAAAGTTGTGCTTTGCTGTACCTGGTATCTCCATATGAGTCGGCATCAACTTGATGGTACCAAACAGATGCGGTGAATCATGTGTGTCAGATTATAAAAGAGTTCCGTAGGACTTTTGACAGCTGAACTTTTGGAAGTAGAATGCCAGACCTTTCTTTTTTCTGGGCAGTTAAAACTTTTCAGTTCACAGTTGAGTGATTTAACCATTTCTACCATCCTGGGACAGGCAGATTCCTGAATAGGCAAGCTAAGCATGGATTTATGTGTGCTGCTTTACTAATCTGTTGGAAACTATTTACCACAGATGAGTAAGTAAGTACAAGTCAATACATGTAAAACTGCTCACTGCCAATTCATAAATCACGCTTACCTTGCTTCTGGGTAGTCTGGCCCTTTCAGAATTGCACATTTAAGAGAATTTGATTCTCTAGCAAGACACTGTGGGATTGGAAAAGACAGATTGCAATGACATCTAAAAACAGGAGTTTTGATGTGGTGATGTGTTAAGGGTAGATCAGAGAAACAAATTCAGGGAGACTCATATGTGTGTACAAAGAGCTTTATATGTAAGAGCAATTGAATATTGAAGAAACATCTCAGCCCTATCCAAACCAAGTCTATAATCCAATATTAGCCCATCTGTCCAATATCAATCTGTAAATTTCTCTTCAGACTCACACAGCCATGTAATTACGCCGAATGCAAGAAGATCACAGGCCAGTGGGTGGTAAATCTTTGGATCCAGTGACAGTGGGTGCATCTCAGAGCTGGCAGGGGTCTCCACATGGCTCCTTTAGCTCCAGGGCTCTAGCATCACTCCATGTATCTTGTCCACAGGAAGGTCTCACGGGAAATGAGTGTGTGTTCTGCCCCCAGTGAGCTATTTATCTCTTTAGTGGCTCCAAATGAGGTCATCAAATTGCAACCTGATTGACAGACTCAATTCCATCCCTTCACTTTTAAATCTCAAGTTGACAACAGATTATATAACTAGCATAGGGGACAATATGATATTGTTGACTATAGACTAGAAAGGAGACACAAGTAAGTCTAAGTCTACCTCACTCATTGGATAATCTGGCATCACATCCAGGGACCATATAAATCAATACTCAGAAAGCAACCTCACTTGCATCCAGTTGATTCTGACTCACAGTCTATAGTACAGAGTAAAAACTGCACTTCTGGCTCTGCAAGACTGACAATTTCCAGGAGTTGAGAGCCGCATCTTTTTGAATAGCTGAGCTTGTAGTTAGCAGTCCCACCCATAATCACTCCTCTACCAGGGCTCCAGTTATGTAAGTCAATAGTATAATTTAAATGTAAAATAAACCTACTTCATGAACCATTTTACTGAAGATAGTAGTAACCACTGTTGAGAAGAACTAAGTCATAAGCAAATTTTTTCTTCCTTTTGATCTGACATTTGGAGTCCTGTTAGTCTGACCACCCACAAGGTGGAGTTTCAATCATCCAGTCATTGTTTAGGAGAAAGGTGAGACTATCTGTGCCTTTAAAGATGAAGAGACATCCTAAGCAGCAGTCTATTCACTTCTATAGAGCTAACGCAGTGATTTTTGTCATCTGCAGGGTTCATCCCCAGAGGCATTTGAAGGGACCTTTTCCTAATGTGTCATTGACGCTAAAGCTTTCCATTAACATGGAAATCCACTGGAAGATCTTCATGCATTCATCTCTGATATTTTGGAGATGTAAACCAGCCTTCTTGAGCTCGTTCTTCTCATGAGTATTTTAAATCAGCTTCAATTTCTGGGCTAGGGAGGCTGAGTCGAAGAAGGGTCATCATGCATCTTTTGACTTTCCTCTCTTCATCTACTTAGGTGATCTTTGTGTGTGTCGCACAATGGATCTCCTTTTGAACCTTTAGTAATCTTGGGATTCTAGCAGGCCATTCAAGTGTCTACCCTTTGAGTAATCAATGATTCAACCCTCAATTAGTTATCTGCATTGGCACTGAATTTACCCCCCTTTTTTTCAGAAAAAAATTAAAATGTTTCCCCAAATGGAAGACACATTATGAATTATTCTGGAGTATTCATATCTGTGACTTTACATCTTTCATGTCAACTATTTAGCATTCCCTCTGGACTGATGATCCTGGACTCTGTTCTGACTTGTACTGTATGAAGTTCAGACTTTCTGAACAGCTGCTGACATTTCTACATCCAGCTGTCCCTGACTACATCCCAAGTCTCTGGGAATAGTTCTTGCATGAATCACTGAACAGATTTGTGGCTCAAATTCTAGACAAATAATCTCAATTTACTGACACCAACGTTACCAACTCAGGCAAACAACAGATCCCTAAAAATCAAAGGGATGAGATGTGACAGCATCTGTGTTCACTCTTGGTCCCCAAGGTGGTTTATCTCAGCCAAGTGATGCTTCACTCAGGGCAACAATGCACGGCAGAGGGTGCCCAGAATCCCACAGTAGAGCACTCCAACCCAAGCTCATGTCCCTGTCCCAGACTGCTTGCCGGATTGGACAGATGTTGGTGTGAATGCTGTGTGCTTTTCAAGTCTGAATGGCCTTAACAGAGATGCCTGTGTTCTGCACTTTAAAATTTTTTTTATCCCAAATGTTCACTCACTTCCGATAACAGCTCCATAGAATGAGTAGTAATTTACGCTATTGCTGCACACTGAAAAGAAAATAGTACCAAACTGAGTCTCAAATTGTCTTGCAAATGCAATAATTATCATACAAGTGACAACACTAATTAGTTTCCTCTGGCACAGAGCTGGTAGGCCCAAGAATGCTCAGATATTATGTTGAAAAGAAATAGCTTAAGATCACATTTAAAAACTGTATTCATGTGTATCTAGTACTCCTAGAGTAATAACTACAAATGACAAATTGCAGTTGGTAAGAAGTTATGCTTGAACAGCAGTGAGTTTTATTTCTTGAATGTTGAAGAAATGTGCTTTAATGAATTGGCCAACATTCATAGAGAATTTCTTTAGTCCCACATTTCTCTATGTATAAGCTAATCAACCAAATTTTCCCCAAGTTAGTTGTATTTTATTCCCAAAATTGACTTGGTTGAGATGACTACTCTTTGATTACTGTTTTTGGTACTTATCACTGATTAGCAATGTTGGAATTTTTAAGGTTTCTCATCTCCATAGCCTCAAAGTTTCCATCACCTTGTGCCATGATGAGCAGTGGACTTTCCCACTTCCTCGCTCCAGTGATCTGGTGACAAGACATCGAGATGTGTGCATCACATCAGAACCTACATTCTTTCATTCCAAATGTATTTCCCTAAGTTTGGGTTCTGGCTTATTTTTCTTTGTGCCGTGCAGCATACTGGTTCTGTGGGAGAAAGTTGAGGGTTTCTACATTGGTAAAGACTTATAGTCTTGGAAACCCACGTGGGTCACTATGAGTTGGAATCACATATTTGGCACAGTTTACTCATATTCTACTGCAACTACTGCCACAGCTACTGCACATTATTGAAGGCAGACAATTGAATGGAGATCAGTAAGTAAAGCAAAATTTCTGGTTACTCAATCCATGAAGAAATACAAAGCACCACACACACTTACTTGGTAGGCAGTCATTTGTAGTCTCTTACAGTTCCACCTGTGCTGTTTAGTTATGCTCAGTACAGTTAAATTGTTTGGTCTATGAATTTCAAGTGCCATGTTAATGATCATCAGACTCTTACCTGGAGCCTCTTATGACATTCCTGATTGGCTGCTAAAATATTGCTGCAAAAGAAAAGGCCCATGGGCATGTGGATCTGTAGGTTTTTTTCTTTTTTTTAAAGTTCCCTTCAAAGAACAGCTAAGTTTTTTTTTTAATTTCCACTGTTATATTAGTTTACATTGAGCCCCAGTAATCCATGCTTACTCCCCAAACACCGCCATTATGAGGTTAACCCATGTTCATGTTCATGTTGTAGTATGGATCAGTACATGGCTCCTTTTTGTAGCCAATTAGGATTTTTAACACATTTTGGTTACCATTTGCCAGTGGGTGGATGTTTGAATCTTTTATTGTTTGGGGTTATTATGAATAATAACAATACTGATAACATTCCTCTACAAGTCTTTGGCTAAGCCTATGTTTTCAATTATCTTGAGATGATACTCAGGAGTACAATTGCTGGAGATGTTATGCTTGACATTATAAGAAACTCACAAACTAGTCTCTAAAATCAGATGAACTACTTTAGAACCCACCCCCTACCTCCAGAAGTGTTAATAGTGTTTCTGGTTCTTAGCACTGATTGCACAGCAGTAGAGAACATTGCTCTACTAAGGGAAATGCATCTGCCACTCCTCAGAAGAATTGTTTCATAAGGATTTACTGTCTTGGAAACTCTATGGAATAGTTTATTCTGTCCCATAAGGCCATGGTGAATCAGACCTCACTCAATGGTGATAGATTTGAGTTTTGCTTGATATTTTGATTGACAGACTGACACAAACTCTTGTGTATTTCTCTTTGTATCCATAAAGTTTCTTGCCTAGGTGCATAATACAGGCTCTAACATATTTACAGAATGAATTGAAAAATGATGCTATAGGGGTTCATAAACATATAGCTACTAAGGTTCCCCTTCATGATACACAGGTTTATTCCAGACAAAATGTATTGAAATACATCTCTGTAATCAATGGATGCTGCAGATATGATTTCTCAGTAATACACTTGCCTTAGTCTCATGGGAGTGCCTTTAAAATGTTTAGTTTTGTGACAAATGTAAAATAAATTTGAGGTTATGGCTAAAACAAATTTTAGCAAAACTCAAGTGACTATCTTCCCAAATTACTGAAGTTTGGAAGCAAATTTATAGGACTGCTGTCCCCCATAAAACTCCCGCCTTCTGATGAAAGAAGTATTTTAACAAAGACGGTGAGCTCAGAAATGGAAAATTTAACTGAAAGAATGAAGAAACTGTAGCTGAAGTACAGAGATGAGTGGAAGAAGATTGCAGACATGCCATTGATGAAATGGCTACTGAAATTGGTGTATGATTTTCTATTTTAAGAGAACTTCTTGGCCTCTACAAGCGTATAGCTTGATGAGCACTAAAACTTCTGGGCAAAGATCAGACAACACAAAGTTCATCTTTCCATTGGTTTTTTGGCAAAATCGATTAAAGTGAGACTATGGAAAGAGTGATGAGTCTTAGGTTGATTCATGCAGTCCAGAGAACAACATCCAATCAAAGCAGTTGCTTATAAAGAAAACAGAAACAAAAGCAACTGACCACCATCAAGTCCATGTCAACTCATTGTGAGTGACTCTGTAGGTCAGGGCAGAATTGCTCTGGTGATTTCCAAAGCTGTAACTGTTTACAGGGGTCTAAAACCCCATCTTTCTCTCACAAAGTGGCTGACAACCTTGCACTTAACAACCAAATGCATCGCCATAACAGTATGACTGCTTCTTCAAAAACAAACAAACTCACTGCCATGCTTAGACTAGTCAAATTCAAGGCAGAGTGATAAGCTCAGATGGCTTGCTGACAATAAAAGGAATAATCTGATAGAGTAGCTCAAAGGACACAGGGAATTCCCTAAGGCATATTAGGAAGAAATGCTAAGGAAATTGAACCCTGCATTGTTAAGGAAAGGATCAGTAAAGTTGGATAGAGGAATTTTATTTTGTTTTGTTTTAAATCATTTTATTGGAGACTCCTACAACTCTTATCACAATTCATATATACATCTGTGTGTTAAGCACATTTGTTGCCCTCTTCATTCTCAAAACGCTTGCTTTCTCTTCACCCATTCATCTGTTGTTCATCCCCTAGGGAGGAGGTTATATGTAGATCCTTGTAACTGGTTCCCCCTTTCTACCCCACCTTTCCTCCACCCTCACAGTCCTCTCACCATTGGTCCTGAAGGGATTATCTTAGATTCTCTGTGTTTCCTGTTCCTATCTGCACCAGTGCACACCCTGAAGTCTAGCCCAATTTGTAAGGTAGAATTGGGGTTATGGTAGTGGAGCAGGGAGTAAGCATTTAAGAACTAGAGGAAAGTTGTGTGTTTTACCAATGTCACACTGCACTCTGACTAGCTCATCTCCTCCTTGTGACTACTCTTAAAGGGATGTCCAGTTCCCTCAGATGAGCTTTGGGTCCCAAATATGCACTTCCCTCATTCACAATGATATGATTGTTTTGTTCTTTGATGTCTGATACCTGATCTCTTCCACACCTCTTGTTCACACAGGCAGGTGTGCTTCTTCAATGTAGGCTTTGTTGCATCTGGACTTGGTCACTAGTTTACCTTCCAGCCTTTAAGATCCCAGACACTATATCTTTTGATAGTCGGGCACCATCAACCTTCTTCACCACACATTTGTCTTCAGCAATCATGTCAGGAAGATGGATATCATGGAATGTAAGTTTAATAGAACAAAGTGTTCTTGTATTGTGGGAGTACGTTAGTGGAGGCCCAATTTCCATGTGCTACCAGAATACTAAACCTATAAATAGATGCACATATAACTATTTCCCTATCATTGTATATAAATTTATTTACACATGTACATGCTGTATTTAGGCTTCTATAAATGCCCTTCACCTCCTAGTTCTTTCCTTTATTTCCTTTTGCCTTCCTTCCTCTTGTCCCACTATCATGCTCAGCCATCAGTTGGGTTTCAGTAATCCCTCTGCTTACATTGCCCGTATCATTACAATGTACCTACTCATTCTTCAAATATAGTTCTATAAGAATTTTGTTGGGAATCCTCACCCCAATCACCCAACAGCCCTTATCTTGCCTCTTCCAACTGATAATTGCTCTCTAAATTCCAAGAACTTTGAATAGTAACACAATTTCAGTCCCTCAAAAAGAAAATTGCTGTCTTGACATGGGATAGACTGAAGAGTGAGCAATACTTCAGGCAAGGCATACAGATGATATGTTGAGGGAAAATAGTTGCACATTTTAAATTTTTATAAAGTTTTCTATGATTCATAACAGTACATTTTAACTTGGCCCACAGTTATTGCCTCACCTTGTTTTTAAAGTCACTCATTGAAACAATGTGCAGATATGCAGTAGGATATTGCGTGCAAGGAAGTCTTGTGACATATGACTGTATAAGTAAATATGGAATGTATGGGTGTCTCTGCACTTAAAAATTCAGCATGTTTGGCAATCATGGCTATCAGACTAGCCTACCTTCCAAATATAAAGGTACGCACTCTGACATTGAAAGTTGGATTCAGGGCCTGCGAGGTAATAAGCAATAACAGACATGTGTGAACAGTAATCAATCATCCACAGGATAAAAGGAATTGAATTATTGAAAAGACAATTATTTTATTTTATTTTGTTTTATGGGGGGCATCACTGCCCTCTGGTGGTGGGAGTAGAAGGCCCAGCCTTTGCTCCCATGGAGCTGCTGCTGGAATTGAACCTCCATCCCAGTGGGCCGCAGTCCTACGCACAACCACTACACCACCGGGGCTCAGCCCTGAAAAGACAATTTTAAAAGAGAATAGAAATTTGAATGCTGGAGTAAGTCAAAGTTCTTCAAAATGATTTACCTAGAAAATGAATGATAAAAGGTTTGTTTCATTGAAGATTTTTTTTATTTCAAATAGCAGAATGATGGTGATGGCTGCTAGATGAAAATAGCAAGATGAATCTTGTATGTTGGGAGGTAAGTTTATCTACGTGGTTTTGAATCAGAGGGGAACCAACTCTCAATATTAGTAACCTCTCAGGTTTACCTTTCCTTGTCCCAATTTTCAGTTAAGACTGAGTCGAATAAAAGACCCACTTGGGTAGTCTTTAATCACCTGACTTGTCCTTTTAATCCGTTAGGTAATGAGACTACACATATGGCTAAATTATCTTTCATGAATCTCTCACCTGGGATCAGAATCCTCATACAGCACTGATGGGGTTGTCACATTGTTCAATCATTATAGAAAGTAGTAGGGCTCTTTCTTAAACAAATGGGAACATAAATACCATATGACTCAGTAAACTCTCTACTTGGTATATACCTCAAAGAAATAAAGAAGAAAAGGCAAACAGATATCTGCACACCCATGTTTACCTTTACCGTATTGTTATCCAAAATTATTCAAAGATGGAAACAATATGTTCCATGATGCTCCCTGATGATGAATAAATATACTTTGGTATAAACATATAATGCATCCCTAAATAACTATGATGAAGCCACCCAACAACTCCTGATGTGGACAAATTTGGAAGACACTATGTGCAGTGGAGTTGGTCAACCCCATAAAAAGAAATACACTATGAGCCCGCAAAAGAAAAATAATCAAGAAAAAATATTTTTGCACTAAAATAAGAAAATTTTTATTGTTATAAGGACTGACTTTAGTTTGTCACAACACAAAGATGGTTGCCACTGGGATGTAGTGAGCAGAAGACCAGAGACATTGCCAATCACCCTACACCGTACAAGGAAATCCCACTCTCATCAAACCCAACACAGAAGTGTTTGGCTCCAAATAGCTGTATTGCCAAATTTGGGAAGTCTCTTCCCAAATGGAATGGAGAGAGGAAATCATCTCTCTCACTTAGAAGATATGTCATGGGTCTAGGTAACACCACTAAATGAAAATAGATGTTTTCTTTTAACATCCATCTTTTGAACACACAAACTAGTCACGTGGCAGTAGCACCTTTTCATTTTCATCTCTGTTGACATTTTTCTTTGGACTCATCTACCATGAGTCTCCTGAGTGCATTAAACCATACTTGTGTTTTTCTCTTCCAGAAGAAGTTTACTTAAGGATACATTTTTCAAATCTCATAATATATCTCACAAGAACCTCAGTTAATACTTTATCTGTGGCAAAGGATTTGATTGACAAATATTGGAATAAGATAATTTTGATCTTCTTAGATTATTCTCAATTCTTTATTTAAGAGGAGAATTGGTGGCGGAATGGGGATAAGGATAAAAAGTCCAATGTAGTGCTATTTTATATGCAAATTCAAGTCATGACACTGAAATTCTTATCTGGATAATTAAAGGCTTTTTCCCCATCGATTTTGTGTAGGTAGTTTCAGCTGAATTGTGGCTAAGTCTGGTCAAATAGCTAATTTATCTATATACTCTTTGCATGTGTAAAAGCAGAGCTCCCTGATTTGTTTTCAGTGTGACATTTTAAAACCATGGTAGAGATATTGGTAGGTTTTCCATTTACCAAAACTTTGTTTCCTTTGCTCTTCTAGTTCATTTCACCCAGAAGTTGACCTAAATGGGAAATTTTCAAACTCCAACAGTATCACTGGTCATTTTCCTACAGGACTTAGAACCCTTACTGAAAATTATCTTTCTGCCCCAGAAACACTGAAAGAGAATTTTTAATTCTCTTGTAGACATAAAAATTCTTATGTCTACATGAGAATCACTGGAGACCTGTAGAAATCGCTTGAGAGCCTTGTTAAAAATGTAGCTCCTAAGCCCTGGAACTGTGCAGGTGAGAGTTACATGGAGCTAAAACAACCATAGTTGGCCTGTACAATTTCATGGATAAAACTTAACTGAACAGTTATCTGAGAGAGAAAGTGTCTATGAGAAATACTCCCAAACCCAGACTCGGGAGAAAGAGTCCATCGCATGCATCTCATCATCTCTCCTCTCTCCACTCTCATCCAAGCACTAGGGATCTCAGCTGGATGTACATTTTCATCCCTGCCAATGTACAGAATGAACATTGTACAGCTTTCATATGGATAGCTCCTACTTATCATGACTTCAAATCTCATCGGTTCTCACACTCAAAGTGGAATCTTTCTAAGCCAGCTATTCTCAACCTGTGGATGGAGATCCCTTTGGTTGTTGAACGACTCTTGCACAGGAGTCACTCAATTCATAACTATAGCAAAATGACAGTTATGAAGTAGCAGCAAAAATAATTTTATGGTTGGGCATTACCATCACCTGAGGAAGTGTGTGAAAGGGCCGTGGCATTAGGAAGGTTGAGATCCACTGCTCTAGGCTTAGGTGACCTGGACCCTAGAACTTACTCGGGTAGTTCACCTTTAGGGTGAAGGATAGAAAACATGACAATCAGGTACAGTGAAGCTTCTGCCAGTCCCATCCACATCACAATTTTTGATGTTTGGGGTTATGATCTCTTCTCTCTTTCCTGAGCAGAAATTGTGAATCCCTGGGGTACTCCGATCACAATACATCCCATGAAGTACAATGATTCATGTTCATCTTTTCCATATAATCTTTAACAGATGAATTAAAGAGGCACAAAAACCATGATTTCTAAATCAGGAGAGGTCTTCACAGGTAATGTGTAATTATCATATGAAATCTCTAGGTGGTGCAAATGATTAAGTGCTCACCTAATCACCAGGAGGTTGGTGGTTCAAGTCCACCCAGAAGTGCCTTGGACGTAAGCTTGGGGTTCTACTTCCAAAAGGTCACTGAAAACTCTATGGAGCCCAGCTCTTGAAGTCACCAAGAATAGAATTTGACTCCACAGCACCTTTTCCGTTCTTCTCCTTCTCTTCCTCCCCTCTCTTCTTGCCCTTCCCAGTCCCCTATCTGCTTTCTCCACTTCTTCCTTCTTTAATGTAGCACATATATGCTTTCTTTTCAATACAGGCACTTTACTTTCTGGGCTATAGGGTGCAGGGGAAATTGCACAGCAAATAAAACTCTAATTTGTGTCCTACAAGGAGGAAACCCACTACATACTAGTGGCAAAGTGTTTAGGTTCTTCCTGTGTAGGGGATTTTCCTGAGTGGTTCCCTAACTTCCTCTCTCTGTGACGTATTCAGTTATCCCCAGAGTTCTGTCCCTTACACAGCTATTATGTCTCAAAGTACCACTGTTTTCCATTGTGATATTTTCCCCTAGGAGTTACTGTGTGCTTATTTGTACAAGTGCTATTATTACTTCCAATTTCTCATTTGTACAATACAATGAAAATTCCATGAGGCCAACGATTGTCTTTCTAGCACTATGAATAGTTTATTGAATATAATATTTTTTCAATAGATGCTTGTTAAATTAATACATGAGTACAAGTACAATGAATGCATTTGTACTTGTACAAGTACAGCACCAAGGAATTAGCAGAAGTGCCATCTGCATTAGTTCTGTGGATTGGAAGAATGAAATAGGTGCACCTCCTTTAGAGAAACCCTGGTAGTGTAGTGGTTACACGTTGGGCTGCTAACCACAAGGTCAGAAATTCAAAACCACCAGACTGTTTATGGAAGAAGGACCACAGACTTTCTACTGCCATAGAGAAACAGTCTTAGAAATACACAGAGACAGCTCTACCCTGATTTACACATATATACATATATGTACATATATACATACACACATATAATATATATATTCGTCAGAAAGGACTGAATGGTAGTGAAATGTGTGTGTGTTTGTGGTTTTAGTCCTTAGGGGAGAAACTAATTTAATTCAAGGAGTCTGGTGCTGCAGTGATTTTAGCTGTCGGTTGTTAATTGAAAGATCAGAGACTGGTGTCAGGCAGGCCCCTCTTCAGGAGAAAGGTCCTGGTAATCTTCTCCCATAAAGACCACCTCATAGGAATCCACAGAGGGTAAAGGTCACAGAGAGTCAGCATTGGCTCAACAAAGCCACAACAACAAAGGAGTCTGATGCAAAGTCTCTGAATGTAAACCAACTTCCAAGTGACCAAATGTTCCACTAATTTGTTACCTCTGGAGACTTTCTGACCCGTCTAGAGTACCACCTCATCTCTTGATTTGCTGTATTGAATTGGAAACAGTGAACTGTTCCATTTAGTGCAAAAAAATAGAGCCAATTACAGCTTTGGATGTATTCTCTGGCATGTGAACATAATAGAAATAAATCAACAGTGTCCACTTCTTTCTAGTCTACTAGATTGATTAAACCAGGAGA
Organism: Nesogale talazaci; assembly: GCA_004026705.1. Classification (NCBI taxonomy): domain Eukaryota; kingdom Metazoa; phylum Chordata; class Mammalia; order Afrosoricida; family Tenrecidae; genus Nesogale; species Nesogale talazaci. The sequence goes on along the minus strand of PVJH01000305.1, from coordinate 66,913 downwards.
AAGCACACATCCCTGCATTTCTAACATGGGGTGATCATAATTGCATACTTTTTTCAGGTTGTACCAAGAGCTACTGGTAGACCTCTTTCATATTAATCAAGCAATTTCAATTTTAAAAAGCCATGAAAATATTTCAGAACATGGTCCTTAATTACAATAACTACATCCTAAAGTCCATCATCATTTCTTCTGATTTCCTTGCTTTGGATGTCACCAAACCATTCCAGATTCTAGAGTCAGAACAACTGATCTGGAATCCTACCCAAATATTGCTCCCACTGGCTGGGTGGCTTCAAGCCACCAGAACTGGATGAGCTCATCTCCTGACCTGTAAACCATAACACACAATTTCCTAATAATATGTATGTATTCACTAAGAATAATTGTAGGAGACTGGCATGGGGTTCAAATGGAGATGATAAGAAGGCAATGGTTCTCTCTCTTAGCAAATCATCCCTGCCTTTTAGAATCCTTAGAAAATCCTAATTTTAGGGAGCATTGTAAAAGCCTCCTGCCTGAGGGCCTCTGAAACTAGGGGAATTCTGTTCCTTAAGGATTCTGTATATGGGGCACTGTGGTAACTTAGAATTTTCTGATCCTTAAGAGTTCCTGTGTCTTTGGGAATCTTCTCTGCAACTTAACCCTCCTGAAATTTGGGAAACCCTACACCTTAAGAATTTGGAACCATAAGCATACTGTGCCTGTGGGCTATGGCACCTTAAGCTATTCCTATTGCATTGATGATTTTCCCCTAGCAATTCTCTGGGATAGAGTTGTATCGTGGGGTTTTCAAAGCTGCCATCTTTATGGAGGCTGAGTACTGCATCTTTTTTCCATGAAGCAGATGATGGGTTCCAACCTCTGTCCTTTCGGTTAACAGTTGAGTGATTAACATCTGAGTCACCAGGGGTCCTCCCAGGAACCACAGGACCTTTGCATCTTAAGGACTCTGAATCTTAGGGCTCCTGGCACTGAAGGGCTCTTGCACATTCAAAGATCATAGACATTTGGGCCCCTATGTTGTGTGAGGACCTACATCTTAGAGGCTCCTTAAGAACTCAGAATCTTTGAGGATTCTGTACTAATGGATACTACACCTGAGAATACCCAAGAGCTTAAGGAACCTGAGACGTGGGGATTCTTCACCTTTGAGACCCTTCACCAGAAGGGGCCACAGAGAACCAGGCTTTACTGGGCCTGGATCTTAATGCCCCTGTCCTTAGGAATTATGAAGCTTATACACTCAGCCTTATAGAGAATCAGGCAGTTCCCCCTCCATGGTTCCTTCTCACCTGTATTAAATGTACACTTGTTTGGGGAAGTTGGGCAATTTTCACATATAGAAATTAGAGAAGAGAAACAAATGTCCCAGTCTTGTTATTTGTTGGCCCTGAGTCATAGTAACCCTGTGTACAACAGAAAACCTTGTTCCTAGGGATCAGAAACACACAATGCTCTAATGTAAATCATCTGCTCAACATGAGGATTTATGAACCTTGGGCTTCCCAAGGCTGAGACACCTGGAAGATGAGAGGGAAGGACAGCTTCCTGCTCTAAGTCCCCATAGATTTCTCAATGACTCCTGGGTGGGTGCTCCAGCTTCCTCTCAGCAAGTCTCTGTAACTCAATATTGCACTGGCACATAGCCGAGTTAGTAGGGAAACAGAGCTCCTTCAACTTCTGGGTCCAGTGCGAGTGCTTGAGAGTAGCTGAGGGTCTCTGGGCACAGATATGACCTGTGCCTATAACATAACTTCCTGCCATGGAGGTTATCCTGACTCATAGTGACCTGGTGGCTCAGAGGAGAACTGTTCCATGGGATCTCCAAATCTATCTTTGTAGAAGAGAGGCTAATGGTTTCAAACCACTAGCCTTTCAGCCAGCAGACATGTACTTAACCAATGTTCACACAAGTAATGCTTAAATCTTCCCATATGTGTATATGGACCTCCCCTATGGGCCTCCATTTAGACTCCTGTTTCAAGTCTTGCAAATGTTAGAGCTGGCCTACTTTGCTTATGGTTTTCTTTCTCTTAAAATAAAATGGGTTTCTCCATGTGGCTGAAGAAATGATTGCTGACACTCGTAAGTTCAGGCTCCACCAGGGCTGGGAGGAGGGTGAGGCCCAGAGGCCCCCAGAGAGCACAACTGAAGGAGCCTCTTCACTTCAGGAAGGAGCCTCAGTGGCAGAGCGGGTTATGAGTTGGGCTGTTAATGGCAAAGTCAACTGTTCAAACCCACCAACTGTGCTGGGAGAAAGATGCAGTTTTCTATCTCTATCCATGACAGTGACAGACATGTAAGTGACTGTGATACTTTCTCCTAAAAGGTTGCTATGAACCTATAGGTCTCTCTGAATTAGAATGGATTGGATGGCAGTGAGTTTGATTTTTGAGTTTTAGTTTCAGACACTTTCCTTGTACTTTCATGATGCTGAATGCCGCCTTAAATGTTGTCCAAAGAAGCTTCCTTACTCACTTCCTAGTCCTATGTCCTTCTGTGCCAGTTGAGAAGAGGAAGGAGTCTTCTGGCCTGAAAAAACACAGTGAATGGCTCAGGTTAGCCCCAGGTCCGCTCTTGGAAGTTCAACCATGGTGCCAAAAATGAGGGTCTAAGATTGTCCTAATGGGATGAGGTATGTCTCATTCTTAAGACAAGGGAGAAGGAAAGCATGGAAGTCAAAAGAAACATTTCCAAGTGGCTGAAATTAGACTAAATATTGGGTGGGAATTGGTTGAGAAGCTGTTTTTTGCCTTGTGTGAGGACCCGGGCCTTCAGTTCCATGGGTAATGGGGCATGATAAGGATTAGATGAAATGAATACGAAGTGACTATACGGATCACAGATATTAGCCCATGGGCCAAAAATGCAGGCAGACATTGTAATAAACAACACCAACAACAACAAAACAAGTTCACTGCCCTTGAGTCAATGCTGACTCATGATGACCTCTCCCCCTTCCCCTCGCACCCACCCCCCACCCCCTGCCATGGGATTCCAAGTCCATAACTGCTTATGGGAGTAGAAAGTCCAGACTTTCTTCCAGAAAGCTTCTGGTCGTTTCCAACTGTTGACCCAGGGGACATAGCTCAAGGCATAACTACCATATCACCAGGGCCCCATAATACACAATCTAGGTGCATAATTTTGGGAAGCTAACAAAATGATTCTTAAGATCAACTGATTTCTTTTCAGCCTCAAGGTTGAGCTTGAGTACAAAATGAAGAGAAAAAGAGCATATACCTAAGAACTTACCAATAAAGAAAAATGTTCTCCCTACCTTGGTCTTAGGGCTTGGTAGGCTGGAATTTCTGAGCATATTGCTAGTTTAAAGGGGCAATAATGAGTTCAGCATTCTGCTAATAAATGGGAGGCAGACCTTAGTTATCTGGCTTGCTTGGAAGCCAAAACATAACTCCATGGCACATTAATTTGACACCAAGCACAGCTCTTGATTAATAACCACCATAAGGCCCATGCTGTAAGGTGGCAGCAGTATATAATCCAGAACTTCCAGGCCTCCTGTATGTCATGGGCCACATAATTTAGCTTGGCACTGGTGTTTCTGATAAAGAGGTGGAATCAGTGTGAGCGCTACTTACCTGTAAATTAGCTGTGTGTCCAAGAAAGCATATGAGTTAAAAGTGATTAAACCTGGGCTGGCAGTTGCCAAATGCCATCATTACATAGTAACCACAATGTACAAATCTGCCCTTTCATCACCTTCTTCCCATGAAGAACTTAGTGGATAAGGACTATCTGGAACTTTGACAGAAGTCTTGCATAACTTCTTTTCTAAAACCATAAGCAAACAACAGGGCTCTAAAATTGGCAGCAAGGAGAGTGCATAATATCTGGTGGGGTTTGATCGATTTTAATGTATCCAGGAAAAAATACTGAAAGCTAAATGAAGGGTGAACATGATAGTGGGGTAGGAGAAAAGTGAAAGGAAATAGCGAAAAGAACTAGGAGAAAAAAGCTATAAATATAAGCATATTTATATTATTATATTATATTTATATTAAAAGGTATAAATATAAGCATGTACATAGGTAAATATGCTAATATATAAGGATAGGAATATTGGTCTATGTACATATAGGTATATGTTAAACTATTAAAGTATCAGATGGACTTTGGGCTGGTCCTCTATTTAAATCCTCCTTCAACACAACAGCACTTTGTTTTAATAAGCTGACACTGTACAATCATCACCTTCCAGACATGATCACTGAAGACAAAAATGGGTGCATAAGCAAAAGTGGTGAAGAAAGCTTATAGAGGCTGGCTTTTAATAGATATAGGTCCTGGCTTGGAATTAAGCAAGCAGCCATCTAGCAGGGAAGCAACAAAGTCCATATGAAAGAAAAACACAAGCCTCTGTGATCACAAGGTATTCTCAGGATCAGGTACCAGAAGACCAAACACAAACAATTATATTGCTGTGAATAAGAGGTGGCAGAGCGGAGACCCAAAATCCGGCTGTAGACAATTGGATATCCTGTCACAGAAGGGACGATTTAAGTAGGGTGCGGTCTCAACACTGAAGCAACACACAGGATTCCTCTGGTTCTTTAATACTTCTCCCCCACCCCCTCATGATCCCTATTCTACTTCACAAATCCTGCTAGACCTGAGTATGTACACTGATACAGATCAGAGCTTTAGAAACACAGAAACCAGGACCGAGAAAGCCCTCACAAACAGCAATGGGAACAGGAACATCAATGAGGGGAGGGCATGAGGGAGGGAAATGGGATAAAGGGGGCATTGATTGCAATGATGGGATGTATACCACCCCCCATGGATGACAGAAAAATGGGGGAAGGGATACAGCAGATGGTGTAAGATGTGAAAAATAATAATTATATGTAATTTATCAAGGGTTCACCAGGGGGGAGGGTGAGGGAGGAGGGAAAAGAGGAGCTGATAATAAGAGCTCAAGCAGAAGCATAGTGTTTGAAAAATGACGATGGCAACATATGCACAAGTTTGCTTGATGTAATTGATTTATGGATTGCTATAATATCCATAAGAGGCCCCAATAAAATAACTTAAATTTTTAAAAAAGGTGGAATAAATCAATAAAACCATAAGGAGGCTGCTTGGAGATTTCAGAATGAAGATGCCTTCTTGGGAGACAGTTACTCACTCGATGATGGTCTGCTATCAAGAGCTCCAGTTCAGTTCACTGAATACTGACACAGTTGAGTTTTCAAAGTATTTCAAACAAAACCCATGACTGTGCCCCGGTGGTCACAGGATGCCGGATTTTTAATGCATGTTTATTTATTTGTTGTCCAACCCATCCCCACTCCCACCCCCACTTTTCACAGTTGCCTGCCTGAGCCACACAAGACAAACTAAAGGTTACTTATGTTAGCAACATTTCGATTGACAACATGGAAATTGAGTCTTTGGACTCATGTAGCAAGTTTGCCTGTCTGTACACACCCCACCCGGAGGTGTCTGAGCTAGGCCGCTAGCCTAGCTATATGTACATATAGCTATACCTATATGTACACAGACCAATATTCCTATCCTTATATATTAGCAAATTTACCTATGTAAATATGGACGGACAAGGGCAGAAGAGGGGTAGGCTGCACACTCTGCTCCATTGAGTGGCTCGGAGAGAAATGAAGAGTAACATGGCTTTTACCTTGGATCTATGAGTCAGTGTACACCTCATGCAAAAAGGACAGTTGCTCTGGCCTCTTCCTGCTTTGAAGCTATAGTTTCCCGTTTTTAAGTTGGGGACCTCGATTGACATTGGCAATTACCACCACCACCTGCTACCACGTCAACCGAACTCGTGACCATGCCCTGTGGAGAAGTATGGGGCTTTTAGGGGTCTCTGTTTGGGATCTAGATCACCAGGGCTTTCCTTTGAGGAGCTTCTAGGAGGGCTTTCAGGATGACCTTGGGTTATCTCCACCCTGGATTATTCATTTTACTTGCTTCTTCATTGGCTACTTCTGTTTGTTTGTTTGTTTGTTTGTTTGTTTGTTTGTTTGTTTGTTTGTTTTGGGGGGGATGCATCACTGCCCTCTGGTGGAGGGGGTAGGAGACCCAGCCTGTGCTCCTGTGGAGCTGCTGCTGGAATTGTACCTCCATCCCAGTGGGCCACAGTCCCGCGCACAACCACTCTTCTACCTGGGCTCAGCCCCCATCGGCTACTTCTGTGCGTAGAATGTACCCTCCCTGAGAGAAGGGGTCTAATTGATCCGATTCATCTCTCTAATTCCCACATGGGGCAAAAATACTGGCGAGGAAGACATTTGTTGTGTTCTCACAGTGCTTGAGGAAAGTTCGAGATTGATTGCTTTTGTTCCATTTGAATTGCTTTCTAAAAGGTATTAGAGACATGAAGAATGAAACCAAAAGTCCAATCCAGAGCAAATAAAGCCATCTCTTGAGAGTCAAATAAAGTTAAACTGGAGGATGGAATTTTGAAAGTGATACAGTCATATCATTTGGCAACAGATTTTCAAAGATCGGGTTCGACTTTTCGTAATGAGTGACTGACAGGTGAAGAAGAACCCATGTCTTAGCCAGAATCAGGATTAGCTACTCAATTATGCCCCTTTGTTCCAAGTTCTCAAAATGATTTTCTAAAGGATAGAGTTATTCAAGGGAGTTATATACCCATTGGGTCTCCTGGTTCCAGTGTACAAGGTGGAGAGATGGTGTGTCCCTGTTTGTTTAGAGAAAACCTCTGAATTATTTACTATCTCTTAGGCTTGCTAATGAAAATAAATTGATATGTTAATTAAATATGCAATTTCAAGTTGGAGGACAGCCAGTTGGTGAAAATGCGGGTATCAGCAGGCAGCAGATAATTATCTCTGATAGGAACTCAGAAACATTTTTAGAATTTTTGCTTTGAGAGATTAAACATCCAATTGTTATTATTGTCCTGCCTGCTCCTCTTGTGCCTAAGAAAATGAACAGATGTAAAGCACTTTGTTGAATAAACAATAACCGTCTATCTGCATCATGTCTTTTTCCTTCTTGGGAATCTAAGAAATAGGATAAAATATTTATTTTCAAATTTAGTGTTATGATTCCTTAATTGACCAGTGTTTCTCTCTGACTTTCTCTCTAGTATAACAAAACATACACTTGTATAAATATTGCATCATAGACAAAGGCAAAATAAGATAATAATACCCTATCATATTCACCACACAAAGAGAATTTAAAAGTAATTTTGTGTTTCCTTGCAGTCTCCATTCTGCATTTTTTTCAAAAACTGCAGTGTAGTCTACAAAATCTGCCACAGCTCATCTTTTCTTAAACTATCAATGGACTATAAATATTTCCCATTTTATTACATTTGTGGACTTGATTGCAGATCATGGTTGTGCATATTTTTGAACCAGTGGTTAAAAGTTAGGTATTTGTTAACTTTTAAATTTTCCATTATATAAATAATCCCTGAGGCACACATGGGTGCTAACTGAACAATAGATGATTTGAACCTACCCAGGGCTCCATGGGAGAAATAGCTGGTGATCTGATTCCTTAAAGGTTACAGTCTAGGAAACGCGATGGTTACAGTCTAGCTGTCACATGTGGCCACGAGATGTCAAAATTCACTTTACAGCACCGAACAGCAACAACAACACAATATTGCACATAAAGCATAGGCTAATACCTTTGAGGTAGGCAAAGATTTCTTGTCAGGTATGTGATGAATATCAAGGCACACACTGGCTCATCAAAAGGAATATTTAGAGAACAAAATAAGAAGCCTCAAAATGGAAATAGTAACAACATCTAGCTCCAAAACAGAAATTATAGGCATAATACTTAAAGGACAATATCAGACCAATAAGAAAAATGAAAGACACCAATCAAGACATCATGGTTGCACTTCATGAGAAAGGGGCTCTAACATGCAGTGTGCTTGTAAAGGTACTCCTCTCTATTAGCATTGTGGACTTTAAAATGAACACTCAATAGGTTGCCTAAGAGTTAAGAGTGAATATGCGGAATTCAAATGACATGAAAGTGTTAATTGGTGAAACAGTTGTAGTGAGACTTTGTTAGCAGGACCTATTAAAGCTGAATATAAGACTAATTGAAGGAGTTCCAAAATTCCTTTATGTTCTAATTCCATTTCCCCAAACTTTTTGATGTACATGCATAGAATGAACTAGCAATCTGTGACTCACTGCACACATGCACATATATATGATCACAAGCAAAAATATTTCTAGAAACACTATTTTGAATAATTTGAAGCTAAAACACAGCAAGAAAAGAATGAATTATGCTATTTTCATGCAATAGATTACTATGCAGCAATGGGAAAGTGTATTTTATTCTTTCATGGATATTCCAAATGTTATGATATATAAAAGTTATTGATCCGAAAGAGTGAGTACCTCGTGTTTTTTTCTTCCATTTCTAGACAGTCCCCAAACTGGCAAAATTAATTTCTGAAGGTAGAATATTGAGTAACAGTTATCTTTGGAGCGAGAGAGATGGAGTTGAGACTGAAGTCAGGTTTCCTGGATGCTGATGATGTACTAGATTTTCATCTGGGTGATGGATCCAGGAGTGTGTGTACTGTGAACATTCATTGAAATGTATATACATGGAGGTTTCAAAAATATTTTGAAAAATGGAATTCAAAGGTAATGGAACTTTTCCCTGAATTTTTTAAACCCCCTTTATGTATTTGATTTGCAAAATTTTTCCCAAATGCTACCTTTTGATATATTTTCCTCACTTAAATAAAGCTATTAATGAATATCATTTTAAACTCTACTTTTAGACACTCAAGTTATGATAAATTGTACTTATGAACATCTTTTATCATTAGCAGTAGGTACTACATGTTATGTTGCATGTATAATTTGCTAATATTATCATTCTCAGGTGTTCACTGACAGTTGTTCTTCAACGTTATAATTTTCTTCTCAAAATACTACCATATAACAGACTATGAAAATAAATGTGCAAAACAAAGGGTATTTAACTTATGTCAAAATTGAATTATGATGGAGAAGTGTTAAGAGAGCCACATTGTAAGTTAAAAACTGCTCGTGCTACTATATACAAACAGTTAGTTGGGGAGAATGAATTCCTAGAAATAGAATTTCATTGTTATTTGTTATTTATGGTCTAAAATCTGCTGGGGTGTTTTTCAACCTAGTATTAATGGACAGCATATTTACTTCATGACTGAGAAGAATTAACAGAAATCTTTGAAGATTTGGATCTTTGTGAAAGGCTGTGCTATATTTTCTTTGTTTATAACTTTTAAGTTCATAGGTCATCTCTGTAAAACAGATGCTAGAGCCAAACAGTCTTGCTTCTTTCCCTTCCTCTTCTCAACAAGTCTCAGAAAGATTTTCTTAAAGCAAAATGAAGTTCCAACTTCTATTTCTGTTTCTACCCTAACAGAAGCATGGCTAGCAATTTGATGGAATACTATATTTACAACATCCCATTTAATCCTTATGGCTGCCACTTGACCTGTCAGTAGCACAATTTTCATTTTATAAAAGGAAACTGAGCCTTAAACATTAAGCAGATAGTATCTGCCAGCGCTGGGACTCACTCCTAGAATCTGATGAAGCCTAGAGCTCAACTTCTTTCCTGTAGGTCTCACTGCCTCAGCTAAGGGCAGGAACCGGGTACCCAAGTCTCCATGTTGACTGATGTCCCAATAATTTTGTTTCTGTGCTCAGAAGGTTTGTTAGTATGGACATTGAGGAAGAGTAACAAGAAAAGATGCAACTACTTATTCAGAAGGTATTATGTCAGCACATTATTAAATTGATAGGGATGAATTGGGTTGTAAACCCCAAGCTCAGCAGTTCAAAGTACCAGTGGTTCTTGGGGAGAAAGATGGTGGTTTCTACTCACCCAAAGAGTTACAGTCGTGGAAACTCAGAGGGGCAGGTCTATACGCTGGCTGTCCAGCGGGTCGCTCTAAGTTGGAATGGCCGTGATAATAGAAAGTCTGGTTTAAGGGGTGGTGTAGTGGGCTGTCCTCTGAGCTGCCTACTCACTGAGATGGAGGTGAGCTTGGTTCTGGTGAAAGGCCACCCTTCAAGGATATCCTTCGATAAAGAGAGGTTCATTATCTCAGAATCTGTCATCTATAAACTCCAACTTGAGGTTAGCTCTGCAGGCAGAAAGATAGAAGGGATGTCTTGAAAACCTTGAAAGTACAGTGCAAAGTATCATGTGAGGGCAGACAACCCTTCTCTGTTATCTGAGACTTGACACTCACCAGTGACCTTCCCAAGGTCTGCTGGAGTCTCCGTGGGCAGCTTCCGGAAGCTGATTCAGCAGCAAGCCAGTGAGCTCCAGCTGCTTGTAGGGGACCAGCCAGGTGGAGAAGAGGCAGGATGGGCCATTCCATTTAAAAGGCAAACACCCATCAATTGTTACTAAACGAGCAGAGTTTCTGCAGCTGAACAAACACAGTAACTCAAGGCAGGGAAGAGCTGTTTGGATATTCCTTTTTCTTCACAATAAATTAGTTCCCAGGTAAGAAAGTCCAACTTGTGGACAACTAGTACTTGCTCTTTAATGATATAGAACTTTTTCCAAACTTTGAAAGGATTGACTTAATCCCTCGACAGAATTGTCGACATTCTGTATCACAATCACTTTCACTTGTTACGTGTGCAGATTTTCAGTTATTAGAAATGCTCCCTGCCATTGCTTGCCCTAAACTAAGACAAAACAAGAACCCCGTGCACCTGTTCCTACTTGCCTATACATGCCATTTGCAGACAGGAACAACTCGCATTCAAACTGGACATGACCTGTACACACATTTCACCAGGTAACCTTCTCATGCTCCATGCTGTTTGAGGTGGCTTAACACACTTCCAACACATGCTAAAGTTGTTCAGACTGACTCTTTTGTTACCTCTTGGAGAATAATGCTTTCTTCTCAATACTCCTTATTTTAAATTCCTCCTTTAAGGATCTTGAAATCCTTTCCTTAGACTCTTCATTATTCATCTCAAAGAACAGTCTGATTTCTTCTGTTGAACTTTTATTTTCCCAAAGAGGAAAAATCAAGTCATGTACTAAATAGTTGCGAAGTTAATGAAGCTCAGCAGGCTTCAAAAACAGGAGGGGATCTTACAGGGCTGTAACAAAGGCAAGCAGACCCCATGGAGGTAGCTCTGGGGAAGAAAGCAGACACACCAACTCCAGTGAAATACAGGACTAAAGTGCTTTCAAGCACAAGGGTCAGACATGTCCTGGTAGTCAGATATTTGCAATTCGTGGGTTTCTGTCTCATAAATACGATTGCCTTTGTGACTTTCAAGATGGGGTAAGGCCATGTGGAGACCAGACTAGTTGAGATGTGAGAAGGGTTTGTAACAGTAGCTGAAAGGTAGGTGTGGTATGGAAAAGACAGGAAATTTGCACAACCCAGTGGTTTCCAACTGGTCAGGTGTTTGCCTATTTGCCAGGGAACATTTGGGAATGATGGAGGAAGGTATCCTTGATCATCTCCATTGCACTCATGGTGGAATATAATAGGCATCTAGCAAGGAAAGATCAGAGATGCTGCCAACCATCCTATAATGCACAGGGCAGGCCTAACCTGTCACCTTGCATAAGGACTATGCACCTTCAAATGAAAATACTTGAAAAACCCTAACATAGATTAAGCTGGCATGCCACTTCTTCAAATGTAAGGAAACTGAACAAATATTTGCATTGCCAATTTGACTGGGACATCTGGTGGAAATAAGAGTTAATAACATAATAATGATAAAACAACAGTAATTAACATTGATGATGTACGTATGTGCCAAGTTTTTTACATTCATTAGCTAATTTTGTTGTTAAATTGGGAAAAATGGTTTGAATTCTCCTGGAATCCAGAATCTGGGGCCCACGGTGTTGGAGTTAGTCCTTGAACCTATCTTGGCGGTTCACTTGATGTGATGTATTCACCTTAGAATCCTGGTTCCTAAAAAGTCATCTTTGAGTTAAACAATAGTTGAGAAAAAATAGATAATTTTGCCTAAGGAATTGGGTTCTTTTAAAGAATTATCTATGCACAGTCAGTTCCAGGAAACAGAGCTCCCAGGGGGTAAATCCATAGTTATTTCCATAGTTAGTTAGTTGCTCTTCAAGACTGTAGTCTACGTAGTTCTGCCTGACCATGAATTCTTTATAATTTAACTAAACTCTTGTTCCAGTCCTTTCTCATGGTAATGTCAGTGAGATGCAGTATAAGAATCTAAGGATTTCTCATTGTCCTAGTTTCTAATTGTCTTTGCTATCTATTGCTCCTTTAATAGAAATATGGCATGTAGATGATGACTTTAACAAACAAATGTTTTTTCTCCTTAGAGTTCTCTTACTGCTATCAACTTGATTTCAACTCATAACCACTCTATAGGTCAGAGTAGAACTACCCCCAGGTGGGGTTTTGTGTGTGTGTGTGTGTGTGTGTGTGTGTGTGTTTTTGAGACTGTAACTCTTTCTAGGAGTCGAGTGAGTGGCTGAGGGTTTTGAAATGCTGACCTTGTTAGCAGAACAATGTGTAAATACTTTGCCACCCTTTCTCCCTCTCACAACTTCTCCAATCACTGCCATCCAGGCAATGCTGACTTACAGTGACTCCTGTGGGTTTCAAGATTATAACTTCTTCTGAGAGTAGAAAGCCCAACCTTTCCCCATCAGAGCTACTGGTGATTTTGAATAGTCAACCCTACCATCAGGGCTCCATCCCCACAGCTTAGCAGGCTTGATATCTGAATCTAGGGTGTCTTTCCTCAGGGATAGTGCTCTCTCTTTCTCATCTCGGGAAAAAGATCTTTGTCTACTTTCAATATAAACCCTACATTCCACGGAGATCTCCATGGTATTGGGCTCTATTCCCCTGGGTCTAGGCGTTCTCACCACTGCTTCAAGGGATGCACTCTACTCCTGACTCTTCTTCCTTAGTTGAAGGAAGTCCTTCCTTCTTGCCTGCTTTCTCTACTTTTCTGCCTTTTATGTCTCAAAAGACCTGAAATGAAAAGAAAAATCTAATCCTATAAAATGTATTTTGCCTCATTAGCACAAATGCTTCTATTCTTGTATTATTAATATCACAGAAGTGAAGATTTATAACACAGGAAAGTTACATCATATCACAAAATGGTGGATAATTCCATAATACTGAAAATCTTAGCTTAGGCAAATTGACACATATTTTGGAAAGAACCCAATTCTATTAATTATACTAATCTTTAGGACTGTTTGTACTCCCTCTCCAAAATGTTGCCCTGATTTGAAAATTGTATATTAAATAAATGGTATAATCAATTTTTATTACTAGTTTAATGTAATTTTTGTTTGATGGGTACTATTCAAGTTTTTCATGTTACAGATAGCCAAACTAATAAAATAAAATTCAGAGTGGTACCATAATTCTCTTTAGTACACACAGCAGTTACAAACTGTAAAAATGAGGATTCTATTCCATTGCTCTCCTCATAGAAACTGACCACCATGCTGTTATGAAGCAGGACAAAGGAATGATTAAAAAAATGGAGAGGAATCATATTTATACTTTATAATGCTTGCATATAAAAATATTTTGAATTTGAGAATGTTGCTGCATGGGAAAGCTATGCAAATTATCCTGAATACCAGGAGTAACTGAAAGTTAAACATTTAAGGATAGCATACAAAAGAGTAATCGAAAGATCAAATGGAAACCGTAGGCGGCAGTACATTTAGGTTAATGATAAAGGAGTGATTCAGAAAGAGATGATGAGAATGGTTGCACAACAGGAAGATGTCAGCAAAGTCATGAAATCAGATATAAAGAAACAGTTGAATCAGTGTACATTTTGATGTGTATAGTCTCAACAACAAAGTACAGTCAAGAGGGGAACCATCTAAAATGACACATGTGTAAAGAAAAACAACAGCAAAATGCATTGTACACTTATGCGAAAAATTAGATGTGGTTGTTGCAAAATTATATAGGGAGAAGCCCTAAATAATTTGAGATATCTCAGGGTTATGGCTAGGAAAACTCTCTGGCATAATATATCATCTATCTTCCAATTGATCTCAAAGCATAACACAATTTAAATAGTAATCCAAACATTTTTCGACAGTATAGTATTTATATGAGAGAATAAATAGCCAAACTAACCAATATACTCCAGTAAATTAGTGAGATAAAATGATGCCCCAGTCCCCTCCAACTCTAGTACATACCCGTTGTGAGAATCAATCCAGTGTGGTACTGATCAAGAGGAAAAGAAAAAATTAGTAGAGTAGAAGAGGAAGTCCAGAAACAGAACCACAGATATTTTGAAATGCACTCTTTGAAATGGAACTGTCATTCCACCCACCCAATGGTACCTGGACAGCTAGTTACATGTTGCTGCTATTACATGTCGTAGAGTCCATGTAAACTCATGGTAACCCCGTGTGCTGTTGTACGACTGCCCGCATGTTGATATCTTCACTGGAGCAGGTTAGCTAGTCATTATTGTTTGGAGTTGTTTGAACAGTTTGAACAGCCAGTCATTTAAAAAATTGATCATTTTATTGGGGGCTCATACTGCTCTTATAACAACCAATAGATCCACGTATCCAGTAAATGTGTACCTATATTGCCATAATCCTTTAAGAAACATTTTATTTTTGCTAGAGCCCTTGGTATCAGCTATTCTTTTGTCCCCTCCCTTGCCTCCACTTCCTCCCCCTGAACCCTTGATGACTTACAAATTATTATTATTTTCATGTCTTACCTTGACCACTGTCTTTCATCCACTTTTCTGTTGTGTGTCCCCTGAGGAGAGGTTATACATTGTTCATTGTGGATGGTTCCCCTTCCCTCCCCCCACTTTGCTCCTATCCTCGTGATATCACTATTCTCATTACTGGTTCGGAGGAATTTATCTGTCCTGGATTCCCTGTGTTGAGAGCTCTTATCTGTGTGAGTGTACATGGTCTGATCTAGCTATATTTATAAGGCAGAATTGGGGTCATGATGGGTGTGGGGTGCATTAAAGAACCAGAACTAGTGGGATGTTGTGGGTTTCTTTGGTGCTTGTGTCCCTTCCTTGTGACCCATCGAACAGCCAGTCTTTTGGTTGGCAATTGAGTTCTCAATTGTTCTGTCAATAGGGCTCCTTTCACATAGGAAGAAAGAAAATCAAATTGAAATCACACACACAAACACATACACACTCTCTCTTTGGGAACACTGAACACAAAGAAAAATATATAATAAACATCAACCAAAAACTCAACCAAAATTATTTTAGAATGAAATGCAGAAAATAATGTTCATGATTTGGGGGAGCAGAGAATGTTTTCTAATGTAAGATCAATAAAACACAAACCAGCATCTATTTTTGATAGATTTGATCACACTATATTATAAATATTTAGTTCATCAAAAGACAGCTTAAATCCCCAAAGGCAGCATGTTAGAAATGTCTTAATAAATGCCAGGGTTTTATTTAGGTCAAAAGATGGTTGATCGATAGCTTGAATATAATTGAATATACTACCAAATGTTAGAAAACTAGAATAAAAGTCTTATGCTTTTATTCTAGCATCCAGAATAAAAATGACTGCCTAAAATTCAAACCCCCAAATTAAGTATCAGTTAAGAAATAAAGTCGACATATGACCCTATTCTGACCTAAAGCACATTTTGTCTGAATTCCCTTCCCAAGTCTGAATCTCCTGAAATCTGAGTCCAGTGGCTAAAGTCACCTCTCTTGTCAGTGATTCAGTCTAAATTTGCAAAGGGCACTTCAAAGTACATAATTGGGTAGATGTAAAATTCAAAGAAACCAAATTCAATTAGAGCAGCATTTAAAAAACATTGTTGATGTATATAGGACACAGGGCTGGAAAAAGATGTTTAAGTCTGCTTCTGTAAATAGTATCAGCCTGGGAAGCCATACAGCACAGATCTCCTCTGTCCTACAGGCTGGCTAGGAGTTACAATCAACACGAAGGCAATAGGTTATAGAAGGTTACAGAATATCCGAGTGTCTTCCTTGGTTTGGAGGGAGGAAATAACATGTTATGCCAGGCTAAAGTAGGTAGTGTCACAAAAGCACTCTCCAAGCACGGGAATTATAATGGGGAAATCTGTATTCGGGACTCATATATATTTGTAGTTTATTGCTCTCTCTCTTCCGCTAAGCTCAACTTTTGTTTAAAGGTCTGTTTATTCACTTCAAAGATCATATAAAGCAAAACAAAACAGTTACTCAACAAATATTTATGGAACACCTAATGTTTTCCAGGAACGGTTCTGAACATAGAATGAAATAGTGAAGAAGACCTTATAGTTTGCAGCCAAGGGTGTAATTTGTGTGGTAAACCATCATGAAATATTCTGAAAAGGGCGTTGATGGAGAAGGTAGAAGATAAGGGGAAAAATTCCTTGAGTGGGCTGTTAGCCCAGACTTGAGCTGCTAAGGCAGCAATGATGGGCAACTGACCAAGGAAATGGGTACTGATTACCTGAGTGTATAGTGAGCAGGAAACAGGGCTTGAGGAAGAAGGAGCAGCCTGCGGAAGACCAATTCAAGCACATCAGTCAGCATCACCTCCATTTTCTACAGTATAGAGAGAGCCTGCAGGAAGTGGTGGCAAGGGAAACAAGGTTTAGACTGGAATGCATGATGCCCTACTGGATCTAGCATCTTTGGGGTTCATTCTGAGGAAGCAGGAGATGTTTGAAAGGCTTTAGACTCAAGGGTAGGTTACTCAAAGGAAGTGGAATTGGTGGACTTCATAAAGATTAAGTTAAACAAGTCTGTTATCACCTAAATGGATGGCAACTAACAATACAAAACCAGAATATTTTCTGGTTGTCAGGTCCTGTCAAATAAGTTCCAGCTCATGGCAAACTTATTACAGCAGAATGAAATACCACCCAACCCTGGGCCATCCTCACATTTGTTGCTATATTGCAGTCCATTGTTGCAGTCATTGTATCAGTCTGTCTCTTCCGGGGTCTGCCTCTTTCTCACTGCCTCTCTACTTTGCGATAAGCATAATGTCCTTTCCCGGGACTGGTCTCTCCTGGAGACGCATTCTTGGATGCAGTAGTTATGCATTAGGCTGCTAACTGCCAGGGGGATCCCATCCAAGGTAGAAAGACAGGGCTTGCACTACTGTAAAGAGTTACATTCTTGTCCCAGAAACTAACAAGGATAGTTCTCCACTATTCTCGAGGGTCACTCACTATCAGTCAGCATCAGATTGATGGTAGTGAGTTTGATTTGTTTTGTTTATTTGTTTGTTTGTTTACGGTCTAACCTCATAGTTTGTAAATTTGAGTCTCTTCATCTTTGCTTCTAAGGAACATTCTGTCTATACTTCTTCTAAGACAAATATCTCTGTTCTGGAGGTAGTCCATGGTACTGTCAAAATTGAGCTATTGCTGGTATGAATTATTGGTAGGCATCTCACTTGGACATGATGCATTGTTATTATGTTTGCTATGATGTTGGATTCTGTTGGCCAAGATTTTGTTGAGAATTTTTACATTGATGTTCATGTTAGATATTGGTCTGTAATTCTTTATCCTGGTGGGAGTTTTGCCCAGTTTCGATATCAGGGTTATACTGGATTCATAGAGTGAGTTTGGGAGTTTATTGTCCCTTTCTATATTTTAGAAGAGTTTGTGGAGGATTGGTGCCACCTCAGCTCTGAATACATGATAGAATTCTCCTGTAAAGCCAACTGTTCTTCAAATTAATGAATTTGTTAGCATAGAGTTTTTCATAGTACTGCATTATCCAACTTTTTATTTCATCAGGATCTGTTGTAATGTCCCATTTTATCCCTATTTTTTGATATTGATGTCTGCTCCTTCTTTTTCTTTGTAGATGCTTTTAAGACACATGTCTATGAAAGGATGTGAACTAAATTTTTGTTTTCAGTTTCTTCCCCTTTTAAAAATGGGAACAACTTGTTAGTAGGATTGATAAGGCAATTAACAATGGGAGATTGAGGAACCAGGGGGAGGATGAAGTGTGGATAGAGAAAATGGAAGGAAATGGTCCAGAACATGGGAGAATCCCTTGCCTTTGAACAAGGGACAAGAGAATGTTATTTTCTTTGATCTCTTTGGAATTATAGGGGAGTTAATATTTTTTTTCAATCATTTTATTAGGGGGGAGTTAATATTTTTTAAAGCATTGTTGTTCCCTCTATTTCAACACGATTGAATATAGAACTTTTATTTCCCCACTCTTTTTCTCTCATATTTTCCTATATGAGGGAAATAGCTCCTGCCGGACAATGGCAGAATTTTCCCTTCCCTGATCATGGTGCATCTCTTTCTACTTCATATCTTTGCATGGTCCATCTCTCTCTTCACTGTCTGAGAAAGACACAAGCTCTTGACTTGGATACATTCCTTTTTTGTGTGAAATAGGGCTTGGGGTTAGGACTGTCCTCTTTTGGCAGGAAGTCAACTTCCTCTACCTGAATTGTGGGGCTCTGATTGCAGTAATGACAAGTTATATAAGAAGGCAAAGTGGACTCCTTCCTCCATCTCCACCTGAGAGCACAACTGGTTCCTCAAGGAAAACACATGGAATGTACTTGTGGGTTCTTTTGTTTGCTTTAGTTTTTAAGTTCCTAGATTCTTCAGGTAAATTGAGCAGTCCCCCATCCCTCATGTTTGAATACCCACTGTCTGTTCTAAGATACTTCATTGTTTTAACTGTGACCAGTTTTGTTTTAGGTCAATTACATTAGTAAGGTTAATACATTCCAAGCTGGATTTTCTGTGCTGCCAAATGTACACTAATCATAACTCGGGGAAGGAAAAAAATAAAGCTCAAACTGCTAAAAGAGGGCAGCTCTTAAAATTATATTATTATTAATGAGGGGGAGTACAGATTGGGGACCCAAAACCCATCAATAGATAGGGTGACATCCTTTTGCAGAGGGGTTACAAGGAGGAGATGAGCCAGTTAAGATACAGGGTAGGAGCTATGAAATATGCAACTTTCCTCTAGTTCCCATGCTGCCTCCCACCCACTATCATGACCCCAATTCTACCACATAAATCCAGATAGACCAGGAGATGTACAGTGAAGTTGGAAACATGGGAAACTTCGGATAGATGATCCATCAAGACTAGTAATAGGAGTGGTAATACCAGGAGGGTGGAGGGATGGAGGAATAGAAAGGGAGAACCAACTTCAGGGATCTACACGTAGCCTCCTCTCTGGGACACAGACAACAGGGAAGTGAGTGCTGGGACTCATTGTACAGTGTACAGGATGAAAAAATAATTTGTAAATTACTAAGGGTTTAAGGGAAAGGGGGGGAAGAAGGGGAATATAGGGAGCTGATAATGGGGGCCTGGAGGGAGGGAGAATGTTTTGAGAGTGATGATGGCAATGGGTGTGTAAAAGTGGCCTGCACACAATTGATGTTGTTAGGGATTGTGATGGGAGTTGTATGGGCCCCCAATAAAATGATTCATTTAAAAAAAGGGGGGGGAGGGGAAAGGGGAGTTTTTTTTTTTAAAGAGGAGCTTGTACCAAGGGCTCAAGTGCAAAATGTTTGGAAACGTATGTGGCAACATGTGTGCAAATGTGCATGATACAAATGATGTACTGAATGTTGTAGTAGCTGTAAGAGCCCCCAATAAAATTATTTAAAAAAAAAGAGGGCAGGTCTTCCTCACTGAAGATTACAAGACAATGATGATGATGGTGGTGGTGGTGGTGGTTATAGCTATAATCGCTTACATTATCTCATTAATTCTGCACCAATTACAATAGTATATTTCCTTTCAGGAGCAATGTAGTCAATAGACTGTAAAAATTCCCACACTCTTCTGATGCTCTCAGTTCCTGAGCTGCTGCAGGGGAATGTGATTAATTCAAGTCCACAGACTGAAAGGTAAATCACTGATAATGAACCAAATGCTTAGTGAGCATATTCACTGAATCTATGACTTCTTAAAGTGAGATGCTAACTAATTCATTAGCTTAAACATTCTTAATGGCTCCGCTTGCTTGCTCAGTGACAAGTGCTTATTTGGGTATTTTTGTATTTCCACATCTGCTGCTCCATGCTTGGCCAGGCTCAAGAGGGGCCAAGAGTTTTGTCGTAGGTCACTACTACAGCTGTGACAGAAATATTATGGCTGGATGTCTTTTAACAGAGAAATGTATTCTCTCACAGTTTAGGAGGCACATTGTTCAAGTTCAGGCTTTCTGCTGCTCTTGAGGAAGGTCCTTGTCTCTGAGCTTCAGCTCCTGGGAGATTCATGAGGGCTTGGCTTCTCTCTTTCCCCATTGTCTACTTCCTTACTTGTTTGTTTAACCTCTTTTGTAGCTCAGCAGAGTTTGAATCAAAAGTCACCCTCCATTAATTCTATATACTGAATCTAACACAGACATCTCCTCCCCACATGGAATTATGGTCAAAGGTTAGGATTTCCATTCGGGGTGGGCTACAGCTCAATCCTTAATGCCTATTAGCTGTATTCAATTCCAGGTATCTAAGTGGCTTCTTTCTATATATGCCATTTCCCTGATCTAGAATTCAAAATGCAAACAAGCAAAAGCTACCAAACTCACCTTCCAACAGCCTTGGGATTCTTCTCCTGAAATCCCAGACTACACAAAAAACAAGCCTATGATTGCTGTCTCATTCAGTCACTTTTTTTTTCATGAAGTCCTTTCCCAAGCCAAGAAGTGCTGTTCAACAGAGTGCATTTAAAAGTGAATTATTTTGAAATTCTTCGATGGATACTTTTCAGGGTATTTTCAACTTCTCAGAATTGGTTACTGTAAGTGTTGGCAGATGCTACAGACTTTGTATTTTGCAGGGCAATAATCTTCATCATTGTCAAGTAGAAACAACATGCACAGATAGATAGAAACTGGAATCACTTCAGTTTTGTTTTGGGCGTACTGTAACTTTCTCTGGTTTCCAGGAATTTAGAGTATCTAGTTAGTTGTTGTATTTCCCCATAACTATAACCCCTTTGTATCAGAGTTTAACTCCGAAAGAAACACACTTTTTCTTAAGTGGTCAGTTTGTAAATATCTATGACACTGGGGACTCATGCCTTCGGTCACAACTGCTAAACTCTATTTTGTAACTTAGACAATAAGGACATGAGCAAATATGACTGTGCTCCAATAAATATTTATGGATGGCTACTAAAATTTGAATTGCTTATCATTTCTATACACCACAAAGTCTTGTATACTTTTGCTCCCTCAACTCTTTTAAAAATAATAAAAGATATCCATAGTCATGAGCTCTTCAGAAATCAGCAGCAGCAGGCCAATTTGACACTGGACTGTATTTTGCCAACTTCTGTTAAAATCACGCATCCGGCTCTCTTTAAAACATGGGAAAGTAAATGAATTATACATGGGCAGTAACCAAAATTTAAACTCAAACCTATCGTGATTGTGTTCCTAACTTTGTTTTCTTCTTCTATATTTACAGAAATGATACAGTTTTGGGAAATTCACTCAACAGGATGATTACAACTAACTAGTTTTTTGAAAAGCTGTTTATAACCTGTGGCGTGTGTTTGACCTCCCAGGGACCTCCAGTGAGGAATAGATTTTCTCATCATGGCTCATGGGATTGGTTCTACAGTAATTAAAACTCCATGTTTCCAAATATTTGTTATATAGTGGTGGAAACCTAAGATTGAAAGAAGACACATGGCATCCACTATGCCATGAAACACTTGTATGAAAAATGGGAATGAAATGCCTGTCTTTCAGGAGTTCTAGAGTCTGGCAATACAAAAGTTCATGGAAAAATCCCATTACCTCTTCATTCCACATCTCCGTGTACTAGTATATATAAGTGTCTATATAGTCAATGCTGAATTAACATTTAATGCTATTCAAAGTTACTATAAATTTGAGGTGTGAAAATGGCATCATGATTACATATTCAATTAGAGTCCATATCTTTTAAGATTCATGATGAGTTATGTGTCCATGACATAACGAAGTCCCCTTGCCCTCCCCCAATCACAATTTGCTGTCTTGGTGTTTTGGTTTTTAGTCCTATTCCTGGGGTTATTGGGGGCACTGATTCAGAAAACTGTACTGGAAAGACAGCCTCAACTCTAGTTCTTCAGATATGGTATTCCTCTATATTTTCAGCTATTAAGTTCTACTAATTTTTATATTTACCCTCATATCTTTAACTGTGAAAAGAATCCAGCCTCACATATTATGGAGTAAGACAAAAAGGTAAACATTTAGAATAGAATTAGGCATTAATGGACTCCCAAGGGAAGTTGTGTATGGACCCATGGTGGCTAGTAGGTTATTAATTGAGCTGCTGATCATCCAATCAGTGGTTCATACCCATCAGTTACTTTGAAGGCTTTAAAAGATTTAAAGATTAGGGCTGAGCTCCAGTGGTGTAGTGGTTGTGTGCGGAACTGTGGCCCACTGGGATGGAGGTTCAATTCCAGCTCCACAGGAGCAAATGCTGAGCCTCCTACTCCCACCACCAGAGGGCAGTTTTGCCCCCCCAAAAAAGATTTAGAAATTTAGAATCAGTTTTTTTCTGTCCTAAATGATCAATATGAGTTAGATTCAATTAGATGGTACTTGATTTTCTTTGGGGAATGGAAGGTTATGCAATGAATTGAGTGATAATAAGTTGGATGCTGAAAAGCCAGCACACAGCTTGAGAAGAAAGAGTGGGAAAAAGAATACTGAAAAAGCAAATTTATGGAAGGAGTGAAGGCAATTTAGAGTGTCAAAAATGGAAGACTTCATAGCAATTTTCATAAATATTTTGAAGATCTAAATTTGTCTTCTTCAAATTATGCAGTAAACACTTCAGAACACATTTTAATATATAGAAGTCAGTTGATAATTCATGCTAAATGTTTCAGAAGTGAGGTTTACTCCAAGAAGAAGAAAAAAATCAACTTTTCTTTTAAGAGTTTTTGTGCATAAGTAGTGAGGTGGTATCATCTTATATCAGTTTGGAATATTTTAATCTTTTTCAATGATTTTATTGGGGGCTCTTACCACTCCTATAACATTCCATACATCATTTGTGTCAAGTATATTTATACGCATGTTGCCATCTTCATTTCCAAATATTTTCTACTAGAGCCATTGGTATAAGCTCTTCTCTCCCTCTCTCTCTTTTTTTTGTATAGATCATTTTATTGGGGGCTGGAATATTTTAATTTTTATTTAGGAGTTTGGATTCTGACAGACTCATTGTGGGTTTTTGCATGCTTGAATCTCTGTTTATTGTATCAAACTTACTCCCAATCAGTTAATTCTGAGTTGATGTCAACACACAGTGTTCCTAAAGGACAAAGTAGAAGTGGCCCTGGGGCTGTCTGAGAGTGTCACTCTTCACAGCAGTAGAAAGCCTCATCTTTGTTCCTCAGAGTCACTGGTGCTTTTGAACTGCTGATCTGATGGTTAACAGCCTAACTTGTAACCACGATACCACCAGAGGAACATTAATTCAAATTTGTCTCCTGTACTTTGGGCATGTGATCCAGAAGAGTCCCTGGAAAAGCATCTCATACTTGATAAAGCTGAGGGGCAGAGAAAAAAAGGAAGATCTTCAACACAGTGGATAGTCATGGGCTGTTCCAACTACAAGGGGGTCAACCCTACCAATGGTGAGGGTAGGGCAAGAGCAAGCAGTGCATTGTTCTCTTATACTCAGGGTCACTTTGTGGCACACAGACTGGAGGGTCCATAACAACAGTTCAATCCTTACTACTTCCAAATTTGCATTAAAGCAAACCAATGGTGTTTTTAGTGTCATTATGAATGTACAGATATCAAACACACACTTCGAAGTATATATTTTTTTACTTATATTGACACTCAACTCACTCTATGTTTAGCAAGTGGAAGCCTCTTAAATTGGTGCTTAAATTAAAATTACTGTGTAATTTAATTCTTCATTTTCAACTTAGTAGCTTTAATTAAATATTATATATATATATCGTTCATTATTTAAAATGTACAACTAAAAATGCATTTTCAGATGTTCACAGAATTGTGTAAATGTCCCCAGAATATATTCTAAAACATGTTCTCACCCCCTGTGGCACTCGCCTAATCTGGTGTCAATTTGAGGATTAAGAATCTAGGGGTGGGACTGAGCCCCGGTGGCATAGTGGTTGTGCACGGGACTGTGGCCCACTGGGATGGAGGTTCAATTCCAGCTCCACGGAGCAAAGGCTGGGCCTCCTACTCCCACCACCTGAGGGCAGTGATGCCCAAACAAACAAACAAAAATAATCTAGGGGTGGGGTCTAGCATGTAAATCTAGAGATAGCCAATGAGACCTCTGTGTGAGCATGGCCTTTTCTTGAGAATTCTGGGAAACCTGGTCTCGTGGAGGTGAGAGACTTACTATCTCAGTCCCTTGTAGATGCTCTACTGACAAGACACAAGGCTGACTTGCTGTGACCCATCCTGGAGGAGAAGCCACATGGGCTTACCCTGATGGAACCAGACCTCTGAAGCTGGAAAAGCCATGTTGATACTCCTACCAGTGCTGAAATGCTTGAGAAGACACTGAGAGGCCCCAGACAATGCTGAGATGCTTATAATGTCACCAGCTAAATAAGACACTACACCCACTGACCTGTGATTGTCCTGGTGTTATTGCATGTGTTTCATGAGTCTAAAGAGGACTTACGGATTGGTATTGGACATATGGGTTTCTATCGGACTTTTGACCATGGACTAGACTGGGATGGTTTCTTAATGTACAGTTGCTCTTGTATATTAAACTCTTATAAATATGAATGTTTATGATTTTTTTCTCCCAATAAAATGATAAAAAATTTAAAAAATAAATAATAAAATTCACCACCAGCAGGTCACTTATTACTTATAGCAATCTCATTGTACTAAGTAGAACTGCCCTTGTGGGTTTCTGAGGCTGTAAATCTTAACAGAATTATAACACCTCATCTTTCTACCATGGGATGACTGGTGGGTTTGAACTTCTGGCCCTGTGGTTAGCAGTCCATCATGCAATCCACTAAGCTATTAAGACTCTCTGTCAAGGTTACACATAAGTGACTCTTTTTCTGTAATGTTTGTCATTCTAGATATACTGTATAAATGGAATCATCCAATATGTGTTTTGTGACTGACTCCTTTCATTCGGCATGATGCCTTTAAATTCCATCCATGTTGTAACCTGCATCAGCATCCTATTCCTTCTTATTGACAACTAACCTTGAATAAGGAAGATGGAAGAATGGGTACATTTGAAATATGGTGTGGTGAGGAATAATGAATATAACAGGCACTGTTAAAAGAAATACTGTTAGAATGTTCCTTAGAGGCAAAGATGATGAAATATTATCTCATGTACTTGGCACATGTTGCCAAAAGAAATTTGTCACTAGTAAAGGGCATCATTTTTGGCAAAGTCAAGGGGCAGTGAAAAAGAGGAAGGCCCTGGTCAAGATGGATTGACACAGAGCTCAAGTATAAGAACAAGTGTGAGACTGGTGCAGGACCAGGCAAAGGTTTTTTTTGCTCTGTTTTTTTTTTTTTTTTTTTTTTTTACATAGAGACACTGTGAGTTGGAGCCAATGTGTTGGCATCTAAGAACATGGCCTCACATTAACAGGCTCCACCTCTCACTCAAGCCTTCATGAGTACATGGACATTCAACTTGTTTCTACTTTTGACTCCTATAGATAAGGCCCTTTAAATTTATACAGATGTGTGCTTTCACTTCTCTTGGATAATTCTACATGTAACCTTCAGAAGAACTGCTAGCTTTGTCTGGACCTTTACCTAATCCATCAGTCAAGCATAAGATTTCTTGCTCCTCCACATGTTCATCAACACTTCATTTCCCCCTTTTTATTACCTCTATCCTGGATTTGAAGTGTTAGGTCTTTACTGTATTGAAGATTATAGGTACTGTTCATATATTTCAATAATAAATATTTCCTGATTGACTCCTAGATAAAAGATTATGCTTTAGGGTCATATTTATGCAATGTTCACTAGGGACAGGAGGACCCCCCCCCCCATTAGCTCCTGATTTTTTAAACATTTCATAGTAAAATAGATATTAAGTCATACTTGTTTCAATACAGATTTTGATGACTTTGCATTTTGGGAGGGGGGAGTTTAATGTTTCCCCATACCTGTAGTGATACTACAAGGCGTTAACTATTGCAATATTTATAATTTAAAGACACTTATATCAGGTAGTAAAGATATAATATTAAAAAGTTCAATTAGGTCTGAGGTTCTATAAACCATGAATTAGCAGCATCAAGGGCTGCACAAAGCTAATTAATTTGCTTAAGATAGTTAAACAAGAATATGGTCAAGTCAGAACTACCTTTAAAATGATTAAAGAAACCATTGGTGATAGACCAAAGTGATGTATGACCAGAATGCCCTAGGACTGCTGGATGAAGCCATGGTTAAATGCTCAACTTCCAGGTTGGGGAACAGGAGCTAGGCAAATAAACTCATGAATACCTGGTTGCACATCTCCAAGAGCGAGACAATTGATGCTTTCACTCATGACATCCTATTTAAAAGACATTGATATGTTAGCAGTTGTAAACAACTCATTTAAGCCAGACCTTATGCTATTTATTTTATGTAAGCTACCTCAGGTCATCGTCAGAATCATAGCAACTGCCACTTTGGATCTCTTAGGACTTATATCTTTACAGGAGTAGATAGCTTCATATTTTCCCACAGAGCAGCTGGTGCATTAATATACTGACCTTGTGAGTGGCATTTCAGTGTAATATACTACTAGCACTATACTACTAGCACTCTTGCCATGTCAATGAGTTTCTTTCTGGAGTATCTCATTGTCAAGGCAATTCTGATTCATGGAGATCTGACAGAGTAGAACTGCCTCAGTGGATCTACAAAGCTATAATCTGTCCGGCAGTGGAGTAGATACGCGGATATTTTCCCAAAAGATGGAGGGCTCAGTTCACCAATCCTTTATCATCTCAGTGTTTAACCATTATACCAATGGAGTAATTCAAGCTTAACAACTATTTGATGAAACATTTACCACTATAAAAAGCAGCCTATCCTACTTGGTATTCAAGTCTAGTATTAGTCCTAGAATCCTGTGTGCATTTTAGGAAAATGAAGGGAGAAAAAATCTTTGGGAATTGCATCTGTAACAATGGTAAAGGCATTGAGTTTTTGGAAGCAAACTGAATTACTGGATTGATGCAATTGTGAATAGAAATTCACCTGAGACAATCTCCCAGAGGCCAGTTTTCAAGAGTTTTACAGTCTAATTCCTATCTAGTATTGCGCAGTGCAGATCTGTTGTGAAAGGACTTTTTTAAGTGGTAAAAATCAAGGATGTTACTTTGAATATTTAAGGTTGCTTCACACCAGCCATGGTACTTTCAATCCCTTCATATGCATGGGAAAATTAAACGATGAATTAGGTAGACACCAAAGAATTGATTAACATGAATTATAGCATAGGCAAGAAGATTGAATATACCATGGGCTGCCAAAAGAACAAATAAATCTGTCTTGGAAGATGTACAACTAGACTCCTCATTACAAGCAAGGGTGGCAAGACTGTCTCACATATTTTAGACATTTATCAGGAGAGTTAGTCCCTGGAAAAGAATATCATGCTTGATAGAGAGTTAGCCAAAAAGAAGTTCTTCAGTGAGTTGGATTGACACAATGACTTCAACAATTGACTCAATGCAAAAAATAAAGCAACTATTGTGAGCATGGTACAAACAAGCAATATTTCATTTTGTTTCATAAAATACCTTATTGGTTGGAGTTGATCTGATGGGAATCAGCCACACATCAACACAAATATGGCATGGCAAATTACTGCCAACTTAATGACTTCATCCGACAAATATTTATTGTCACAGAATTTCTAATGGTCAGAAATTCATGAATGGCTTGGCTGGACAGATATGTTTTAGGACTCTGAAGTCATTACAATCAGGAAAACGGTTGGTTCTGCGGTCATCTGAAGGTTTGACTGGGTTTGGAGGATCCACTGCTCAAGAGGCTTACTCTTGCTTGGCATGTTAGCAGAGTTATTGGCAGGTGGCCTCACCACATGGAATTCTCTGTAGGAGTTATGATGTGTTCTCAAAACATAACAATGATCTTCCTTCAGAAAGGATAGCTATAAATTCTTCCATGATTTGGTCTGTTGTGTTAGACAGGGTTCTCCAGAGAAACAAAACCGGGACACTAATAATTACATATATAGAAACATATCTAACATAAGAAATGAACAGTTAATTAATCTGTAAAGCAGTATGAATGGCTCAGTGCAACTCATTTCCATGAGACAGCTAATACTCTAGCAGTCCTTCACGTCTAGAGGGCTGCTGGGTAGTTCTCTGTAGAGCAATCCAGGCTCTCCAGACACAGGCAGCAAACAGTAAGGCAGATGACCAACAGTCAGCCAGATAACAGGGTCTGATAGTCCCCAGCTCAAGAGATGTATATTTCAGGAACATAGTGAAGGAGGACTTGAAGGAACCTCAACTTCCTGTAACACAGTCCATGGATTAGGCGTCCTGTGGGTAGTGTAGCTTGAAGGCACACAAGAAGCAAGGCAGCCGACTGCACACTGGTTCGAAGATCCAAGAGCAAGAGAAAAAAAGGTGAGGCTCAAACAAGCCATTTATATCTCCACCCTTCAATTGATCTCACATTTTTTGGCCATGCTGGTGCAACCAACCTACCCATCACACCTGATAAGTCATACTATTGCTCGTTCAGCTCCTTTTGTATGGTTGTGGGATTAGGAATGTTATAAGAGCTGTAAGATCCCCCAATACAATTGAAAACAAAACAAAACAAAAACCCCCACAAAGCCAAGAATCACAGAGAAGAGCTTCCCCAGAGGGTTTTTCAGACTAGTCTTTCATGGAATATCTGCTGGGTTCTAAGTGTCTGTTTGTTAGTTAGCAGCAAAACACTTTAACCACTCAGTCAACAGTGTACCTTGAAGGGGACCATCCTGTTGCTGTTAGATGCCATGAGATTGGCTTGAACTCTGAACTATCCTATGGACAATGAACAAAATGCTGTCCTGTCCTGCACTGTACACCCAGTTGTTTCTGCATTTTAGACCATTGTTGCTGTAGCCACTGTGCTGATTTATCTGATTGAGGATGTTCCTCTTTTATGCTTAATCCCTACTGTGCCATGCCTTATGTCCAGGACTTGGTCCCTCTCATATGTAGATTATACAACATAAAGTCTCACTATCCTCTATTCCCAGGATTATTCTTCCTGTATTTCTTACAATACAAATTTATTCATTCTTTTTTTCCAATTATTTTATTGGGAGCTCTTACAGCTCTTTTAACACTCAATACATCATTTGTATCAAGCCTGTTTGTACACATATTACCATATTCATTTTGAAATATTTTCCACTTGATCCCTCCTTCCCCCTCCCTCCTTTTTTAATGAATCATTTTATTGGGGGCTCATACAACTCCCATCATGATTTATAAATACATCATTTGTATGCAGGCTACATTTGCACACTTGTTGCTATCATCACTCTCAAACATCCTCCCTTCACCCAGGCCCCCAGTATCAGCCCCCCATATTTCCCTACCTTCCCCCTCTCCCCCATGAACCCTTAGTAATTTACAAATTTTTATTATTTTCATACTGCTCACTGTGTCCCTTCACTCACTTACCTGTTGCCCGTGCCCCAGAGAGGAGGCTACATGTAGATCCCTGAAATTGGTTCC
This sequence comes from Nesogale talazaci, assembly GCA_004026705.1. Lineage (NCBI taxonomy): Eukaryota > Metazoa > Chordata > Mammalia > Afrosoricida > Tenrecidae > Nesogale > Nesogale talazaci. The sequence continues at coordinate 37,161 of PVJH01000305.1, read as the reverse complement.
CCCTATCTATTCCACCATCCCTCCACCCTCCTGGTATCACCACTCCTATTACTAGTCTTAAGGGATCATCTATCCTAAATTCCCCTTATTTCTGACTCCAGTTAACATCCCCTGGTCTAGCTGGATTTGTGTGGCAGAATTGGGATCATGATAGTGAGTAGGAGGCAGCATTTGAGAACTAGAGGACAACTGCATATTTCATGATTTATTCATTCTTCTGAAAGTTCATGGTATATCTAATATTTTTAAGAATACCATGTTTCAAAACATACATTCACATCCAGTCTTCCTTATCCATTGACCACTTTTCACAGCATACATACAAAATTAAAAACACCACGGTTTAAGTCCAGTGCACTGAAGTTTCAAAGTGATTTTTTAAACACTTTAAAGAGATCTTCCATAGCACATTTTCCCAATACAATATGTCTTTTGATATTCTGACAACTGCCTCTGTAATTGTTGATTGAAAATACAAGTGAAATGAAATCCTTGACAATGTCATTTTTCTGTATTTATCTAGATGTTGCCAATTAATCCATTTGTGAAGATTTTTTCCTTCAGTGTTGAAATGTATTGAAAACTACTCTTTGATCTTTACCAGTAAGTTCAAGTCCTCTTTGCTTTTAGCAAAGGCTTTTATGTAATCTGCATATTAAAGATAGCTAATGAGCCTTCCTCCAATCCACATACCAATTTTCTTCACATAGACCAGTTTTTCGGATTATGTACTCAGCATACAGATTCATTAAGGCATTGTGAAAGGATATAACTTTGATATATAACATCTCCAATCATAACACAAAGTATCCCCTTGTTATGTTTGAATGACTGCCTCTTGGTCAATACCCATATATATACAATTAAATGTTTTGAAATTCTTATTTTTTGCAATATAAACCAAATATTTACTATGACCTACACAGCAGAATGCTTTTGCATAGTCAATGAAACTTGGATAAATATGTTTCTGGTATTCTCTGCTTTTAAACAAGATCCATATGACATCAGCAATTATATCCTTTGTTCCTCTTCTGAAACAAGCTTGCATTTTTAGCTATTCTTTATCAATGGGGTGCTGAAACATTTTAAAAATATCTTCAACAAAAGTTGACTTATATGTGATATTAGTGATACTGTTGGATAATTTTTGCCTTCATTTAGAAATGAAATATTTAGAATATTTCATCCAATATTCACATTTATGTTCAAATTGGTTGGGCAGGTAGCTGTATTCCAAATTCCTTAATATTAGACAAGGGGTATCTCTAGCACTATACCTTTTTGTTGAACAATTTCAGCTGAGATTCCATCAATTCTTGTTTTGTTTGCATATATCTTCAGTATTATTCGAGTTGGAACTCTATGAGGCCACAAGGTTGATTGGACTGCTGGAAAAATAAACAAATTTCTCTTGCAGGAAATACAGCTAGTATGCTCCTTAGAAGCAAAATAGCAAGACTTTGTCTTGTTTGCTTTAGGCATGTCATCAGGAAGAACCAGTGCTGGAGGAGAAAGACCTGTTTAGTGAAGTAGAGAAACAACCAAGAATGAGGAAGACTTCCAAGGCAGTGGATTGAAATAATGGGTTGGGGTATATCGATTAGCATGTGGGTGACACAGAACCAGGCAGTGCTACATCTGTTGTACCTAGGGTAGCTATGCATCAGAACCTACTTGACATCAGCAACAAAGATCATTGACGGACACCTGGGAGACTTCCTGCCCAAAGAGCAATATGAGAGGACAGCTCAGGAAGACCATCACATAAATAATTAGGCTTAAACATAACAGAGAGGAAGAACACAAACTAAGACATTTGCACATACCTGCTGGTCCTTCTCTAAACTTGGTTGATCAAATAAAATTTTAAAAACCAGGTAAATTTGAAATTCAGAAGGTAAAGAACATATTTTGGCATAAAATTAAACACTTTGCTTCATGGCAGATAACTATGGTACATGAAGACTGTATTGATTATCTGAAACTCCAAGTAATTTAGGAATTCTGTATTCCTATTTGCTAACACCTGCCAGTCCTACGAAATAGCTTTAAGATCTTAGAGTAAAAGTTTCTATCATGATCCAGAAAACAGAACACAGTGATGTCTGTAAAAAAACCTTCCGTGAGTCAAAGTGCTACAAGAGCACCATGACTGATTGTCAGTGATGCCTCATCAGTGTTTGTATGTAATCAACACCGTGATGCATCTTAGGATTGGATGTAGCCATTGGCTGTGGGCACAGTCAGAATGTGAAGGATGTTGTGCATCTTGAAAAAAAGAATCGAGTCTGTAGTGCATGGTCTGGGTCAGTTAGGGTGCAAAGAAATTAGGTCAAAAGTGTCCAATTGCAAACATAGGACCAGACATATTCACACACAAAATCCTAAAGAAGGGAATGGAATATATTTTCTACTGCCTGGCTGATCTGGTCATCCACTCATCCATTCAGGTCCCAGTTAATAGCTAGGTCTCTGCACAGCCCTGATGTTATGCAGTCTCTCCTGCCAAGGAGGCTTACGGCATGGGGTGGAGAAAGAGGCTCTGGGAGACAGTTGAGTTAATAAATGCTCTGAACGTATAAACATGATCAGCTGTTAAACAAGACCAACTACAGCCTGGTGAGTGGAAATTCCTGGAAGAATTCCAGTTTTCTCTGGTCTGACTGAGCTTAGCTCAGCATAAGCTTCCAATAAACATTTGTAGAGTGAACATGCTCAGTGTTCTATAATTTCATAAATGAAGGAGAGCTATGACAGATTTTCCAACATTATATTCATGATTGTTTGTAAGATTTAATAAACCTACATTTATTAAAGCTCGATTTGCAAATCCTAATGTACAAAACATTAGTGGGAAAAAATTTTTCAGGTATCCAGAAACGTCAAGGTTTCTATCATCTTTGTTATCCTCCTCCTCCTCCTCTTCATCATCATCTTGGGTAATAGGAACTAATCACTGAACAGTGCACTGACAATGTGCTGAGCGCATTAAATAGAAAGCTTTATTAAATCATTGGCATTAGATAGACTCTATGAGTATTTCTGTTATAGAGCTGAGTACATGCCACCTCGGAGTTAGTGTGAAGTCCACTAGCGCCCAGGTGAACCACATTAAGTGGCACATTGTGCCTTCGACTCCTTGCCAGATTTTCCTATCTAGATATCATTTTGATCTTGTCACATAAGCGGAAAGTCAGGCTGCACAATGACAGATACCCTTTGGCACTGGAGATGCCTAAATCCCTTTCCTGTTCAGGAGTAAAAAACACCTTCCTGGATTTCATATATTTCTGAAGAACGATGGCAGAGTGTAAAGCAATGAACACATCAGACTACCAGCTTCTGTTCCTGGCCCTCATCCGCATTCTGCTCACTCAGAATATGTGCCCTTATTGCCACTCACTTGGGCATTAGCAAGCATTCATTAAGCAGGCTACAATCTGTGTGGATGCTGAATAGATTCAAGGTTAAGGATAGAAACAGTCATATTCCAGGTTCCTTATTCTTCTCTTGCGCACAGAAGACTGGACTACGGATCATTCTTAGGCTTTGAAAGCATGGATGATGCTCTGGGTCACAGCTGTGAAAGAAGTTGTTACAGGCGGTGGGGCAGGGGCGGGGAGGGGGGGAGAGGCAGGGTGAGACTATTGTTAAATTGCTGAATTTTCCTGCCTACTTGCCCTCATCTGTAAAATGGGAACAGTTGTGTTTCACTGACGATTCCCTGAGTTAATATATAAGAAACACAGAAAAGTAAGAGGACAAAGAACTGCACCCTGTTTTAAACATTGCTTGGATTCCAGAGTCATCCCTGCTATTTCCATGATATATGATCTTGAAGCAAATGACTTCTCTCTTTGGGCCCTCAGAGTCTAGAGCTTAAACAAAGCAAAACATCAACCAAAGAAGGAAGCAGAACAAAACAAAAATATTGACTGACCTGAAAAATGCTTACTGATCAAGTCTTATTTGCCCTGTAGATAAGGTAGTGACTAAGACAGATCAGGCCCCGGAGCTACAAAAGAGAACGGTCGGAAACCACCAGCCAGTCTATGGAAGAAAACCAAGGCTGTCTATTCTTGTGTAAAATTACAATCTCAGACACCTACAGGATGGGTTCTACTCTATCCTCCAGAATTGTTGTCAATCTGAATAGAGACCTTGAGGTTTGGGGGGAGGAGAAAGACACCACAATGAGAAACCACCCAAACAACTCGTTCACCGCCATCAAGTCCCTGTTGAGTCAGAGTGAGCCCCTGACGCTTTCTGAGACTGTGACTGCTTAGTGGAGTTAAAAGCCCAGTGCAGTCATTCTCCTGTGGAGCTGCAGTCAGATCATAGCCCAACACCTAATCACTACGCCACCAGGGCTCTCGAAACAGCGAGTGCTTTCCCATTCTGTCCTATCACAAGCATAGCAATCACCACCTCAGGTGATACAACAGAGACTAGCTCGTTGGAATGGCAATGTTCCTAGAAGGTTCCCCCCAGCCTCAAGAAGTGGTTTTTGAATCAAGTGACTGCATTTGTATTGAGTCCCAGGCTGGGCAGAGACCCTCCCAGCCAGAGGAAATAGCAGATGCAAAAGGTAGGACGTGAGAAGATGTTTGAAAAGGATGCCAATGTGGCAAGTGAGTTAAAATGTGTCTCCTTTTCCCTCTGGGTTTATCCCCCGCACCACCACCTACCTCCAGTCTATTCACCCAGCCGGACGTCTCCCCTCCGGTGAACCCCTGATGTGTACACGTGGACAATGGGAACTGCCTCACAGTACCTTCAAGGATAGAGTGGGAAAACAACAGTGAAATGTGATGACACTGTTTGGGATATAGTTGTTGTGGGGTGCCATTGACTTGGGTCTGACCTATAGAAGCTCTATGCACAACGGAGTGAAACACTGCACAGGCCTGCACCATCCTCACAACTGTCCCTATGCCCAGGCCCTTTGATGTAGTCACACAGTCAGTCAATCCACCTCATTGAGTTTCTTCCTCGTGTTAGCCAACCTTCCACTTTACCTAACATGCTAAATATCCTTCTCCAGGGACTGGTCTCTCCTGGCAGTATGTAAAAGGAAGTCTTCCCATCCTTGCCTCCAAGGAGTGCTCTGCCTTTACTTCTTCCAGTACAGATCAGTTCATCCTTTTAGCAATGATGGGACTTTCCGTAGTTGTCACCAGTTCTCCAAGTCAAATGTAATAAGTCTAGTAGGTGCTCACTAAATGTGCGCTCTCATCTGTTATCTTAGACCAGTTTTATCACTCATCAGCACACCCTGACATGGAGCCCAAACCCAGGCAGGACTGAGAACAAGGAGGGCCTGTGAGCTGTGAGTGCCACTTATTATGCGAGGTGGGAGGCGAAGAGCTTGGAACATCTCTGTGATTTGTCTTTCCAATCCTGCTCTGATTTAAGGCTTTAATTCCCAACCCTGTCATCATCTTCATGCTTAAACTGGCACAAAGTCAAGAAATGCTTCTGAAAAATGAATAGGTACCAGAGATAATAAAATTAGATGTCAGTGTATTAAACCTTTTTTTTTCCCTCCCCATGGCTGGTCATCACAAAATATCATAAAATCTGTCATAATAAAGGGCAATACCTTATAAATGAGCTGATGAGGCATAAAAGAATGCAGATGATTTATATTGAATTCATCAATGAGCTGGGTGAGCTGTGTCTCTGAAGGCACCCAAGTCTTTTCTTGTTTGTGGACAGGTAAGAGCAACCCCGGTGGAAGCAGCCGGGGAAGAAAAGGTACAGAATGCTGAATTGACTGCATCAGTCATGCCTTTGGATTGCCTCGTGATTTAGGAGAATTAAATATTTACCTGTCAGAGTTCAGAAACCTCCTCTGATCATTGCAATCAGGGTCTATCTATTTCAACACTTCTGGGGAGGCCATCAGACTGAGTGCTCCCAAGGCCAACAATAGGAGATAATATTCTCTCAATGCGTTGGTGATGAGGCTAATGAAGGCAATTGGTGATGATGGCGGTGAGTGCTGTCTGTACAATTCTGACTCATGGTGGCTACAGAGTAGAAGTACCCCAAAGGATTTTCTTTGCTGAAATCTTCACAGAGGCATATTGCCATGTGTTTTTCCAGCAGAGCCACTGGATGGGTTCCAACAACCAACATTTTAATCGACTGCCTAGCCATTGTACGAGCAGGACCTCTTAATAATGACAAGAGCTTCTATCTATTGAGTGCTAACCCTCTCCCACCTCAATCAGTTGGTTATGCTCTTCTAGTTTGCGTGCTTCTTTGGTGCTGCATACTCTCATTTGTATCTCAAATACCTGCAGTGGTGGACAAATTTCAGCTGAGCTTCCAAACTAAGACAAAGTAGGAGGGGAATCCTGCTTATCTATTTCTGAAAACTAGCCCATGAAATGCTTAGATCGTAACAGAATATGGTCCCATATATGGCTGACCAATGAGGCTCACATGTTGGGAGATACTCAAAATACACAGAGGCACAGAAATGGACTTGAACATACAATGATTGTGAAGGTGCTGAAGGACCAGGCAGTGTTCCCTTGTGCTTTGCATGGGCGAGATGGAGATGAGCTTTTAGACATCAATGAACAAAAAGAATGATGAGTCTAGCATCATATGAAAAGCAGAAGCATTTATTATTCCATTTGCCCTCTATAGGTCAATGGACTTTAATATGGTCACATTCTCATTTGCTGGTGCTAGGCACTATTGAGTCAATCCAAACTCATAGCAGCCTTGTATGCAATGCAACAAAATACCTCCTGGTTCTGCGTCACCCTTACAATTGTTGCAGCCACTGTGTCAGTCCATCTTATGGAGTTCTTTCCTCCTTTTCACTGCCCTTACACTTTATGGAGCTTGATGTCCTTTTTCTTTGCCTGCTTCAATGGAGTATCCTTGTTGTACTTCTTCCAAGACAGAACTGTTTGTTCTTTTGGCAGGACACGGTCTTCTAATCATCATCACCAACACTAGACTTCAAATGCATTCATTTTCTTCAGTCTTCATTATTCAGTGTCCAATTTCACATGAATATCAGCCAATTGAAAATATTATGGATTCCATCAGGTTTTGATTTTAATCAATTAAAGTTTTAGGTCCCCTTCACTTTCAGTAAACAAGGCTGTGTCATCTGCATATCCTTTCTCCAATCCTGATACCCTATTCTTCAAATGATTCAGCCCCTCTGATTATTTGTTCACATACATATTGAATAAGTATGGTGAGAAGATACAACCCTGATACACATCTTTCCTCATTTTTTTCATCTTTTCTGGTATTAAACCATGCAGTATTTCCATGTTCTGGTCACATAACTGCCTCTTCATTCATGCATCAATTCTGCATCAGCACAATGAAGTGTTCTGGAATTTTCATTCTTTTCAAGGCTATACAGAATTTGTTATGGTCTACACCCTCAAATGCGTGGTATAATCAATAAAGTACAAGTAAACATCTTTCTGATATTCTCTGCTTTCAGCCAAGATCCATCAGCAATTATATTCATTGTCCCATTTCCTTTTCTGAATCCACCCTGAAACTATGGCAGCTCCCAGTTAATGTACTTCTGCAATCATTGTTGGATGATCTTCAGCAAAAACTTGCCTCCATACGATATTAATGCTATTGTTCTCTAATTTGAGCATTCTATTGGGTCACCTTTCTTTGGAACAGATGCAAATACAGAACTCTTCCAGTCACTTGGCCAAGTAGCTGTCTTAGAAATTTCCTGGAATAGACCAATGAATGTTTCCAGTGTTTCTTCAGTTTGTTTAAATATTTCAATTGGTATTCCATAAATTGCTGAAGCTTTCCATCTTGGACTTCTGTCTGCAATACCATTGGTTCTTATATGCTACCTGAAATGTAGGAATGTTGACTAGTTCTTTTTGGCAAACTGTATTTTTTGTAACTTCTACTGATGCTTCCTACATCATTCAATATTTTCCCCATAGAATCTTTCAATATTGCAACTTGGGGCATAATTTCTTTTTTCAGTTACTTCAATTTAAGATATGCTGAGAATATTCTACTGACTTGGTTTTCTAATTCTAGGTCTTGGGACATTTAATCATAAAATTTTACTTAGTTTTCTAAGCTACTCTTTGCAATTTTCTATTCAGTTATTTGACTTCATCATTTATTCCATTTGCATTAGCTACTCTAGAATTAAGAGCAAGTTTCAAGACATCTTCTGACATCCACTTTGATATTTTCTTTATTTCCCATCTTTAATGACCTTTTGCTGTTTTTCATGAATGAAGGTCTTGATGTCATTGTATATCTCATCAGGTATTCTGCCATTCATGTTTAATGTGCCAGGTCAGTTATTGAGATATTCTAGAAATTCAGGGAGGATACACTCAGGCTCACATTTTTGCTCACATAGACTTGTTCTCATCTTCAGCTTGAACTTACATCCGAACAATTAATGGTTGCTTTCACAGTTGGCCACTGCCCTGATTTTATCTTCTGATATTGAGCTTTTCCATCAGTCCTTCCCACAAATGTAATCAGTTTAATTTCTGTGTATTTCATTTGGAGAAGTCCATTTTTATAGTTGCTATTTGTGTTGTGTAAAATGAACTATGAAAATGAACTATTGGCTATGAATAAGATGCTGGTCTTGTAAAATTCTAGCAATTTCTAGCTTCATTTCTCTCACCAAGACAATATTTTCCAAATAATGTCTTCTTTTTTTCTTTCAACTTTTACATTTCAATTTCCAATAATTGTCAATATATTTTAATTACAGCTTTGATATATTTCAGAATGATGAATTGGTAGAATTCTTCAATTTCTGCATCATGAGCTTTAGTAAGTGTACTGAAATTTGAATATAATTGTAGTAATTTGGATTCCTTGTACTGGATAGACATTATTCTATTACAGTCATCACTGTACACAAGAAAGATTGTGAAATGCCTTAGTTAACAATGAATGCACTGCTATTCCTCTGGACTGGTCATTCCCAGCAGAGTAAACCATAAAATTTTCTGATTCTAAATGGTTAATACCTCTCTATTTTGGCTCTCCAACAACTGGATAATGAATCTTTGTGGATTCCATTTCATTTTAAATGGCTTCTAATTTTCCTAGATTCATATTTTGTACTTTCCACCTTTCAATTATTTATTAATGTCTGCAGTTCTTTCTTCTCTGTTTGAGTCAGACCCCAAGAGCAAAGGAAGGTCCTGAAGGCTTCACCAGCACAGGTTTTATGCCTCCTGGCCCTGTCATTAAAGATGACTCCACTTTGAGAAGACAGCTCTTCCTTGGTCACATTTTGAGTTCTTTCTAACCTTAGGGGCTCCTCGTTTGGCATTATGTCTGATAATGCTATAATTCTTTTCCTTAGGTTTTCAGTAACTGGCAATGTCACAATGTCATCTGTAGGGTTTTCTGTATCTAGTTCTTTGAAAGTGGATGGCTTAGTCCTTCTTAGTCTGTTCTTGGTCTGAAAGCTCTGCTACAACCTATTCACTTTGCATGACTCTACAAGTATTTGAAATATTAGTGGCATCGCATCTAGCATGACATCAACCCACAAAGCACCACTGTATGAAAAACCGACAAACCACGGTAGATGTTCAGAACAGGCGGTAAAAACAAGCAGCTCTTGATCCATACGCTCTTAAACTTCAGCTCGCAGATGCTTACAGTCATCATTTTGCCTAGATCCATGAGCTACTTGATGGAGCATAAGCCTAAGTGAGAAATAAGACTATTGTTTTAAATGAACCACTTGACTTTGGAAACTAAACTGAATTATAACCTAGTGTGTTTTTACAAATATAATAATGTCAGTTTATTTAATTCTTCTAGGTAATCTTAGGGAAATACTATGTTCATCTCTGTATCCAGATGAAGGAATTGAGACCACCAGTAAGTTACACACAGCTAAAGGGTTATTAAGTGCAGAACCTCAGAACCAGAACTAAATCCAAAATTGAAATTATAGAAACTCATATGTTTGCAAGATGAACAAGGGTATGTTTGATCTTGTACAGCCATGGTTCAAATCTTGTCACTGTGCTGAGTGACCTTGGGCAGGTTACTTAAACTCCTGTGTCTTCTAATGCTCAGCAAGAAAAGGGAGGTAATATCAGAGCATATCTCCTGGGTTTATTGTGACAGTAAGGTCACTGATGTGTGGTTCGTATTTAGAATTGTTCCTGGCCCATAAAGTCTATTGACTGATATCACTTTTGCTATTTCTTAAAAAAGAATCAATTTACAGAGCAAAATATTTTTTATAGGCTAGAAAGCTAGCTCACTTTCATTTCACAAATTAGGAAACTGAGGTCCCAGAGGTCTACTCACTTGTTCAAGGTCACAAAACAGAAGGGACTTCAGACCTTTCTTCACAGTCCAATGAGCTCTCCACTTCACTTTGCTGATGATTCCAGGTCAAGTGAGGTTCACACAGGGGGAGACGGCAGGGATGGAAATTTTTCATCACTTTCAAACCAATCTGCCTGTGTTTGACTTCTTTCTTCTCCAAAAGTGCTGATGAGAGCCTTGCTTGTCCTCGTGGCCAGTGCCATCCTGATGAACTAGAGAAGGTAAGCGGAATGCTAAACTTGACCTATTAAGGGCCTGGAAACAGTGTCGTTTTCTCCCTTTGCCTTCAATGTGGCATTCTGTCATTGCATTAATGTGGCTATAAAGAAGTAGCTACTTGGCATCCCAAACAAATAATGAATTACTAGTTAACAAGAAGGAAGGGGAGGCCAACAGAAGGCAAAATAAAGAGAGAATAAAAGCAGGAAGAAAAAGAGAGAAGGGAGAAGGAGGAGAAAAGGAAAGGAGGGAGGGACAGAGAGAAAGAGAAGGGAGGTAAGAGGAGAACAAAGGAAGACAGAAGCAAAGGAGAGAATACAAATGTTCCAATGGTTCTTCGGCAGTGACAATGAATCTCCCCATTCTCGTTTTGCAGGCACATCTCTCCCTGCAGATGTTGTGGGCATTTGAACATTTTAAAGATACGTTAAATCTTTGCTACACCTGTAGCCCTACAAGTGATATAAATTAGATAATATTTCAGTTGCAAATACAGTCATGCTTGGGAGCTGCTGGTTTTCTTTTTCAGTTTGTGTCTTCTTCCCCAAGGTTAGCAGCGCTCAACAGATTTTACAAGATTTACTTAGGAATGTGGCATTTTGCCTTGTTTTCTTCAAAATTAGCCTCCCACCTGCTTCATCCCTTCACTAAACCTGTTTCTCAGAGTCAGGGAGTTGTCCCTATACCCCTTCATGCCCACTTGTTTTGCAGAGTCCTGTAAACAAAGAGATCGCTTCTTTGGTGCCTGGATTGATAAATACTTTAAGCTAAATTCCATTTCTCTTTTCCTTTACCTTCTTCCAGCTGGTCCCTCAGCTGTCACACACCTTCAGTGAAGCTAACATTTGAAGGAAAACAAAAGTTAAAAAACAATTGCAAAAAGATAGTCATATAGCTAAGATAATGCCCAATCTTGTATTTAAACCAATTGTCATCAACTTGATTCTTTAGGATGCTTTAGGATTCTTTAGAAATGCTTTACGATGAGAAAAGAACTTCTGCATTTGGTGGACTGTATTTCTTTATGGGGGGAAAGAACCACATTGTTTTCTCTCAGCGTGGCTAGTGGATTTGAACTTTATGGTTAGTAGCCCAACTTGTAACCCACTACAACAACTTTCAGAGTTCCTTGGTGTGTATTTAGACAAACATAAACCCACTGACATTGAACTTATTTTAGCAAAAAAAATAAAGGAAGAGAAAGGGGTAGTGAAGGAGGAGGAAGAGAAGGAAATAGAGTAGGAGTAGGAGAAGAAGAATTTGACATTTGAAAGCAGATGAAAAAAAGGTACAATTAAACTTAAACAACACTTGAGGCTCCTCAAGCAGTCCAGATGGCAGCTAGTCAGTGATTTAACTCAGATTTCAACGCTTCCAACCATTGTGCTATCATACTGTAAATGAAAATAATTCCTTGAATTAAACATGTTGATTCTTTGGTGGAATCCCCATGACCAGATGAGGATCCAAGTTTTGCAGATATGAGCATAAGACAGACAAGTCAGGTTTGACTGCTTGAAGCTTGCACTCTAGAGGAGTCAATAGACAAAGTACCACAATAGTTAAATGATGGTAAATATTGGGTGGAAATAAAATAAGGCAAAAGAATTAATAATAATATGAGCTCTTGAGGGAGGAACAAGACCTCAGTAAAAAGCAATGGATGAATGCTTGTATGGCAGTAATGAGGAAACTGTGCTTTGGGAAGAGCTCAGAACTAGTCCAAGACAGACTCAATCACTCACACACTCACTGCCACTGAGTGAATATCAACTCACAGGGACCTTATAGAACAGGATAGAGTTTTGTGAGTTTCTGAGACTGTAACTACGTATAGGTATATATAGCTCCATCTTTCCCCTATGGAACCGCCGGTGGTTTCCAGCTGCTGGTCTTGGGTTTAGCCGCCCAACTCATAACCTCTATGCCACCAGAGCTCCCATAGGAGAGGCAGGCAATTTGAATTTAGAAGAAAGTGTGTGTAGTAGTCAGGCTGTACAAGGAACAAATCCAAGAGTATCAGAAGACACATTCTCCTCCACTGATCTGTGATTTGGTTGTGACTCTGTTTAGTCTAATTGAGTTTGGCAAAGTTTTACCACAAGCTGTGAACAGATCCTGCTCCTTGTTCGCCTCCTTCTAAGGTCCAGAACTAAGGAACAGTCATTCTGAGACTTGTAATCCTGGAAGGGAGTCTGGGAAGAATCTCAGTAAGGACTGGTAGAATCATGCCTCTTTGAGGCTAAGCTCCAAACTAGTCCTGTATCTTCTGCCATTATGCCTTTGCATAAAGGAAGTTCTGTGGTCAAACCTGTGGGATACAGAAAGAATTCTTCCCCCAGGTTGACAACCCTCCCCTCGCAATAATATATGCCAAATCTAGGAAACTGCATTCTAACAGACAAAATAGGTCAATAAGGGGGAATTCCAAAACGGTTTTGAGAGATGAAATGCAAACTTACGGAATTTCTTGACAAACTTTATGAAGGTACAAATCAAAGATGACTAGCAATTGACAGAGGTGAGAGAGAGGAGGCCAGGGAGCATTTTTACAAAAGACACGTTATTATTTGAGGTGAGATAACTTGGAAAGCCATCGTGGGAATGTTTGTCTTACAGCAATCAACTCACAGATTGTCATCAGTATCACTAACTGAACCATAGAAATTTTTAAGAAGGTGAAAATATCATGCATATTTTAGACACTACGAAAATGTTCAGATATAGTCCTGAGCGCACCTATCAAGATTTCCCTAAGAAAGATCCACAGAGTGTCATTAGGAACATTACCTGAGCCACATCTGTGATCTCATGTGGTGAGATTTTAATATACAATTCCAAAAGAATCTTCAATGCTCAGGGGCCCTCAGCCTAAGGGCTAGTAGACCTTGTTGGCACATACTCTGGAATAGTGTGTGAAATGCACACAGTTGAGCAGGGGACCTCAGTCACATTCGTCCTGTGCCTTGACCTCCAAGCAACACTACCCATGGGACACCTAATCCTGGACTGTGTTGCTGTGAGTTGAGGTTCCTTCAAGCCCTACTTCGCCACGCTCCTGGGATATACATCTTTTGAGCTGGGGATTGTTGGACTCTGTCATCTGGCTGACTATTGACGACCTGCTCTGCTGTTTGCTGTCTATGGCTAGATAGCCTGGATTGCTCTATGGAGGACTACTCAGCGGCCCTCAAGACTTGAAGGGCTGCCAGTCTTCTAGTTGCTTCACGCAAGTGAGTTGCACCAAACAGTCTGTACTGCTTTATAGATAGTTAACTGTTTCTTTCTTATCTTATATACCTTTCTCTATATATAAATATATAAAAAGAATTACTAGTATTCTGATTTTTATTTCTGTAAGAGAACCCTGCCTGACACAATGGAGGAGGATAAAGTTCATGTAAAAGGGAACTAGAAGGATTTAAGTCAAACAAAAGACAATTTCTTAAATGGACTATTTCACATCTGATTATGCATCTCGTGTTTGGAAATTGGGATAAATATCCAGTCTGTTATAAATTAAGTGGATCAATTATATTTCATTCTGCAGATGCAAATTTCAGTGTAAGAGCAATTTGGTAAACTTGCAACTAATGAAATGTTGTGATAGATGTGATAGATGTTCTTATGTAGATGTTGTCTGTCATTTTTCTACCAGTGAAGTAAGCCCATTCAGATTTACAGCAAGATTATTGGACAGAATAGACCTGTCCCCTATGGTTTGCTAGGCAGTAATATTTACAGAAACAGGCATCTAGATGTTTTTGTTCATGGAATTGCTACTGGGTTTGTGCTACTAACCTTAATGGATACGCTTATTATTCCAAATCTGTATTTAAGGTACCTAGTGTGCGGGGCAGAGGATAGCTGTGATTTAGGTTCTTGCATTAGGGTATGTGGTCAAAACAACATATTTCATCCAATAAAGTTAGAGAGGAAGAATTAGAAAACTTGGAAGTAGGCAATTTATAGAATACTTGGAAGAGAACATGCAGGAAGTCTTCTGAGAACTTGTCACAGCAAAAGTAGTTGGCTCTATGAAGAATCTGACTTGCAAAATTTAAATCACAATTCTGAATCTTAGAAATAATAAAGGACACTATATATTTCAAAGGGCAGAAATCATACCGTGGACAATTGGCATATTGAGAACCACTGACCCCTTGGTTAGCAATGGAGTGCTACATTGAAGTGGGCTCATGTTTTTTCTCTTTAGCAGTGGTTCTCGACCTCCCTCGTGCTGTGACCCTTTCATACAGTTCCTCGTGTTGTGTTGACCCCCACCTCCACCATTAAATTATTTTCCTTGTTACTTCATCACTGTCATTTTGCTACTGTTATGAATTGGGCGACCTCTGTGAAAGGGTCCTTTGACTCCCCCACCAAAGGGGTGGTGACCCATTGGTGGAGAACTGCTGCTCTAAAGGATCTCAGTAAAATATGTGAGGCAGACGTCACATTTCCTCAAGTAACTTTGAAGTAAGGCTAGACGGAGAAAAGCTAGGCAGCTTGTTCCAGTCTCACATTGCATTTGACCTGGGCAAAATGTGTCCCTCTTCACCTAGAACAAACCTGTAACCATGCTCCTGCTTCAAAGATTTCTCTTTTTTTCTTGTTGATGGACCCTTGACAATGATCCTTGATAACAGCAGAGCCTGCCTATAGTCCTCATAGAGCAATGCTGGGAGACTATCACAGTAACACGATATCATAATCACAGGCCACCCTAGCCAACAAACTGGAAAACAACATCCCTGAACCTTCTCCTAAAGACTAAAATGATGACTTACTTGTCAGAATCGACCTCCATGTTTGCCAGAGTCAGTGAACAGGCAGAGGTTGGTAGGAGAGCATTCACTGAAAAGGTGCCTTCCTTCCCTTAACTTGATCGATCCATTTCCTAGGAAGAAGGCGGCGTATTGATTCTCATGCAGAAAGCTCAGTGGAGGCACATACCACACCTACTGAAAATGAAGTGTCATTCCTGTACCCAAAGCTACTTTCAAATATAGAACTCTTTCCTAAAAAAAAGTCATCCATAACAGGGGTACTCACTTTTTCAGCATACAAATTACTTATAAAATGATCACGTCAAAATGATCTATGAACCACAAAAATGCAAAACATATATATATATTACATTTATTCATAAATGCATTGAGAATTCTTTATATGTACAATGTATGTTTATGCATTGCATAACTGCATGAGTCCATATTGCACAGCACAACACAATTAACTATATACATTTTTTTATCATTACCTGAGTTTAATCTGATGACTTACACTGAATGGAATGAGGCAGGGATACATAGTGAACACAGTAGCTGCTGACAGCCAGCCTGGAGGACACTTTCAAATGATGATCAGTCATGGTGGAATGGTACTTGGACTTAATGATCTTTATGTGGGAAAACACTGACTCACATACATAAGTAGAGTTGAATAATACAATCAAGGAGGTGGCACTTTTTCTCATGTTTAAGGTACTTCCTTTCTGCAAGTAAGTTCCAGAACTGTTTATGTGACGTGGTGTTAGCTTGTAATATCAAAATCTCCCATTTCATATGAAAGTGATACGTTTTTGTCTTTTTTTGGCATCACTCTCACTCTGGTGGGAGTGGGAGGCCCAGCCTTGTTCCTGGAGAGCTGCTGCTGAATTTGAACTGCCAAGCCTGTGGGCTGCAGCCCCGCTGGGGCTCAGCCTGTTTTTGCCTTCTTCCTTGGCCCAGCTCCCCCACTCATTTTAATATCTTTTCTTACATTTAAGAGAAAAACAAACCCCAAGATCTAAACACTAAATCTAACTTAGCTGGCCAGTTTTGCTGCACTGAGCACAGTAGTGTGTGCATACGTTTGACATCTACGATTGCATCTGATTAGCTGTGCTATATGTCAGTTAAGTGATGGGATTAATGATGGGCATATGTAATTTTTAATGCCACGCGATCTACCCATACTACATTTGTCATCAACTAGTCGATCGTGATCGACATCTTGATCTATAGAGACAGAAGCTAGGTGGCATGACAAAAAACTGGGAATGGAAACCATGACATTCTGGGAGACAAAAGTCCCTGCGATGTAGTGACTGTCAAGTCTTTCTGAACGAGTTTGCAATTCTGAGTGAGGAGTGCACAGATGAAATCTAGCTCTCTCACACTGCGAAAACATGAGTAGGATCTCTTGGATTGCTTACAATCAACCACAGCTGAAATAGCTAGCAGCTGAAGCCAGACAGCAGGAAGGGATACAAGACACATTTACCATAAGTTCTCTTCATACAATTAATAATGAGCTATCCTTTCTCAAATCTGTGTAGTGTATTCTGCGCTTTACATACAATAACCCATGTAATGCTCATCACTATACTCAGAGGTCAGGTTAATCATTTCCTTGTATCTGATTGCTGTTATTGTTGACTTGACATTGACTCCACTTCAACTCATGGGATCCTGCTATCTCAGGGCTCCTTAACAGAGATTTAGTCTGGCCAAGTTAATTCTGTCAGAAAAAACATTGAAATATTACATACATATTAACTCACAGTACTGAAGATACATTGTGTGAGCAAGGACTTGAAAGGGCTGACAGCCATCAGAGAATCAATGAAAGTCTCTCACCTATCTTGCCAGGCATGGAGAAGACTCCATTAGAATACCTCCTTTTCTCCCAAGGTTCCAATTCCCAAGAGTCTTAACCTGAAATCTTGGTGTCTTAACATCAAATCCATGCCTTCCTTTGGATGGATACAGATATCCTTAGCCATACCAAGACTCTTAGCACAATGATGGGTCTCAAAAAAGTACCTGCCATTGAGTTGATTCTGACTCATATTGACACTGCTTCTCTTTTGGATTTTCATGGCTGGTAACCTTAACAAGCAGAAAGCCTCATCTTTTTACTGTGGATCCGCTGGCGCTTTCCAACAGTTGAAGTCGTCGTTAGCAAGTAGCCCAACTCTTCACCCACTATGCCAGTAAGGATCCTCTACATATTGAGGGCTAGCTCCCCACTAGCAAGGAAATAATTACTGAAAGGCAGAGGTTGACATGAGGTAAGGGAATGAATGAAAGACCAGTACACTACACGACATATCTCAGGTGAAGATGCAAAGGCATGGGAAATTATTTCCTTTGAGGATGATCACATTGGGAATAGCAGAGCTAAGAATTAAAGTCCCTTCTGTCTGATTCTAAAAATAACTATGCTTACCCTCTAAGAATATAATAATACTATTGACTACATCTGACTGTTATTATGACGCACCATATATTTTCTGTGAATGGCTGGGAGCAGAGGGACAGGTGTGCATTTCAGATCATATATTCTGTATACAATGTGATCCACACTATTTGAGTTGAGAAGTTCATTGTCTCTACCCTTGAATTTGATTAGAGGTGCATCACTGTTCAGAACAGTACATCAGTAATGTATAAAGGAAGTTGTGCTCTGTGATGTTGTAGGCTAGGTCATGCAAAGACAGATTCTGCCCAGTCTCTCCTAGTCTTTGGTGTCCTCCATTGGAACCCAAAGGAAACCTAGTGGAACTTGGTCAGCCATGGCAGGGTCAGAAACCCCAAGTTGGGAATTGTACTTGTCCTATAGAGTAATCACTGTGACTCAAAATCCACTGGATGGGATTGGACTTGGTTTGTTCTGGGTTTGGGGAACCCAGGGGTCTCTGGGTGGTACATATTGTTAACATCTTCAGCTGCTAGACAAAAGATCAGAGGTTCAAGTCTACCTGGAGATGTCTTAGATGACCTATTTCCTATCACCAAACCAAAAACTCTTCCATCCAGCTCCTTCTGACTCATAGCCACTGAACAGCACAGGGTAGGGCTGCTCTATGAGTTTCAGAGACTGAATAGAAATAGAAACAGAAAGTCCCATCTTTTTTTAAATTTTCTATCCGTACATTATACGAAAAGAAATGATAAAACCTGGGAGAAAATAATTGCAAAGTACATGAAGGAGGTTTCCAAAAGTTAATGAAAAATCTCCATTATCTTTTAATTCCCTTTTCACAAACGTGTTGATGTCTCCCCCTCCCCACATCATGTGACATATCCAAAATGTACCAAGAACCCTTAGAATGCAACAGTTGTTTGAAAAACTACCCAATATTTTAAAAATTCATCTACAGATCTGAACAGATCTCTCCCCAAAGAAGATATACAGAGGGCAAACAGGCATATTAGAATAGATATTCCTCAGATACTCACAACATCAAATGCTCACAAGGAGGTGGAACAATAGGAACTCTGCTTGTTTCATTGTCGATGGGAGTGGAAACTGGTACAGACACCATAGAAAATAGTTTGGCAACCAGAATTGATTATGATGGTGTTTTTACAACTCTTTTAAAAGCAATTTAACTATGGAAGTGGATTCTGTATCAATAAAACTATTTTTTTAAGAAGGAAAATATATAAATGTGTTTAAGACCCTTGAAACATATAGGCAAATAGTTTTCCAGAAAATACAGCACTGAGATTAGATAAGATTTGAAATAATTGAATGGACAATACAGTACCCCATTGTTTCGAATATTGGTATGGTTAAACCATGGAAAATATGCTTAACCATTTCTGTTGTTGTTGCTATTTGAACTTAGCTTGCTTCTGATTATTTTTCTGCTGAGGTTTTGGTTTCTTGGTTGTAAAATGACCAAACTAACTGCAGCTAATATGTATTGTGAATTTTAAATCATTTGACATAATTTAGTGTTTGTTTTGGTGTTCTGATATTAAAATGTATGTAACCAAAAAATTAATTAAAAAAATAAAAGGCCCCTCTTTCTCCTGCAGAGTGGCTAGTGGTTTCCAACTGGTGACCTTGTGGTGAGCAGTCCTACACACAACAGCTTGGGCAGCAACTATGATGCCAGGGATCCTTCAAAGCCCAACCAAGTGGGAATTGTGATGAGACTCAGTGTAACTCTGAAACATACACGGTCTTCACACGTCAGGTCAACTCCTTGTTTGCTGATTTCATATCATCTGTGGAGCCCAACCACTGTGTCTTAAAGAAGTGTAGGGTCTATACATGCCAGGTCCCGGCTACCATTTCAGCCAACAGCCTGCATCAACTCCCAGACGTATGAAGGAACACACTTTCTTCTAAACCCAGCCCCACAGCTCCCAACCTCTGAGCCATGCTGAATGGAAAGGAGACATACTCTCCATGTTGACACCTATTTGCACTGCAGATGCCAGCAAAATAAACATTGTTGCTTATCGTGCATCCACAGTAACACAGGCACGCTATGCAAACTGGCATGACCTCACTCTACTCACTCTGAATACTCATCAGAACCCAGAAAGGAGCTTACTTCATCATCAAAGTGCTCTTAAGATGCTGCCTCAATCCCCAAAGATGGCTAGATTTCCAGCTCCATTGACCGACAGTCTTCAAAGTTACTCATAGCCATGGAATTGTTCTGACTCATAGCAACGCAGATTAGCATATACTATATTCCCCATACCATATAGTTTCTGAGACTGGAATCTTTATTGGACCAAATCAACAGATCTTTCTCCCCTGGAGTTTCTGAGTGGGTCTGACCCACCAATCTTTTCATGCCAAGTGCTTAACCATGACACCATCGGCAGTCTTTAACCGGAAGATAAACCCACTGCTGTCCAGGTTGATTATAACTCACAGATACCCTTCTGGAAAAATTAGAACTTCCCCATCTACTTTCCTTGGGATCCATCTTTATGAAAGTAGATTGCCACATCTGTCTCCAGTGGAGCAGCTTGTGGGCTTTAACCTGGAATTTTTTATTGTTGAACCACTACATCAATCGGTTTTTCCTCCTTCATAATCTTTTACATTTCACTATAAGGTTGCTGTGACTCAATCTCTTGGCAAAGGATTTGCTTTGGTTCACTACAGCCTTTCCTAGCTTGTAATTTCTTTGTTGATTACATTTCTGATTATTCTCACTCAAAAGCACATTCCAAAGACAGCAAGTTCAATTTCCCTTCTGGGTTCACTATCAAGCCTCAGGCCTAGCATCTATCAGCTGCACAAAGTGCTAAGTCACAAACAAGTTACTGGCAGTGCTCACACAGAAACATCCAAAGCAGAGCAGGAATTTATGGATCAAAGCACTAGGGAAAAGTATGCTATGGCTCAGACACAGCAGGGTCGAATCCGGCTTTCACATCTTGGCAGCTGTGTGGCCTCCATGGGGTTATTTGGCAAAGTAAGTTACACGTTGGGTGCTTCGTCATTCTCAAAGTCAACCATTTGAACTCACCACACATTCCATGGGAGAACGATGAGGCTTTCTACTCCCAGGCAGAGTTTCAGGCTCAGAAATCCACAGCAGGCGGTTCTACTTTGTCCCGTGGGGCTGGTGACTGAGTTTGGGAGACCTCGTGTACCCATCTATCAAATGGGATTAATAACAGGACCTTAGGGAGCCTGGGTGGTGAAAAGTGACTTGCGATGGACTTCTGAGCTAGGCCTTGGTGGTTTGAATCCACCTGGAGCTGAGGAGAAGGCAGGCCTGAGGACCAGGTCTGTAAAGATTATTATAGCTGAGATAACCCTATGGAGAAATCCTCTTCTAGAACACATGGGTTGCCATGAGTTCAGGACTGACTTAGTGGCATCCTCACCACCACCACAGCAGTATTTGTGACACTTACATTAAGAAGGTATTGCCAGTTCTGGGTATACCATTTAGGTCCTACAGTGGAGGGGAGGGTGTAATGCACCACTTCCCATGTGGAAGCAATGGTTTTGAGTCTCACAGATGTGCTCGGTCCAAAATATGGCCATTCAGAGAATGAGAAGAGTTACAAATTGGATTTCTAACTTCAAGGTCAGCTGTTTAAATCCACCAATTTCTCCAAGGGAAGTAAGGTTTTCAGTTCCCCTGAAGATTAAAGGCTCCAACACCCAAAGGAGCAACCCTACGTTGTCCTGTAGGGTTCTAATGGTCGGAATCAACTAGCTGGCAGTGGGTATGGGGTGACACAGGGGTAAGTGATTGGTTGCTATCTGAAAGGTCCATGATTCCACATCCTTCACCCCAATAAGTACTTCCCAGAAGAAAGACTTGGCTGTGTGCTTCCATCAAGATTAACACCTGCAGATCACCATCAACTTCCCAAGTCATCATTGTGTGTGATGTTGCTTACCTTTCTTTTTTATTGGTTTCCTACTTGAGAAGAATCATAGCTTCTTTATCCCTGGCTGTGATGTGCACACCATAAAGGGCATCTTTGGCCCCCTTTTGCTATTAATGGGGTGGTGTGAGTTGGTTCTCTCTCATGAAAGCTATGTTGGTGCCTCCTAGAGGGTGGTTAAGTAAACCAATAGTTCACTGCTATTGACTTAACTCTGGCTCATAGTAAGTCTGTTGACAAAGTGAATCCGCCGTTGTGGGTTTCTGAGAATGTGAATGTTTAGCAGAGTAGAAAGCTTCATCTTTCTCCTGCATTGCTGGTAGTTTCGAACTATTGGCCTTGTGGTTGGCAACTGCAGATGTAACTACCATGACACCAGGACTCCTGCTTGTAGGAAGTTAGGTAGTCTTATTTTTTGTTTTGGGGAATGGTGCTCCCAGGCAAGGATCAGTTTCACTCATTGCTAAGAGTGACCCTGTTATGCAGCTCTCTCATTGAGAACATAACATGATTCTTCAAGAGAAAAAGAAATAAAAGGCTTTCTGGATACAGCCCCTCTTCTGTATTTCCTGTAGCTGCTTTCTGTTTGGGATGTGTCTTACAAGAGCTCCTCGGAGAGCAGGATCTGAGATGAGAAAGAGCATGTGACCACTTTCAATGATCAGGTGTGTTCCTGGGGGCCCATAAGAAACCCCTGCTCATGCTGCTGGTTAAGCACTGAACAACTGACCACAAGGTTAGGGTTTCAAACCCACCAGGCACTCTGCAGAAAAATGTTGAGGCTATCTGCTTGCAAAGATTTACAAAGACCTGGAAATCCTGGAGAGGATCACTCTGGGTCAGAATCGACCCACTGATTATGGATGAGGACTCACACTTGTTGGAGAAAGGAAGCAAATGAGGCAGAGGGCAGGGTGGGAGGGGCGGGGTGAGTGGCTGAGATCCATTGTCAAAGGATAACTCAACCAATCCATAAATTGTCCTTCAGATGGTCCAGAAGATCTGAATTCTCTGTGATTCAGGGAATGACACCACCAAAAACCTGACTGGAAAACGAAAGTCACTGCCATCTGTCAATTATGACTCACAGTGCTCATCCCCCCACCCCCAGGAGAGGGCAGAATGGATCCCCATGGGTTTCCTGAACTGTTCATCTTGATGGGAGCACAGAGCCCCCTCTCTCTCCCATGAAACTGCTGATGGCTTCAAACGACTGATCATGTGCTTGGCAGGCCAATGCATAACCCACTAGTCGACCAAGGTAACTTCCAATCAAAAAGTGAGCAAGAATTTTATCTGAGGTCAATCCTGGTGGTCTGGTGGGTGACTCCTTAGGGTTCTAACCACAACACCAGCAGATCAAAACCACCTGTTGCAGAGGATGAGGTTCTCCGGTCCTGCAAAGTTTGATAGGTCTTTAAATACATGGAGGCAGTTCTACCCTATTTTATAGGTAGCTGTCAGAATCAGCTCAAAGGCAGTGAGGTGTTGTCCTTCCTTCCTTCTTTTTATTTTGTTTAGAACTTAAGGTAGCTGACATCTCTCTGAAGGTTCAGGCTACCTGCATCCAGAGACCTCTTTTCCTGAGGCTGGAGCCAGGGATGGAATTCAGCTGATTCACACTGGATTGACAGAATTGAAACCTAATTTTTATTGAATTTGGTGAATCAGTTGTTAAAATGACACTTGAGATCAAGGTTCTCTCTAAGGTGGGCAACCGTGCAGCCACCCAATGTGTAAACCAGACGCAGTCATGACTTACTCTTTTATAACATGTGTCTCTTTTATTGTTATTTAAAAATTTTTTTATTGTTCTTATTAAAGTGTTATCTGTATGAAATAATAAACTAATTTTTGATAAATTAAAAAAAAACAACCTTGGGGCCGAGCCCCGGTGGCATAGTGGTTGTGTGCAGGACTGCAGCCCACTAGGATAGAGGTTCAATTCCAGCAGTGGCTCCACAGGAGCAAAGGCTGGGCCTCCTACTCCCACCACAGGAGGACAGTGATGCCCAAAAAACAAAAACAAACCAAAAAAAAAAAACTTTAAACAATCATTAGGCCACCAAAGAAGTTGTTAGAATATTTGAATCCCACCACTGAGGGGCACTAAGCAGATAGCTAGCACTCCTAACCTTTGAACTAAGACTGGAGGTGTTGCAACCATCTTTGATGAGGAGACACACAGCGAGAGAGAGAGAGAGAGAGAGAGAGAGAGAGAGAAGTTGACAAATAGATGTTAAACTTGTGTAGAGAGATGTGGCAGTCATGTGCTTATGTTAATTTTATGATTGAAATGTAGGGGTAGAGTCTAGCCTGTTAATCTGGAGACAGCCATTTAATAGCCAATGAAGCCACTATGTGGGCATGGCTTTCTCCTGAGACTTCTGGGAAATCTCGTGATATTTCCCTCATGAAGATGAGAAGCTATCTTCCCCAGTTGTGGGGAGTTAGTCTCAGAGATGATTAATCACGGACAAGATAAACTGGCAGTGTTCGAGAAGCTGGAGAGACCACATAGATTTGCCCTGATGGAGCCAGACCTCTGAAGCTGGGGTGGCCAGATGGAGACCTCTGCCAGCGATGAGTTGCTTCTGCTGTTGATGGACCCTGAGCCCTGGAGGCGAGGTGCCCTGCCAGCACCAGGATTCTGCACTCACTGACCTGTGACTTCGTGTGTCAGAAGAAGACTTTATAGACTGATTTCGGGCATATGGGTTATCAGACTTCTGACTTTGGACTGGACTGGGCTGGGATGCTTTCTCCATGTCCCAATTCCTTTTGTATATAAACCCTTTCCTTATATTGATATGCGTGTCCTTAAATTTGTTCCTCTAATCTACCCGGACTAACACAAGAGACAAAAGGTTTTGGGACATTTTGGTGTCTTCTTACCAACCTTTTCTCTGAACTTTTCTTTCTCTCTGAACTTTGTTTTCCTGAAATTCTTAAGTAATAAATAATACCTATTTGCTTAAAGCACTGTACATATAATTTGAGATAATAACACTCTCAGTTTTCCCCAAAACCATGTATAACCACTAAAAGAAAATTATGAATGTGCTTGCCACTTTTTCCAATTTATGGTGCAAGATACATGCCTTATCTTTCCTCTTGCAGAGAACTGTTTAAGTAGATGTTAATAGGCCATTAGTAATATTTATTCATGCTTCTCAGAGAAGCCCGTCCTGACTTCCAGTCCCCAAAGATCCCTTCCTATTGTCATTGTTCAGTAGCACTCAAAGTGTGCCATGTGCCCATAAAACATAGAGAATATTACCTTTACTACCTTATTTTATGTGTTCAGTATTGTGTTATCTAATTGTTTCAGGCAGGTCTTCCCTTCAATTTTCTGACTGTAAGCCATTTGAGAATAGAGTTTGCATTAGAACTTATAGTTGTCCTCTCCCTTTGCACTGTCGAGCAATACAATACAGGGATTAGAGTTTATCGGGGTCACTATGAGCTTGGTTTGGGACTTAATAGAGTATAAGGCCCAAGAGGTTGCTTTGCAAAATTACTGAAGTTTGCAGTGGGAGCCCACTCCATTCTGAGTCTCGACATACATTCAGCGTCCATTGAGGTCTTCCTGATTACACCAAAGGTCTCAAGCATAGCAGTTGTGCGATGACATGGGGCTGGGAAGTGTTTGGTTTCATCGTGCTCAGGGTTGCTATGAGTTCTAATGGATTCCATCACACCTTTGAAGACTCACATCCCTCAGGATTAGCCCCATTGACCCTAAGCAAGTTGTTGTTTCTTCAACAATCTTTGAGGGGGGAAGGGGTAATGTAGGGTTTCAAATTTTACATCTATGATAAGACATTCTAATAAACAGCCAAGTCAAACTCACTGTCATTGAATTGATTCTGACTCATGACCAGGTTGAACTGTCCCTGTGGGTTTCTGAGTGTGTAACTCATTTGGGGAGTAGAAAACCCCATCTTTCTCCCAAGAAGCGTCTGGTGGTTTCGAACCATGCCGTTTGCAGCCCAACTAATAACCACTATGCCACCCGGGCTCCTTTATTTTTTAATGCCACATACTTTTTATTCATCATTTTATTTAACCATCACAACTTGTGAAGCAGGTAGTGTTTTTATCCTTGGTTTGCACATGAAGAAATGTACATGTCAGGATGTTAATGTACATGTCCAAGGTCACACAGTGGACAACTACCAAGAAGAGACAGATGACCACTCATAAGACATTAACCCCTTTGTGCTTTGTACCTTACCACACGAAGCAAGTAACTCTGGTCTTTCATGAATCACTGGCCACAACCTCAAGCTGGGTAGAAGAGTTAGGGAACTGTGGGTGACAACAAGCATCGTAAGGTGAGCCTGTGGCTATGTCTGTGATGTGTCCAAAGGCAAATGGGGAAGCATCCCAGACAACAGATTTGCCTTCACTTCCAGCTGCAGGTCCAGGCCCCTCTGTTGATCTCATATCAATCACCCTGTGTCCTTGTCACAGAGGGCCTTCCATTGTGTAAAGTGATCTTCCCCCTGAGTCCGAGGTTTACATGGTAGACCTGTCCCCTTATCTCCTGGTATTTCCTTATCACCTCCTCGGCTTTCAGGGTCAGGTGGGTGAGAATCTGATGGAGGCTGGAGAAGGGCAGGTGGAACAGCGCTTCTAGGTCCAGCGCCCTGGAGGACCTCTTGCTCTTGGCCTCCTCGGTCTCAACAGTTCTCTTCTCAGCCTCCTCTGCCTCCCTGTTCGCCACCTTGGCCTGCCACTCCTTCTTCAGCAGCAGCCCATGGTCCACATCCATGTGGATGGCCTTGAACATCCACTGTGAAGTGCTTATAGAGATCAGATGTGCCAACCTAGGCCTGGTCCTGGTGTTCCCAGAGCTGTACATCCCGCAGGAGGCAGGACCTCAGCACCACCTGCTCCATGTTGTGCACAGAGGCTGAGTGCTGGTCCGTGACAGTCAGCAGCCAATTCTTGAGTACCCCCCCCCCATGCAGCCTTCCGTAGCACTGTTTCTAGGCTCTGTCTGGGTCTAACAGCAGATTGCCAGGACTCCTTTTTAAAATTGGCAGTATTCCTTCATTTCCTATTTTCACCTCTTCTGCTGAATGTCCTCATCTGTCTCATACAGCTCTTAAAAACCCGTTTATTAGTCTCAATCTATCAATTGTATTTGCCCCAGTTTCAGAGAAAAGCAGTACTTGGACGCACTGATGCTCTGCTATGCATTTACTGGGAGGTGGAGGGTCTCAGAGGAGAAGGGGTGTGCGGGTGGCTTGAACCCAAGAGAGAAAGGACAAAGAGGAAGCACAGAGGCGGGGCAGTGGAGGAGCTGGCTACACTCCACAGGGGGACACAGCCGGTGCGGTGCATGCTTAGCCATCCTATCTTCTTGGACAAACAGAAGCATCACCATGTTGTGGGGAAGGAGGCCTGGCGATGCTATGGATCAAGCATTGGGCCATGACCCTCAAGTTATCAGTTTAAAGATATCAGGTAGCGAGGTTGTCCGCTTCCATACAGATTGACCATCTTAGAAACCACAGACAGCGTAGTTATGAATCAGAATCAACTCTTTGGCAATCAATTTGGTTTGGTTAATTTGGGAAGAACAGGAGCAATGGATGCTATCTGTTGGTTTTTTTATTTGTTTTTTACTGTTCTCACTGTCCTTCAGGGAGCCCTGGTGGCATAAAGGATTATCAATTGATTGGCTCCTCTAAAGGAAAGCAATTCAAACTCCCCAGTTCTCAGCAGGAGACAGACAAGACCCTCTTTTCCAGAGAAGATTCTCAACCTCAGAACCTAGAGGGAGCAGTTCATTTCTGTCCTCAAGGGAGGGTGCCCATGAGGCAGAGTTGACACAATGGCAGCTGTTTTTTTGTTTGGTATTTCAGTATTCCTAAGGGGTTCCTGGGTGGTGCAGACAAGGAAACCTTCAAGGACTGAATGAAAGGTGGGTGATTGAAACCCACTCTGAAGCACCGTGTGAGCTAGAAACACCCAGCAATGTCCTTTGGAAGAGTCAGCATGATTTTGGATATCCTGGGATGTGCAGTTCTCCTCTATACACAAGGGGCGCCAGAGCAGAGAGGATGGGAGAGTTTAAGTCAGGTCTGGTTTTCACCTCAAAGGGAAGTACACTTTCTCCAGAAGTTCAGGCTTTGTTGCGCAGATCCTTTTGGAATCTCCTGGGAGAGTAGGTCCCATGTCCTGCACAGCATTTACGATCCCAGGAGGAGACTGCGCCTGCATAGTCTGGTAGGCTCCGACTGGTTTCTTCATCCTAGCAGGACCAGGGAAGACATGGCCATCTAAAGGAGAATATAACAGTGTGAAGCTAGGGTGGAGACAGGCATGGGATATAGCATGTCAAAAAGAAAGCATATGAAGACTATGAAAACTGACACCCACAGCAATGTTGCTCTACAATAAGAATGTAACAGAACAAATCACAGATTTTCCCAGTGCTTAGAAACACTACAAATTGGCCAAAATTCAATAATGTCATCAAGAAAAGTCAAAGGTAATGGACCGTTCCGCAGACTGCTACCTGTCTATTTTCACCTTCTTTAGAAATGTTGTCTTCTGGAACTGCCCTTTGAAATTTTCTAGTGGCCTCTTTTATGTCATAATTTTTTTCCAGTTATCTTTAGCTACTCTCTGTTCAGCTTCAGTCTCCTCAGACATTGTCTGTTGTTCTTTCTTTATCTCTTCTGTGACCTCTTGCTTTCTTCATGGGTGATGCTTTTCCTATCCCCCGCCACCCCCCCCCCTCACCATCTCATCTAATCTTCACTCATTGATCTCCAGCAGATCA
This sequence comes from Nesogale talazaci, assembly GCA_004026705.1. Lineage (NCBI taxonomy): Eukaryota > Metazoa > Chordata > Mammalia > Afrosoricida > Tenrecidae > Nesogale > Nesogale talazaci. Next base: position 8,646 of record PVJH01000305.1, on the reverse strand, counting down.
AATCGGATCAGCAGCAGCAGGTGCCTGAATTCCTCCTCATTTTGAGCATGGAAGCTTGTGTCATCTGCATAGCTCAGGATGCTAATAAACTTTCCTCCAGTCCTACTTCCTGATAGCATGCTTGGAAAGGAGCCCTGCTCATGTATTGGGTCATGAAACCCCAAGGTTAGCAGTTGGATCCCAGCAGTTGCTCTGCAGGAGAAACGTTCTATCCCCTCTGAGCAGGTCTACCTTGTCCTACAGATCTGACTTTGAGTTGCAATTGACTCAATGCAGTGAGTTGGCTTGTTGGTTTTGTCATTTGGTTTTTGAGCACGTATTATTTGCCCTTCTGAAATTTCATCAAATTCCATCTTGCCCAGTAGAAATGTCTTTCCCTCAGCACAGTAATTCATTTCAACACTAATGTTCAATTTGGCATAGAATTCACCTCTATGTCCTTATATGGTTACCAAAAAGAGTATTTAGGCCAATATTGTTAATATTTTTGTTGAAATTCAGTAACAGTTAATTAACTGCCTAAATTAATTCTCCCTTTGATTTTAGCCAAGATATACAGGAACAAAAAAGATGTAATTCCCTTTGATACCTGAAACAAATTGACTTAACATAGCCCTTGACAACGACTTTGTTAAGAGCTGTGATTTTCAAGATGCTAAGGTCTCTTGATAAAAGTTAGCTGAATTTACAGTACTTTTCAGATAACACTAGATCTTACATTATCATCCTTGTGAAAAAAAATAGAGCTACTTAAATCAAATTGATTACTTATTTCCTTTGGGGTTAGACCCTAATGAACAGTCTCATAGGTAACTCCCTCAATATAGTACTTCTGGGGTGTGATTTCCAGGACAAAAAGACAGCAGGTCAAAATTCTTGGTCTGCAGAAGTTTCTGACTGATGATACGAACTCACAGAATCATAATTTCAGTTACTGTACATGAACTAACCACAGAGAAAATGAGGACACTTTCAGAAAATATATGTTTAAATAGACTCCTTGCTGTGCACGGTATAGGTAAAACAAAAACACAAATGAAGTCAAAAGTGTTTGACTGGAAATCCATGTTTCATGACAATATGTACTAATGAGAAACGTTCCCCCTGACACACACAGAAGTAACTATTTTCACTCGATGAATTGACTACAGACATCTATTGTTTGGGTGCTGCACAATCAAGTCGATCATCGGGGACTTTTTTCAAATGACCCCAGCCCCAGTGTTCTCATAGTAAATGAGACCCCTCGTCATCATCAGTGCAAACGGAGAGTGAATGTCCTTTCTCGTGTTTTACATTGCTCACATCAATACACAAGGAAGGTAGCTGGAGGTGCCGTTCAAAAGAGCAAGACGACATCACAATTCCCTAGAAATAGCTAGATCAAGAGATGACGGGATTGTTCTCCAGAAAACACACAGCTTGACTGAGGATCATCGTAGACAACTCGACTAAATAGAGCCCATATCATTTTCTTGAAAATGATGACTGTTGCCAAGACACAATGGTTCTTTCTAAGTCATCAGGGGAGGTTAATGAGATCCAATTCAAAAGGAGTGGGATATTCTTTTAATTTGATGAAGTCATGCACATGTTTACCTATCAGCTTAAGTGAGCAGAGAGATTCAAGGAAATTCTTTAAAGCGAGCACAACACCAGCCTCGGGAGACCCTCTCAGTAACTAGCATCTACTACCAAGTATAATAATAAGTGAAATAGAAACAGTTCATAGATAATCATGTAGATAGTGGAATTTAATAAATCACAAGTGTAACCAATGTAGCATTCATCGACTAAATAAAACCCAAACCTGTGTCCATCAAGTGTTTTAAGATTTCATAGGACAGAGTACGATCATCCCATAGCATGTCTGGGTGGTGCATCTTTACAGAAACTGTCACTTCTCTCCCTCATTGAGTAGTTGCATCATAATGCACTCTCCCCTTAAAAACAAAACAAAACAAACCAACCCCACCCCACCTCTTTCTCTCCTAGAGTAGCTGCATTATTCAAATAAGACCCTCAAACTCACTGTCATTGGGTCAATTTTGACTTAAAGCAACCTGCTGGGCCAGATTAGAGCTTGACCTCTGGGTTTCTGAAGACCGTAAGTCTTGATGGGAGGAGAGAGTTTCATTGCACTCCCAATGCGTGGCTGGTGGTTTCAAATTGGTGACCTTGCACTGCCCAGAAGCTGTCAGTGTAGCAGCAGGGCATCATAGATTAGTTGGAGGGAAATGCTTATACCATCAATTTGAGTGGAATTAACTTTGGGGAGGATTATTTAAATTAATTAATTCATCATGCCAATTCTTAATAACAATGAAAAGACATAGAAGAGCCAAATGTTAAAATTAGTGGATTCGTAAAACAGTACAATCAGTCCTCCAACCACAACTACCTAGCCTACCAAGGTCCTTGAGTCAAGTCTGCCTCGTCACTAGCCTGTAGGAGAGAGAAGAGTGGTTCCCTAGGGTCGCTGAGGTGGAAATCCTTACAAGGGCAGACAGCTTTGCCTCAGAGTGGCTGCTAGCATCAAACTGCTGCCCTTGCAGTTACCAGCTCAGCCACCTGCCACCTGTTAGAAGACTTTAAATGAAAACCCAAACATTAGTGTGATCAATAAATGCAATAGAAGGAATTACCAAGGAAAGTCAATAAGATTTGTTTCAACAGAATGTATCGTCACTCTTTTGTAATCAAAAAGCATCGTGTGAAATTTGAAAAGCAAAACAGCTATCAGACTTCTAATAGCAAAAAACAAAACAACCAAACAAGGAACACAGTACCTCCTCCAAATTCACTGTCATTGAGTGGACTCTGACTCTGACTCATCTTGACCCTAAAGGAAAAGAGAGAACTGCCTTGATGGGTTCCCAAGACTGCAACTCTTGACAGGAGTTGAAAGCCTTTTCTCTCTCCCGCTGACTGCTGGTGGTTTTGAACAGTTGACCTACGGTTAGCAACCTAGTGCATAACTACTACGCCACTAGGCACCTTCCGATGGCACATGACTACAAGTGCCTCTCTCAGGTTCTTCTCATTTTCCCTTACAATCCTTCACAGCTACAGAAGAAAAAAAAGGTAACACTAAAAAAAACTAGGCTATTAGAAAATTCTAGACAGATTTTCACTAACATGGCAAACTGAGATGGCACACGCAGCTGGCAGCTGACTGTCTGTGAGATGGCAGGTGGTTGTTACTGTTATCTATTAAGGTTACTCTTTTGTTTCTCAGTCATCTGTCATCTCTCAGTTTGCCCTTTGATGATGACTTGCCTGCTACTGTCCTGAAGCTAGGGTACCAGACTTTCAAATGTTAGCAAGGTCACCTCACAGTGAGCAGGTTTCAACAGAGCTTCCAGACCAAGGACAGTCTGAAAAGAAATGGCAAAGTAAAAGAGATGATGGGGTAGTTGCTTAATCTATTGTCAATTTGAGACCTAAGAGTGAAGAAGTGGAGTTTAGCCTGTCAGTCAGGTCACAGCTCAATGACCTCGTTAGGAGGTGCTAAGCAGATAAAAAGGTCACTGAAGGTGGGTCACACACACAGAGACGCCCTGTGAGACATTGCTGATGACAAGCCCCATGAAGCTACTCTGATGCAGCCAGAGCCCTGGGAGCTGTAGACATCACATGGAGCTCCATGCCAGAGCTGAGATTCCTCTACCACCATGGGATCCACAAGACTTTCCACCCACTGACACGTGATCTTCTGTATTAAAGCATGGCTGCGTAAATCTAAAGAGGAACTTATGGACTAGCCTTGACATATGGGCTAATATAGGACTTATGGACTGGATCTGGATTGGGCTGGAATGTTTTCTTAATGTACAATTACCCTTTATAAAAACTTCTTTTCTGTACACATATGAGTATCTATAAATTTGTTTCCCTAGTCTACCCAGACTGACGCAGATGACAAAGAAAACTGGTATGGGATTCATGACTGACTTCCTCTGGCTTCAGTAGGGAGAAAGAGAATCCAGCTTCATCCCAGTAGTCCAGGACTGATTGCCACAAGGCAGGGATCACACTGCCTCCACTCTCCACCTGTGTTTATTCTGGCACCACTCATGCCTTCCACAGCACTACTTTTTGGATGAGTCCAATAAACGGAGGCAATGACCTCACAGAACTCACAGACAATACTCACCACTCTGAGTGCTATTAGGGAAGGTTACAGGTGGAAAAATTCAAGGATAACAATTCTTTTGTCGGCAGCACCTTTTCTCAGCCATGCTGGCAAGCATGTCTCTCTGGCCCTCAGTATCTCATCTCCATGGTCCCTTAACTAATGCTTCATTCCATGCATCCGTTGTTTTTTTTTCAGTGTCAGTGCTATTCCTCTCTTCTGCCTTATGATCTTAGACAAGGTAATAGGCACATGACTTGAACTTCAAACAAGAATAATTGTGAAGACCTAGCAATGTTTCCTTCTGCTTTCAGTAAGATTCACTAAGAGTCACAAGTGATTTAATGGTACCTCGCAATATTATTTTATTGAATATTTTATTTGGAAACATTTTCTCCAAGTTTACCTTGGAACCTTCATTTTCACCTTCCTAATGGGGTCTTTTATAAAAGACTTTAAATGTTTTTTTAACAAAGATTGTTTTATAGAAGGTCATTCAATAAAATTGAGAAACATTTTAAAGAATTTTTATAGGTCATCCTTTGTGGAGATGTTGATTAGAATTACCCAAAACCCTTTATTTGTATGCTATATCTTGGAGGTTTCTTCATAAAAATCCAAACAAACAAAAAAACCCAAATAAAGTAAAAGACAGAAACCAATGAACAAAACAATATCAATGGCAGGAATAAACCATGCATAGTAATAAGCCTCTATTCAGATGGAGTCTTTATTAAATAATAAGCCTTTATTAAAAGGACACATCAGTTTTAGGCTAGATAAGTGCAAGTGCAGTACTATCTGTAGTGAGGATGTCTTAATCCCTCCCTCCCCCACTTAGTTGAGAATTGATAATTTCCCAAAATGTATTAGCAATGCTGCCACAAAGTCATATCATTATGAAGGTTTCTTAGTAATCACTATTAGTTTCTATAGTTTTCTGATTTCATGTTGGTAATAAGTCACAGACCAGTATGGACTTGCTGTGGGAGTTATACAATCTGTTGTCAATTTGAGTCTTAAAAATGAAGGGTGGAGTTTAGTCTATCAATCAAGTCAGAGCTTGATGTCCTCATATGGAGGTTCTAAGGAGATAACTAGCTCATTGGAGGTGGGACACACAGTCTCTCGCTGGGAGACATTCTGGTTGACAAGACTCATGAAGCTACATTAGAGTCTTGGAGCTGAAACAGTCAAGTGGAGACCCCTGCCAGTGCTGAGGTGCTTACACTGTCACTGGATCCAAAAGACTCTCCACTCTCTGGCTTATGATCTTCCTGCTTTCAGTGCCATTGCATGTGTTTCGTGAGTCTAAAAAAGAATTTATGGACTAGTATGGACATATGGGTAATGTCAGACTTAGGGACTTGATCCAGACTGGGCTGAGATATTTTCTCAATATTTAATTGTTCCTGTATATGAAGTTCTCTCTTACACTCATAGGCATATTTATGAATTTGTTCCTGTAGTCTACCAGAACTAACATATTTGCCAACCAAACTTTTAGAAAACTGTGCTGGATTAGGTAAAGCTCAAGGAGTTCGGGTGATGTAATGTGTTTTGTGTGGGGCTAACCACAAGGTCTGTAGTTCTGACCCAACAGCTGTTTGATGGGGGAAAGATGAGTCTGCTCCTGTAAAGATTTATTAGACTCTCAGAAGAGATAACCCTACTCCATTCTACAGAGTCTTTTTGAATATAAATCCTCTTGATGGCAGTGAGTCACAGCGGAGGTAGAGGTTTTATTCTATGATCATTATAGCTTTCTTGTCAAGCTTTTAGAACAACTTGAAATTTTGGAATTCAGGAACTCCTTTGTGCTGCTTCAAAATACTGAAGAGCCAATGGGATCTGGTGACATTTTCACTTCAGTCCTACAGAGTGGACTACAGAGTGGACTGAAGATAACCACTGGAAGATAGTGGACAACGATTGGCAATGGTTTCCAAAGGGCATGTAGCAACTGACTTCACATCTAAAACTAAGAAAGAAATGTCACGCCACCTTTTGAATGTTGTTGGTCGAGCGGCTTCTCGGACAGCCTAGCATTTTAAATTTTTGAGGAGAAATGAAGAGGATATGAAGTGGTAATGTATCACTCACCCGAGGTAAATACTAGATGCTGCCCTATGCTTTTCTTGCTTGCATAGTACAGCAGAAATCATAATGTCCAGCATTTCTTCGAAACTATGTTGCAATCTTGCACAAGTACATAGTGAATACAGTCAAGGATAATCCAATCACCTTGTCTTTTGATGAACACAGAGTCTGGACAAAGTTGATTTTCTCTGTAAGTAGGTAAAGAAAATTGAAAACAGAAAATAAATATCACTTTCATTGCTGCTTGAAACCCAAGACCTCTAATATATTAAAACAGACAGATGAAAACAAAGGCTTTCAGGGATCTAAAAGAATGAAAATAAACACTACATTGATAGAAGTCTAAGATATAATTAGGCAAATCATGGTGGAAAATAAAAACCTGATTTTTAAAGTTGAAAATATATCAGAGCTATTTTTAACTAAAGAAGCAACACTCATCAAAACTGCTTTATACTTTTCTTTGAGATGAAACTATCAATTTCTTTAGAATAGAACATAGTCTTCATCATTTATTGTAAAAGTCAATTAAAATAATAGTGGGGATTTATCTAACCTACAATTGTATCTTTGCTTGGTAAAATCATGTTTTAAACTCTTTCCTAAGGCAATGCTCAAAAAGGTTCACAGAAATTTACATACTGTGTAGCTTATTTTAAATGTACCATATATACTCTGGTATAAACTGACTCATATATCAGGCAAGGCACCTGATTTTACCACAAAACTGTGTTAAAAATGTGCTTGGAAATGCAGCTTATCCATGAGTATATACTGTATTTATCTTTTGAATACATTTAAAAGGGAACAATGTTTTCAAAAGTCAATGCAATGCAATAAACTATTATGTTCCCATCAAATTCCATTTTATTAATAATCTTTTCCCAATTAATGCAATACATTACCAGGAAAGAATCAGAAACACACTATAAAAACCCAAACTCTCTGTTACTGGGTCTACATTGACCCCAAGAAACCACATGTAGGCTTTCAGAGACTGAATCTGCAGGTAGCAGGCATTCTCACCTTGGTACCACTGAGGGGCTGGTGGGTTTGATCGGGCAAACTTCCAGTGTGGCAGCCTAACCCACACACATAGTATGTACAATGGTACTTATAGTGCTGCTTGTAATTATACAAAGTAAAAAAAAAATCTGCTAAATGCCTATTGAAAGAGCTGCACTGAAAAAAACCCATAGACCATATCTTAATGGGCCCAGTAAACACCTTGCTGAAATAGCATTTATTGAACTGATAAATTGCTCAAAGCATATGAAAGTTGGCAATCCATTGTATGGAGAGCATGTTCTCAATAAAGTAGTCCAGGTGGTGTAGTGGTGAAAATATTGGGTGCTAACTGGAAGTCGGTGGGTCTAACCCATCAGCTGCTCTAGGGGAGAAAGCCATGGGAGTCTACTTCTAGAAAGATTGGTGTTGTCAGCTTTTTCTGAATAGTTGCAACTCAGAGTGGACCTCTGTACCACATCCTGCAGCACTGGCCAGCCTTACACCATCTTCACATCATTGGTTTTAGCTTATAATTGCAGCCCGGGGATTATTAGTCTCTCCTAATAACACATTCAGAGTATATGAGATAAAGTTTCACCATCCTGCCTTCTAAAGAACATTCTGGCTATACTTGTTTCACAATATATATTCTTCTGGAAACCCCTAGCATATTTAATATTCTTCATTAACACTATAATTCAAAAGCATCAGATCTTCCTTATTCCTGGTCCAACTTTCTCATGCATGTGAGGCCATGGAAACTATCAGGCCTGGGATTAGATGCACCTGAGTTCTTAAAAGGATAACTTTGCTTTTGAACACATTAAAAGAGTCTGTGGTAGTTACATAATCTCCTGTAAAATTAAGGATATTAAGGGTGAAGGCGTGGAATCTAATCTATCAATCAGGTTCGGCTTGACATACTTCCTTGTGGGCATAGCAGTTTTCATGAGGATTCTGCCAACTTCCTCTTTTCCTCCTGGGAGGTGGGACACACACACACACACACTCTCTCTCTGCTTTACATTCCTGTTGACATATCACTTGGAATCACGCTGATGGCAGCTGGAGACCTTGGGATGTGTTCATCGCCAACAGATCCATAAGACTTTCCACCCACTGGCCTGTGATGTTCATGCATGTGGCCTCATTGCATGTGCTGCATGTGTTTGAGAGGAATTTATGGACTGCGATTGGACATATGGGTTCATAACAAAATTACAGACTTGACCTGGGCTGGGCTGGGATACATTTTTAATAGACAATTACTTTATGACATGAAGTTCTGTCTTATAAGAGTGTCTCTGGATTTGTTTCACAAGTAAACCCAGACTAACACAAGGTCTTTGCAAGCATATTTGTAACCCATCATCTGATAGCTATTTGACATTCCCACGGACTTT